>OZ010667.1:68450648-69050648 GCA_963932185.1 Troglohyphantes excavatus | reverse complement strand
TGTTTATTAGTTCAAATTTTTAATGTTTTAAAAGACTATTTTGAAATAAATACTACACTTTATTTCGAGCGCCCACTCTTTCCTCATTAATAAGCAGAAAATTTCCCCCTCTCTCCACACATCTACGCCAAACAGTTGAATATCAATAAAAAAAAACATCAATTTAAACAACCATATGCTGTAAGCTTGAATCTCCCGGGGAAGGGAATAAATGCCATACAAGGTTGCAACATTTGGCAATTTATCCCCTCACCGCCAAACAATTATCGCGCCAAGATGCTTTTCCTCACACAGGCGAGCGCACATGGAGATGCTAGTGTCAATCACAGGGCTCGCATTTTCCCGCTCTATGATGCAGCAGCAACAATTTATCGCTTACGTCGATTTTTTAAAAATATTCGTTCTACTTAGAGAAGATATATTTACGTTCTTTTATAAGAACACTAGTTGCCTGTTTAACTGCTTATTAACATTGCACCGGAATTCGGAACTTTTTTGAAAAATATATATTTCAAAACTGCAAATTAAATCTTTTTTGAGTATTCAAATTAAATTGGCATACACTGTATTTTTGAACGATAGTCAGACGACTAGTTTAACTTTTTAAAAAAATTTCACTCGAGGTAAAACAATCTTTTTTTTACTTTCCCGAGCGGTACAATAACATTAAAGAAAATAAAGAAACACATCACTTACACCAGAAGTTAAAAGTTACATATAGGATATAGAGTTTTGTATTACGTGAAAGATGTGTAAAAAACGAAGAAATTGAAAGAACCTCTTTTAGTAGAAAGTCTTTTTGAAACAAATAAAAAAAAGAGTTTTATTGCTATCACAATTGGACAGTTGTAAAAGAAGAATAGGTCAAAAAAGAACAAATTAGCAAAATAAAAGTTTCTGTGGAAATCAAGAACATATTATTCCCATTCATTCTTCAGAACAGGTGAAAAACAACATATTGTTCTTTTTTATCATATCCATATTTCAACTTCGACACGTTTTAAGGTTACCGAGGTCAAACGAGACCACCTGTTAATTTGTTAATGATACTGCGCGTTTAACTGCGAACGATAATTGCTCAACGAAAAAAGAAATTTAATCATATTTTAGTGCTTTATAAAATACTCTATGTAAATATTGGAAGCTTTTGTGCTGTAATTATAAGACGCGGAACCTAATTTTGTAAAAAGCACAGTAAATCCGAGAACAGATTATCTTCAAATTTACCTGAAAAAATACATATAAATTTACTAAAACATTGATAACAAACGCTATCACAAAGCATAAAACATCAAGTACTTGGGAAAATCGTTATTTAGTGATTTTTACATTGTAAGTATAAAATTAAATTTTTTTCTTATAATTTTAATTAAGCAAACACAAAATTTTATGCGTTATCACTTTACTTTTTCATTTAAAGTCAGTTTTGTATTAGTTTTCATTAAGAAATCTACAATTCAAGTGTGATGTACTTGTAATCCATAATTTAATGAACGATAATGACAGTAAATTCTATACGAGGATGGAATGAAGCCTCACGGCTATAGACCGAACAGTTGTTTCATTTTCTTTCTGTTGGGGAGATTGGGGTTGAAGAACAACCGCCATTTCCACAAATTGGTAAAATACGTTTCACTTAAATGTTTCACATGATTTAGATTCATAGGTAATATTGATATAACGTTTAATTACTTTTATTCTGAAATACTTCAAATGAAACTTTTTTTTTAGAAAAAAAAAATTAAAAAAAAATAATGAGTTAAAATATCAATAATATATTGCAAAATTTATAAAGAAATATGTAAAGGTATGTTACGCACATTACGCTTAATACCAATAAATATTTTAAGGGTTACTGTTTTTCAGGAAGCTTTTTCGTCCGTAAAAGAAGAAACTGAGCATTTTATCCGATTGATGGTGAATTTGAAAGAGAAGACCTGGGACTTATTTCGTTGGGATCCGTATACGCCTCGTGCTTTCCTTTATTTAAAGAATTACACGATCAAATTCAAATAAATCGTATCATTTGTCACAGTGTTGCACTCTTATCTTGCATTACTTAAAACACACACACAAACATAATAGTAAATGTATAAATAAAATGCAATATCTGTTTTTCACTCTTAACTATAAGTAAAATGATTAAATTAATTCAAAAATTAAACTATACTAATTTATACGCCTATGTAATTTATACAACAGAATATTTTTATGTGAATTTAAGTCGTTTTAAAGAAATATTTTTACAAAATCTGAGAAAATATTTTTTATTAAAGTAATTTCTTAACTACAAGAAAGGAATTGAAGGAAACGAAATGAAACAGAAGTGCAACTTATCATTAAAATTAGTCTCAATTACCCGAGCAGTAAAAATCAGCATAAAACCTTCACGAAAACTGACAATAATGATTAGGGGGATTTAATGCTGATACATTCCGTATTGAAGGGAAATGCAAATTTTTTAAAAAGTTTTAATGCAGGCGAATTAAAAACTTTAAAAAAACTAGAAAGTTTTATAAAAGTATTTAAAAATACATGAAGGTTTTATAAAGAATTTATACGATTTTTTTTTTGACGATGGTTTCATGCTGATTTGGGGGGGGGGGGGGATCAAATTCCAAAGTACCTCTAACAAAGTAAATTAAAAATTTATGAATGACACTTTCTCTAAGTCTGCGGCCGAGGGAAAAAGCGAAGGAAACAGTTCTAATTAAGCAAACCCCTCTCAGAAAACGAGGGATCGTCCGAATGGGGGCTGGGACAATACAAAACAATATATTACCCATAAAGGAGCATTTACATCTTTAGGAGTTTTCAGCTGTATAATGTTTTCCGTTTGAAGTCTGAAACTTGAAAAAGCTTTATGAAACTAATAAGCAAACGTAATTAGATGTTTGCACACCACCTCCCATCTCCTGAAAAAGATAAGGTTTTGTTCACAATCACCTACTGCTGGGCTAAGCACAAAGGGATGTGCCCTTTTTTTTTTAAAGAAGAGGGGGGGGGGTGACAGGAAATAAGTGGTCAGCATGTGTGTCCTCTTATAAGAATACGAACGTACTTAACAGCCAGGATTCATTGTTATGGCTGTTACTGGCGACAAACGTGCCGACTTGGAGTGAAGATAACGCATTTACAGATGTGTAGGGTGTAGGAAATATACTGCAGTCAATTAGAATTTTGCTGAAGGGCATGGTCATCTGAGTTTTTTTTTTTTAATTTCACTACTCCGACGCCATTTGCGGTACCCTCTAAGGCGGTATCTGATCCCTCGTTGATAATGATCGATCACTGCTATCCCCTTAGAAATTGGACAGTTTTGTATCTCGGCCCGACCCTTAGGCAATGCAGTCCCCTGTTCTGCGAACTAGGAAATGAAAATTAGTACACCAGACCAGATGAAGATTTAAAATAATTCAGTACTTTTTTCAATCGTTTGAAACAAAACAAGATTACAATTAATTACTGTGTTAATGGTAATGTTTTAAAACCAATCGGAGATTTTGATTATGTATATTGAATATTGAGGAATAGGAATGAAATTTCCAAAACTTGTCTGATCCAAAATATTGATATTTTGAGCAAAACCTATTTCTATTATTCCAATGCAAATGTGAATTCAGTAAAATAAAGTATTTGTTAAATGACTGACTGTATACTATTGAAATTGAATTGAAAATATTAGTGGTCATTATGACCTTCGTCATAATGTACTGGAGCTGATGTACACTTCGAAACTTATATTTATTTCAACACTCCTAACCAGGCCTGTAGCTAGCTAGGGGCCAGGGGGGGCGTTGCCCGTCCTAGGATTTTATTTGCCCGTCCTAGAATTTATTTGCCCCCCCACCCCCACCCCCAAATCCAATTACTTTTCAGGACAAAAAGACAAACACACAATTGAATTTAAAGTTTATCATCAAAACAAAGCCTCCTCTACTATGCATAGAAGCCACTCAAACGCCCCCCCCCCCCCCCCCTCCCCCCTCAGCGTCAGTAACCATCTCTGGCAATTGAACCCAGGACCAGAATTGAACCTGACCATGGACCAGACAAATCATTAGCCCCTTGGCTTATTTGTCGCCAATTTACCCGTCTTTTTGAAAACTAGTGGGGAGTAGTCTATCTCGTATGACATGTGTTGCCGTCCCCTTCCCCCCTGCAGAGAGGATAGAATTCTTGCAAACAAAAGGCGTCGCTTTTTTCGGGAAACAGCAGAATAAAGACTTTCGATAACAGATAGTGAAACTCAGACCCTCAAGCAATACTTGTCAAGAATAACTCGAACCCATTCATTAGGACATCGATTTTTAACAGGGAAACAGAAAACTCTAAATTGAGTATTTATGGTTAAAGTCCCAAGTTCATCCGACCCCTGTTGAGTTTGTCCATTGTCAACCTGTTTTCAGTGTAATTTAGCCTATACTGCCCAGGGTTGTACGTATTTCCACAAAATTGTTGGGGCTTTTGATGCTTTCTTTCACCGGATTGGCCGATTGGCCGTTGTATCTGCAAAAGCCCCGCAGAGCACTGCTCAGAGTTGCTATACGTCGTTTGTTGCAATAGGTTGGTTAAGAGCATGGAAGTTGCTTGAACATCATTCAAGTTATGGATATGGTTAATGGTTATGGCTTGTTTTTTTTTTTTAAATAAATACAAATATTGGACAAGAAAGCGGATGTGTTCAGCGAGACTAGCAACGATCCTAGCACAAGTGATGTAAATGTTACTATATTTTTCATCTTAACGAAGTTATAATATGGGCGGGTTGGTTAACAAGTGGATGCCAAACATGATGCCCATGGAAATGTAAGGGCTCTTCGAGCTGACACATTGTTAAATCCCAAATCAAATTAACAAAGTAAGTGTTACCTTATTAAATATGCTAGTTAATTTATAAAAATTACATTTTCAGAAAATTAAGCAAAAAAACGTTAGGGACTATATAGCATCTAATGATACATGTCATTCGTTAATTTATCCCTTTTACAAAATGAAATTAATTATTGTTTTGCAATATTTATAAGCTGAAATCAAAATGCCATTTTTATGATAGACCCCATGGTTGATTAACAAACGTTTTCAAATTCAAAATTTTAAGAAAATATAATTAATCAAATTAATATGGTTAATCAAATTAAATTGTGAATTTACTAAAATAATTGCTTAACCTTAAAATACAATTGCGCATTTAATTTTAATGTGCAACGGAATTTAAGTTGTTGTTAATTGTAATGAGTTATATGTAGGAAGAATTTCCTAAACCAATTACGATTTACCTAACTATTCAATGCTGCTACATCCAAAGTCTGAATGTCGATAGTAAAAATACTGTATTATACATAAAAATATAAATTATTACGAGTTATGTTTTTCGTATTTTAGTGTAATTCGTGAAAACTTAATATTTTGTTATTTTATGTGAAGGCAGTTTCTTATTTGTTATTTTTGGTAAAGATATATCATAAACAAAAAAATAATAGAAAAATTGCATTTGACATTTACAGATATTTTTATTTAACGTTATGATAAGTCCATTTTCAAGAGATATAACATTAATAAAATTAACATGTTAAGTGTATCTTAACGTTTTTAAACCACGTTTTATTATTATAAATTACCCAGAGCAGATTTTTATAAATTTTTATCAAAGAATATTCCAATTATAAAATATTAAAGATTTTATAATTCTTTATTATTAGTTCAAAGATTATTTTTTGAAATCTGTACCATACTTTATTTTATTTTTTCGTTGTTGACGTTAATTTTTGCCAGCTTAAAAAAAAGAGCACATTTTTTGCGTGCTTTAGAAATATTGTTCAGTGTAATTTTCCAAAAACAATTTTACTGCTAAAAAATGTTCTCCCATTTAATATCAAAAGCAAATGAGATTTTTACAAGTATTTATATTATTTTATATTTTTATAAAAACTTAAACAGTATTATACTATTATTGAATGGGGGAGATTGAAAAGGAAATTTCTCAATGGCAATCTTTTCCTGTTTAATCTCACCGATTCAATTATGCTGGCTTCTCTCTTAGTAAAAACATACCAAGCAGATTTGCATTCCTACTGCAAAACAATTGATGATGCTATTATTATTTAGGTTCTATCTGATTTGTGAATATATAAGCAAACTTATATTACATGCCAATTTTTCGAAAATCAAATCTATACAATTTATTTTTACAATAATCTTGTATGAAATGTATTGTATAACATTACAAAAGTTTATAGTTTTTAAAAACATTGAATGGTTATTGCTCATTTTGCTTTTTATTTACTATCACCCTGATGAAATTATTGACTAGACATAACATTTTTAAAGAAGAAAAAGTTAAGCATTTTCAGCAAAAAATTCATTTATTCTCCATATTTTTTTAAGTATTCTGTTGTTTTCAGAGTTTTTGAAATTCCTTTGATGATTTTTGTAAAATAAAAAATCTCTTCGAATTCCATTAAAATTTTATAAATTAATCATATAAGCGTACAAAATGCTTAAAATTCGTACATACAGACAAATCGCATACGTTGGTAGGTGCATGTGTATAATACAAGGCAATATATATATTTGATACAGAATAAAAACAATAGTATCTATTTTAATGGTACAAGGTTTGAAAAAGTATGTATAATTAAACTTCTAAATTTTTATGTAATTAAGTTGAAAGTTACCCCCCCCCCCCTCTTGCCCTACCTGAAATAGTGTTTGCCCCCCCTGAATATATTTTCTGGCTACAGGCCTGCTCCTAACCAAAGGGCCTCGCGTATGCAAGTTCGCACTGGGCCCATGGCAACTAAGAGTTGCCCTTTATTTTTTATTACATTCATGTTGCTGAAATATTGTTTCTATTGGTCCCATTAGCTTTCATTCTGCAGATTGAAAGCAGAAATCACAAGGTTCTTTCTAAACACACTGCAAAACGGTATACTTTTTTTTAAAAAAAATGGTCAGCTACATCCGTACAGAGCATGGGGAAATGCCTAATGTAAAAGTGAAAGGAATTGTAAAGCGAAATGGCAATAAAGGCTTCAATCGTGGGTGGCATTTCTGGGGAAGGGTTCGAACGGGAGCAAACGTAAGCTGAGCGTAATGCAGATGTAAATGCTTCGGACTCCTTCGTAATACGGGACACTCTTCAATTGCACCTGGGGTGAGGGTAATAAAATTACTGGACAGATAATATAACAAGCTTTTATTCGTGAGAAAAGGGCGTCTTCAATCTCAGAACAAAAAAAATATATACCCAATCTTGCAAAGAGCAGAATCGCTACAGAATTGACTACTAAAAGATTTTTCACCAAAAACTTTTTTCTCCCCCGTGCTCTACATATTTGGACTTTCTAAAAGATCCCTAATGGACTCTGGACCTCTGGTGGAGCCGAATTCGATGAAACCAAATTTAATTTAATATTTGGAGTTATTTTTATTAAATTTTAGTTAACATTTTTTGAAAGTCACGCAACCTCTTTGTACCTCCTTCTCCCCCCGTCACACAATTTCTCCCCACGTCACATTTTTTTTTCTCCTGGGGCGGCCTAAGACACAAGAGGCCGCTTGGAGCACTTGACTAAGGAGGGCGCCGAATAGGAGTAAAAAAGTGTATTGTAATTTACTAGTGGAATCTTGTGCTCTACGTTATTATTCAGATAAATTATTTCGTTTTTCAATCTATAAATACACAGAGAGGAAGTTTACTTTATATTTTCTTTCCGGAAAAACGACTACGTTAGACTTATTTTTTTTCTATAAATTTTTTCCAAGAAATTTAGTAAGTGTAATATATTATTTTCAGCATTATACATTAAAGTATTTAAAAATACAAATATAGGACAGTGTTATTTGTACAAAGAGAACAGGGGCAAAAAAAGTTATGATTGCTTGTGGTAAAAAAAAATTGAACCGTTCCTGTTTTTCTTCGCTTTGAAAATCAAACAAAAGAAAGAGAATATTTCTTTTAACTGCACTAAGAAACGAACACAATTTCAAACGCTACCATTATTAATTATTATAATTTGTTTTTTGTGTTTATCGGGTTTGTAATGGTAGGAGCTGTAAATGTTAGAAAATATCAACACATTTTAAATTATAAAAAAAATTCTTATTTGTTTTCTCTCATCCAAATGTTCACTTTTGTGAAGTATGACCATAATGGGAAATAAAATAGCTTTCATGTAACTTAACCTTTTTAGCAGATGACTATATGTTGTATACATTTGCTCATTTTCTGTAGAAGTTTAACTTGAGTAAGCTTGCGTCGGACGTTTTGATGCAACTGTGCTCTGGCTGAGGGGTTGAGTGATACGATCCCAGGGTCCCTCCGTGACCTTTGAAAGGTCACGGTCCCTCCCAGCCCGGTCCCAAAACCCGGCGGCAAACACCGGTGTTGTTACAGCTGAGTGATGGGAGATAGGGGGTGGAGATGTCCAAAGGGTGTATTAAGAGAAAGGGATGCACGAGGATTTATGGTGTAGGCGTGTCTACGGCAGGCGAGAGCGGACTACGCAAGGTTTATTCCCAACTCACCACTTTCCCATCTCATCCTTTCTGTAGATTAATAGCTCTAAACAGCTGCAAAGAGTCGGAGTGCCAGTTACACATGAGGGGCCGTCTCAAAAATCCGATTTCTGCGGGAAATCCTCTTTAGTTAAAAACTCTGTATTTCTTACCATTGACCATGACAGTTATAATTAAAGAGACTGTCTGCGTGGATGCTTTCATTGCTTAAAAATAACTCAATATTATTTGTATATTGTATTCACGCGACATTTTATTTCCTAATTAAGTTATTTTGATATTTAAAAAATAAAAGTTATTTTATATCATTAATTAATATTGGTGGTGGTATTCCAAAGTCCAATGTTTAAATTGATAAATAAAATAATCGTTATTATAACTTACACCATATAAAGTTTTTAATACCTTTTTAAGAACCTTTTTTTTTATGATTATATTCTTCGCAATATTTTTCTAAGAAGTATTTTGGTGTATCTAATATACTTTTCGTATTTTATATACATCTGAGAGTATTATTTATGTACTATAATTTTAATAAAAATACATAAAGTGTTTAGAATTTCTAGAAAGTATCCTGGTCATGTAAGTAATGTTAATTTATTGAAATTTCATAGTTATTTATTTTTACAAAAACTTATTTACGGTCTAAGTTTCTGGAACAATAACACAGATGTGGTACACTTTTGTTTCGTAGTTTATGTCTAGTTATTTATTATGTATAATTAAACACTGAATCACTGAAAGTATCTAAGGGCACTGCAACTAAAATAAAGAACCGTTATTAAAAAAAACCACAACAGTTTACTAAAAATATTTTTAAAAAACACAGTTTACTTAAAAAAATTAACAAAAAAAAGATGCATTTTACAAATGCATTGTTGAACATAAACGAACAGCAAGTTTCACGTTTATAATCTTCTAATTGTTTCAGCATTATTTAATTACATGCGGATACTTAGTATAATTAGAAATTACTGTGATAAAGAAAACATCCAAGGATATGTTGAAATTTGTAATATGAGAAAGAAAAAGAAGCACATTATTGCGTTACAGCCTAAAAAAAAAAATGGCAATTTTATATTCACATTATTTTAAAGATTTTTTTTTAAGTATTATACATTATTCAACCCTCTGACGGAGCCGAACGACTTAAGTTGTCCATTGGTTTCCAGTTTTTCTAGCAATACGCATTAAACCTAAAAATATTCAGCCTCGAAATATTTTTCAAATTCTAAAGCGTTGGGATGTTTCTTGGAAGCTGTATTTATTAAAATAATAGTACAAATAAAACATTTATATAATTTACATGTATTGAAAATATATAGTATACTATTTAGCAGATAAAACAATTTTACAAATTTTCTAACAGCTCAGATCAGAGGGTAAAAAAAAAAGAAGAAATCGCGCTACCGCATTTAAGCCTAAAATTTTGTTCTAATTTTGTCATAAATGTGAAACTCATATTTATCTGTGAATACTCAACTTTAAGTAAACCCCGTTAAAGCTTAAGGTAAACCCCGCGCTAATATACTTGCATTATTGCCCAGTAATAAGTATTGATAGAGGAAAACTAATTGTCATTTCATGAAAATAATTTTAAAATTATGTATATCATTATTCACCATTAAAAGTTTATTATACTAGTTTTGGTTCGTTTGTTTTGTAATTTATCTACTTTCTTTAGTTATTGTAATTACTTATAAGTTATATGTATAGAAATTAGTTTACTTTGCTAAAAATTGACTCCAATCACAATAACATATTTTTAGACTGTTTTTAATTTGTATAGGGTATATAAACAAAAATGAGATATCTTGTATACTGTCCTTTTATTGTTTGAAGTTATGAACAAGTTATTATATATTTGATTAAAAGGTATGTTTTATATAATTTTTGCAGTTATTACAAAATGTTGAAGTAATATTTTTTTTAAATATGTGGGAGTTTTTATAGTTTTATATAATTTTTGTAGTTTTTACAAAATGTGGAAATAGTATTTTTTTGTAATATGGGATGCAGTTTTTATTGTTTTATCTTTTTATTTGTTATTGTGTTAAATTTGTGTTACATTTCTTTGTATTTAATTTTTAATTATTTTATAATTTACGTACCCATGTAGGTATATGATAATCTTATAAAACAGTATTCATTAATTAGTTTCGCATTCAAATAAACTCTTTGGTCCTAGTTATAGGCAACAGATCATGTGCATTTTAGTCTAGAAATTTTGTATTGATTTAACTAAAATTCGATATTTGAATGGTTTATATATAATATTTTATTTAGATAATTCCTACACAAATTTTACTACAACTTATATATAAAACATCTAAACATACATATTTTAATTTGTACAAGATTGTTAGTCGTTTTCTCTTCGGCTTTTCCTATCTATTAACACCGATAAAACATTCAAAATGTCTTCACATGTCCAGAAAGAACATTTTGGAGAAAAGAGACGGTCCCCTATCGCCCCCACCCCAAGTGGGGTGTAATCTGATACGAAAGTGTCAAGATAGTCGACCGGACCAGTTGGGAAGTGGCGAGTTGCCACAACACCCTACGCAAGGCATGTCAAAGTTCAGAGTGGAAGGGCTTCCGGTAGGAGGCGGAGGGGGGGGGGGGGGGGGCAGGGCCGTAGCCAGGATTTTTTTTCGGGGGGGGGTTATAGTTGAAGGTTTAATTTCCGTTGTTACGACAACACGAAGACAAACTTTTCCTTTATAATTTTTGTACCGTATCTGAACAATTTTCTAAACCATTTGATGCCTTTTCTATCTCTATATTTCATATAATGTTCTTGCTAAAATATGCCGAATTGTAGTGTTTTTTTTTCAATGTTTACCTTAAAACACATTTTAAATGCTTATTCTTTGAAATCCATTTTAACCAATAATAAGTGGAGAAGTAGCAAAAAAAACTATGTTTTTGGCGATACGCAAATTGATTCTATATGTAGAAAATATATAATGTTTGAACATATTTAACATTTCTATAACGATTTGAGAAGAAAATATCCACAAAATCCCTTTTAAAAATTAGTTGGGCTACAGTATGGCTGCTTACAGTCAGTGGCGGCGATTGGGTTCTAAAATTGCGGGGGCAAGATCAAGAGGAAATAAAAGGGGGGGAGTACATTTTTTGACCATCCTTTGTAACGTTGAAATCAAAATTATAATAATCATTGTCTTAAAATTTTATTCGTGAATACTTTTGAGCCGCCGTATAAAGGTCAAAGGAGGGAGTGGATTAATGGCCAATCCGGTTGACGCGGCTTACCTTCTTCTACACGATGGTAGTTTTTTTTTATCCATAAAAGGCCTAATTCCTGTGAGTTATTGGGGGAAGGAAGCGCATACTGCAGTCACAGGCAACAACCCCCTACAGACGGTGCAAAGCTCTAATAAGGGAATGAGTTAATAATCGGCCTAATCGATGCATCCCACTATTCTCTACGCGATTGTAGATTTCCATATTTTGATCTGCCATTAAACCCGTGGAGTTTTGAAGAGGAAATCTTATTCTGCAGTTAAGACCGACTTTCTACTCATGAAAGTCAGAGGGCGTAATGGGTTTATAATAGGTCTGGCCCACCGTCTTCTACACGATGGTATGCTATTTATCCCCATTAAATGATTCCACGGAGATTTATGGAGGAGGAATCGTATACTGCAGTTGCCGACTCCTCCTCCTTGCCCTTACATGGTACAAAAACGTCAGATTGGTGGAATGGGTTGGGGTTTTTGTTTATGTTTTATTTTTAAAAAGTGCAATATTAAAAAAGTGAGGGGCGACATGCGAAAAAAGTGGGTGGCACCCCCCTCCCTCTCTCCTCCCCCTCCCCCAAACCTCCCCGAATCGCCGCCACTGATTACAGTATAGTTTCAACCGCGACCATAGAAAGAACTGGTTTAAGCGTTTCAGAAGTTACAATTTATAGTTCAGTGCCGAAAGATATTAAACATCGAGACTTCATCTCACTTCCGTTCCGAACACTCCCAGCCGATGTAGAAAAATAGAATATGATTGGCTGTGACGTCATAGTTAATTTTTATAGTTCTACACCATCGGTGGTATTAGGCACTATAAGTAATAAGTTTTTTGGATTCAAGAAAGAAAAATGGACATGAAGGAAAAGAAGGGGGAACAGGAGTGTTGAAAAAAAGTATCACACAATTTCGGGGGGGGGGGGGGTTTGTCCCGTCGGCCCCCCCCCCCCCCTGTCTACGGCCCTGGGGGGGGGGGGAGATAGGGGGTTAGATATAACCGACTGTGGTCGGCGAAATTATTTATAGTGTGACATTCTTTTTTGTGTGCTTGGCGTCCGGCATTACTTACAAGGAATTTCTGAAGGGGCATGAGTAATTTTTCCTGTTTTTCAGTTTTTACACTCAACAATGGGGAGGACCAGCTCATTTTCTGTCTGAGGGAGAAGGCTTTAAATAATCGCGAGTAATATAAGTATAATAATTAAATATTCATTTTATACTTATTGTCACTTTTTGAAATAAGCGTTAAAATTTAGGTATGATTTTTGTAAATTGCCCCAACTTTGTGGCGAGGCTACCAGATTATGCATTTTATCACCAAATTTTAGATTTGAGTAGCCTTTTCAACAGTTTTGTAAGGGAACTGATCTTGGCTAATTTATCGATTTTGTTTTCAGCGAAAGCAACGAATTGTTAAACATCAAATTTTGGATTTTAATTATTATCTTCATAAGTAGACATCAGTAATATACGGCGTCTGATTAGGACTACTTACCGATTTGATAAGGTGAAACAAAATTCATTTTTAATATTTTAATTTAGTTTTGAACTATTTGCACTAATTTAAAAATTGCCAAATATTATGGGTACTAACCGGTATTGCTTCTGCTAATTGGTCCCTAAGATCAGTATTAAAAAGTGTTATGTATTCTTATTATCGAAGCCAATACATTTAACACTTTCATCGCCAAGAATTTTTTCGAAATTGAGCAGTAGGTACATTTTAGTTAAAACATCCGTAATTCCCGCCAGGAAATAATGGTTCAAAAATACGTGGTTAGCGTTTCCGAGACTTTCCTTCGAGATAGTTCCCAAACCGTCGCCATCGCCAATAGCCCACTCTGCAGCTCTAGTGCGCGTTGATTCGCGCACGTCACAGCCATGCATGATTTACCCCCCCCCCCCAAAAAAAAAAAAAAAAAAAAAAAAAAAAAAAAAGGTTGCAAAACGTAATGTATCCCACCAAAAAAATTCATTGTAAACCCTCCAACCAAATTGTATAATTGAAAGTTTTATGCAGAAAAATTGAAGGTTTTTTTTGTGTGAAATTTTTTTTTATTTTGTGAAGCTTTAAAAAAAAATTACCAATTTGACACCCAATTTTATCTAACGAACTTACATTTTGAAGAACTTTTAGAAATACGGATTTTTTTTTAAATTTAAAGTCACGGACAGATGCTAGCATAATACTTGTGAGGTGTCCCATTCTACAATGTTTCACACCAATACCAATGCGAGTATAAGTAACTACAACCAGTGGCGGCGATTGGGTGTTAAAAGGGAGAGGGCATAATCAGGTGGGGACGGTGGAGGGCTATTTTCACTAGAAGATTTTTTTTGTTTCGAAAATTTTACTTTGCGTAATTAGCAATTAAGCTTGTAACTTTTTTCTAAATATCTAGGCAAGAAAAATATGATGCAATGTGTGTGTTTTGATGTTCGACAATCTAACGTCTTTTTTAAAAAATAGGAGATTCGAAATGTTATTGTTCCATTTTTTTTTTTTTTTTTTTTTTTTTGGACATTTCACTTTTGCATAAATTATTAGAGGTGGGATCAATAATTTAAAAAAAAATCACTCAATTATTAATTTTATTGTTACGGAAATTTTCTAATACAATTGCCTTATTTTTTTTATAAAGTTTTAGAACAAATAAGCAAAATCTGGAATGATCCCTTTCTATTGCCTTGTTTTGGGTAATTTTTTGGAAGCTATTTAAACACTAGTTACAGACATTGAAGACTTCAATTGACGACCTAACCGGGTTTCACTACTTGCGATGGACGTATTTGTTCAGTAAATGGGTTCTCGTATGTAGTAGTGGGTGTGGTTGAGGTTAGGGTACGAAATTTTTCCTTGTTTTGGAAATGCAGTAAAACAATTGACTTTTTAAAAATGCGAGGGCAACATCCGAAAAAAGTGCGGGGGCGACCCCCCTCCCCCCTTTTTTTTCCTAAACCGTAAAAAACTTTATTTGCAAAATAATGATATATGACTAAAACATGAGTAATTTAATAGATCTGAATTAATTAAGGAAAAATATAAATTTACTATAAAATTTAATAATTGGTTTTATTTCCAACACAGATACCAACTTACAAGACTATTTGAGTTTATAACCTCGGCGAAAGCCCACTGAGTCTTTCTAGTAAGACCAATTCAACCAACAAAACTTATCTAAAACCAAATTATGTTTGTTAAATTAAGATAGTTAATAAGTTTGATTAATATTATTTAGATATATTATTTAAATTTATTAATATTTAAAGGTAGCTAATTAATAATAAAAGATGATTTAAAGTATTGCAAAAGATGATTTAAAGCAGAGCCCATTTGATTTTTTTATTAAACATGTCACTCGTTCTGCTCTAATTCCATTTAAATTTTAAAGCTTTAAAATTCCTCAACAATTTATTTTTTTGTGCTTGAGAAATGAAACTTAGCAGTAAAAATCAAGTCCGGTTGATAATCCTTACTTTGGAAAATGGTTAAAAATAAAAGCTTGCTATATAAATATAAATGTGAACTCTAAATCTATTTTTCATTTTTCGCCAATCGCGAACATCGTTTATGAATTGCGCACAGCTGCGCCTATCGTTTTGTTTATTGTATTATATGCTGAGTTCAGCAAAAAATCGTTCGCCATTTTCAACCAGAGCCGATCTTTTGACATATTAAGGACTCAGCAGCTGAAATAACACTATGGTTCACAAAGATAAACCAAGTAATGGAACAGGTTGCCAGACTTTGAATTTTATACAAGAATATTGATGAATTAGAATGAGTGATTCGTAAAATAGTGCTAGATTTGGGATAGGATATAACTTAGGTTTTGTTTTTGACGTAAAATGTCTGTTTTCCGAGAGAAAGGGTATTAGGATAGAAACTCTATTGTTATTCTTTTAAGGTGATCCACATCAACACTATAACTCCGAAGCAAATAGTCTGGTACATATTAAAATATAAATAATTTCCTACAAGGGGGGGGGGGGGGGAATCGGCGCTTACCTGCTCAACGCGTCTCACATTTCTCTATACGATAGTTGTTTATTTATTTCCATATGCTGATTCCATGCGGCTCATCCTCCTCTTCACGATGGTAGATCATTTATACACATAGGATGATTCCACGTGGAGTTACGGGGGCGGGAGTATTCTCCCTCGCGCGGTATAAAAGTCCAAAGAGATAGGAAATGTGTTAACAATCGGCTTGTTCAAAACGCCAGTGAGAATCCAAAATGAAATTTTTACTTTCAGTACTTTCAATAATTTGTTCTATTTTTTGTACTTCATTATATTTTTGCTGCATTTTAGGTTGAATTATGAACCGTAAATTTTTTTCTGATAATTATTTATTGGTGATATAGATCCTGAGTAGTATAAAAATGAGAGTTCTGGGACAGGCTCACAAGGCTCAGGCTCATGATAAGGCTCTGCGTGATAAGGCTCTATGTGATAAGGCTCTGTGTGATAAGGCTCATATTGGATAAGGTTCATACTGATATTTGAACTGTTACATTAGGGTATTTTAAGATTTAAGGTTCCAAGGCTCATACTGATACTTGAACTGTTACATTAGGGTATTTTGTGATTTATTTTAAATAGAATTTACCTGATAGGATATCTGAAAATACTAATGAGTTGGTACATGGGAAAAGTATGACACAAGTCCGTTCATGTTAATGGTCAGTGAGTCTAGAATTTTAGGCTGATAAGAGATTATAAATAGGGGACTTACCTAGCGTGGGAATAGTAATGAGTCATAGTCGGTCGTGTGAGATAGAAATATTCTATTGTGAATAAATAGTAAGTTCGAGGAATGATATGTCATTTGAGGTTGCAACGTTGGGAGATAAATAGTGAAGAATTAGGCTGTCTAAATGAATGCACAATTGATTAAACGAATTTATGAAGATCCCAGTCATCCAGGAAGTTATGGAGGAGTGCAAAGTATTTACAGATCGTTAGATGGAAAAGTTTCTGTAGGAGAAATAAAGAAATACTTACAGCAGGAGAATGCATACACACTACATAAGCCTGTTAGACGTCGTTTTATTCGTAATAGAGTTATGGTTAGTGGTATAGATCAAAATTGGCAAACGGATTTAGTTGATATGAGACATTTAGCAGATGAAAATGACGGTTACCACTATTTGCTTACTTGTATTGATATTTTCTCTAAGTATGCCTGGGTTGTACCCCTTTTACAAAAAACAGGTCGAGCAGTTGTCGCCGCATTTAAAACTATTTTTGAAGACCGTAGGCCATTAAAACTAAATTCAGACAATGGGACGGAGTATACCAACAGTACGTTTTAAAATTATTTGAAATTCCAAAACGTTTATTTTTTCGTAACAAACAATGAAACGAAAGCAAGTGTAATAGAACGATTTAATAGAACCTTTAAAGTCAAGATGTATAAATACTTTACTTTTAAAAATACACATAGATATATTGATGTATTAGACGATCTCATTTATAGCTATAACCGTACATTTCATAGAAGTATAAAAACCACACCCGTGGAGGTAACAAAGGAAAACGAAAAAGAGATATGGGATATACTTTACAAAAATCCTACAATAACAAAGAATTTTTTTTACAAATTTGAGATTGGGGATACCGTGCGAATTTCTAAGACAAAACTTACGTTTGAAAAAGGTTATGAAAAGAACTGGTCAGAAGAACTGTTTATTATTTTTGATCGTATTCCTCGCACACCACCAGTTTATAGAATAAAAGATTTAATGGATGAGGACATAAAAGGTACATTTTATGCAGAAGAATTACAAAAAGTAAAGAAGAGAGCAATCACTTTCCGATTGATAAGGTATTAAAAAAGCGCAAAAGGAATAATAAGATAGAATACTTGGTAAAATTTAAGGGTTATCCGGAAAAGTTCAATTCTTGGATATCATCGAGTGACATGATTTCATTATAAATACAGAAGCTGGTAAAGAAATTTGTTATTTGCGAATATGAGTTTCTACATTACACTACCCTCAGACGGTAGCTTAAACTTCCATCCTGAGAATACACTTTCTCATTATTTTACTAAATTACCAAATCCAATAGATTTGACGTCGGAATGGGAAGTAGCATTAGTTGAATTTATTTATCCGAGAATGTGGAATAATGTGACAAATGATTCGAATAGTTTTGAATATGATTTAGGTAATGGGGTTAAAAAGAATGGTCAAATTGCATGTGGTTACTACGAAACACCCACTGATATCATTAATGCACTACCTAAACATGTAAAAATTCAAATGAACTATAATAAACATTCCAAAAAAGTAAAGCTTCAACTATCTAATGGTGCTACAGTAAAATTGTCAGACAGGCTTTCTGAAAATTTAGGTTTTGTACCGGGAGAAACGCTAGGAGAAAATGTAGTACAGGATTCTACTCTTAATATAGAAAGTCCTTTTATAGCAGACCCTAATATTGACTTGTACTTACTTTATATCTATACAGATATTATTCAACCTGGGATGGTAGGTGGAATCTTTGCCCCTTTATTACGCATTGTACCAGTAAAAGGAAACGATGGCGAAATGATTCATGAATTATTTGATAGACCCCATTATTGTCCTGTATCACGAAAACATTTCCAATCAATAGAAATTGTTATAAGGACCCACACCGGGAGATATGTGTCATTTGAACGTGGGAAGTTGATAGTGAAACTACACTTTAGACTTAGACATTTGTAATTGAAAAGATGTATCAACCTTATCAGTGCTCTACACGTATTTTCGAGGAATACTATACGCAACAAGCTGGAAGCGGATTGTCATATTATAAAGGTGTACCCCTTCAAAGAGGGTCTGGTTTAGGAGGAATTTTTAAAAGTTTTTACCGTATGATTTTACCATTATTTAAATCAGGTGCAAAGGCTGTTGGGAAACAAGCATTAAGGTCTGGTGTTGATATTGCCAATGATGTTTTACAAGGAAAGGAAATTAAAACATCTGCTAAGGAAAGGACTAAAGAAGCAACCAAAATATTAACAGGCAAAGCTGCTGATAAAGTAAAGGCTATGGTTGGAGGTCATAAAAGGAAACGACGCAATAAAAAACGAGTCATTCCAAGCAAGTATCGCAAAGTGTGTGCATCAGACATTTTTAGTAGCTCCAAGCATGTCTCTGATACGCAATGATTCACAAGTTGCTGTGAAGTCTGAGTTAGATTTATTTTTAATCCCGCCAACGGAGACATCCGTTGAAAAAGGACAGTGGATAGAATATTACCCCATATCAAATATCAGAGACGGAAATCCTATTGAATTTTGTATAAGTGGTTCAGGTGATGATTACATTGATTTATCAGCCACTCAACTATATGTTAGAGTTAAGATTCTGAAGGATAATGTAGAATTACCTGATTCAGAAAAAGTTGCACCTATAAATTTATTTTTACACTCTTTATTTTCTCAAGTGGATGTGAGTTTAAATGAACGCCTTATATCATCTTCGTCTAATCTTTACCCATTTCGAGCCTATTTAGAGACATTATTAAATTACGGATCAGATTATAAGAAGAGTTTCCTTACTTCAGAATGCTTTTACAAAGATACAGCAAATCATTTGAACGAAACCGATCCAACTAAGGAAAATATTGGTTTAAAGAAACGAGCCTCTCTTGTTCAGAAATCGAAAGTTTTAGATATGATTGGAAATTTACATTGTGATCTGTTTTATCAAGATCGTTTGCTACTTAATTTGGTGGATTTGAAGTTAAAACTTATAAGAAGCAAGCCAGAGTTTTGTCTTATCGCATCTGAAAACGCCAACTATAGTGTTATCATTGAACATGCATCTTTATTTGTACGAAAAGTAAAAGTGAGTCCTGGAGTTTTGTTAGGTCATATGAAAGCAATCACTATGACTCCCGCAAAATATCCGATAAATAGAATTTTATGTAAAATGTACTCCATTTCGAAAGGATCTTTCTCTTTTTCACAAGATAATGTATTTTTGGGTCAAATGCTTAAAAGGATCATTATTACATGTGTTGATAATGATGCTTTTAATGGAACTTATACTACAAATCCTTTTAATTTAAAACATAATAATTCGAATTTCATTGGTGTATACGTTGATGGGAACCCTATAAGTTACAAACCTCTTGACCCTGACTATCAAAATGGGCAATCTATTCGAGCATACAACAGTCTTCTTTTAGGGAGCGAAAAACTTGCTTCTAATAAAGGAATTTACATAAATAGAGACGAATTTGCTCAGGGATATACTTTATATGCATTTGATTTAACGCCTGATTTAAGTGATGGTAATTACCTAAAACTAATTAATCAGGGAAATTTAAGAATAGAAATCAAATTTGCAGTTGCATTGCCTAAAACAGTATCAGTTTTGGTATATGCTGAATTCCAGAATATGATAGAAATTACCAAATCTAGAAGTGTATTGTGTGATTTTTCGATATGAATTCTCTTCAACTTACTTCAATTCTACAAAGTGATTCTTTCGCCAGTCTTTATTTTAAAGGAGTGTTTGCAAGTGATGAGATTCCAAATAGTTTCGATAGATATCCAAGTGCGTTTATATTTAATACTGATCCTAGCACAAAACCTGGATCTCATTGGCTAGCAGTGTACATGAAATCATATCAAGAAGCAGAGTTCTTTGATTCATATGCTCAAACACCAAGTTATTTTGCCGACACGATACAACAATATTTTACAAGATTCACAACTTTAACCTGTAACGATGTTCCTCTACAAAGTGATAACACGGCTGTATGTGGCCAGTATTGTTTATATTATTTATATCAACGTTGTCGAAAAAGATCTTTAACACAAATTGTAAATCTATTTGGATTAAATTTACTATGTAATGATATACGTGTATTCAATTTTGTTCAGAAAAAATATAATGTACATGTACCTTTCTTTGAATAATAAAAAAAGTATAAAATAAATTGATTACCTTGTTATGTGTCATTTCTTATTATGGATTCGTTAGCTTTACATCACCCTTTTGGTGCCTTATTATGTGGTCCTAGTGGCGTCGGAAAAAGTTATTTTTTAAAACTGTTATTAAATAAACATACTGAGATTATACAACCAACTATAGAAAAAGTGGTGTGGTTTTATGGTATTTACCAACCTTTGTACGATGAGATTCGTAATGTAACTTTTGTGGAGGGTTTTCCGAATGATTATAAAAGTTATTTGGGTTCCAGAACACTTTTTGTTTTAGATGATTTGACAGCTGAACATGGTAATTCAAAAGAACTTTTGAAATTATATATTAAGGGTTCACATCATTTGAATGTATCTATTATTACAATTACCCAAAATATATTTCATAAGGGGCCAGAATTTAGAGAAATCTCATTGAATAGTCATTACATGTTTTTGTTTAAGTCGCGGAGAGATGTTACTCAGATTGCACACTTAGCTAGACAACTCTATCCTAGAAAAACAAAATTCTTTTTAGAAGCATATGAAGATGCTACGAAACGACCTTATGGATATTTACTTGTAGACCTGAAAGTTAACACTGACGAAAATTTTAGACTACGTACAAATATAATACCAGGGGAGTTTATGTGTATATATCAACCAAAGTAATTGATTTTAATTATTAGTACTGAATATGTCTCCCTCCAAGAAAGACGTGGCCCGTTTACGTGTTCTCAATGCATGTTCGCGCAAGCTACGAAAATATTTAATTAGAAAATTTCCACAAAGTTGTATAAACTGCATTTCTGAATGCTGCCTGAATACTTTAAAAGGAAATGTACCACTGAATATCGGTCAGAAGAAAACTTTATCACGACATAAACATACGCTTAGATTACTTGCTGATAAAAAGATACCTATCAATAAAAAACGTAAGGTTTTGATTCAAAAAGGAGGATTTCTAAACATTTTATTGCCAGCTGCTTTGAGTGTTCTAACATCATTGATAAGTTCTTGAAATGGAGTATGCAAAAAAGTTTATTTTACTACCTAACGATCAACTTGCTAAACATATACCAAATGACGATCATTTGTCGGATCTAGACCGAGAAATGAATGATATTTTAAAAAATACAAAAATAAAGGATGATGAAAAAGTTAAGTTATATATGCAAGTTTTGCAGAAAAGACTACACATCTTAGATCATAATAATGGATTAATACCAGAAACAATGACAGATTTAACATCAAACTTACAAGAGGATAATATTGAAGAAAATCAGGATTTTATTGAAAATCTGATTATAGAGTCCTCACCTAAAAATTTTAAATCCAACACTCAAAATATTTTAAATTATTTAAAAAAATCAAAAGATGTGATTACTTGGACTTCTAAAAGAGAATTGGTATATAAAGGACATATTATAAAGAACTCAAATGTGTTGGATCTCATTAAATCTATTCAGATTTCATCTAAGAAACATATCCTAAATGGTCAGAATGAATTTAGACAAGCTTTGGATGAAATTAATTTTCCCAAAACCTTCATTAAAAATACTTTTCTTAAAACTGAATCAAGAATACAACCAGATGACATGATACAATCTAAGAAGAGGAAATCAAGTAATGAAAAGGCTGAATTGAAAAACTCACCAAAGGCAGAATGGATTCCATTGAAACAAACTCGAATAAGAAAAAGTAAAATGTTATAACAAATGGAAATAAAAATATTTCAATTTTATATGTGTCATTACTTTTCAATTATTTCACTATTCTGATTTATTATTTAAAATACATAGAAAATCGTGATAATTTAAATGCAACTTTTCATTATTATTATTATTAATTTAATCCATTTCTATTGTATGTAATATAATAATTTTTTTAAAGTAATAATTTTTAAATAAAAACTCTTTATATTTTTACATAATAAAAATGAACATTTTTCTTTTCAAATCACTTTATTTTACACTAAAATACTTTACAATATATAAACAGTAAACATTTGATATACTAATAGTGTACATAGCATTATTTAGCAACATTCTTCTGATTGACTTAAAATGTAAAACATATCAGTCACTTCTTTTACAATACCATCCATAGTTATAACTTCGTCAGAAAACGGTACATTTAAATGACATTTAATTGTTTCATCTAAAATTTTACTTATATCTAAAGATACTAAAATATCATATAAATCTTCCAATTTATCACAAAATATTAAATCTCGGTTCCTTAAATGCATTTGTATCTGTTCAAACATAACAGCTTTGAAAGTTTTATTCACTTGTTGTAAAGTTTTTGTACCGACATGTTCAAGTAGCGATGGAGGGCTACACATTACATTTAGTTTTGTCACAAGTTCTTGCTCCACCAAAAAACCCATTATATCCATACATTTGGAAGCAAGTTTATCACTTTGTTCCTCATTTAAACATATTTCAGTAGAAAATTGTTTACCACTGTGGGAACATATGGATTTGGATATAGTTAATTGAAAAGTACCTGGGCGGACCGAATTAACGGTCACGTTGATTCCATACGCTGTAGTTTCAAAATCCTTTAAGTTGTTGTCTCCGCCCCACACAGGGGTTTGGTACTTTTCTTGGACCCTTTGTAACATCTTGCATAGGAATTTCCACTCCCGGAAATAGAAGGCCACACCTTTTCGAGTTGGATAGAGGGTTGAATTTCCATAGGAAATATATTCCCGGATATGAAGTCTGGGGACATCCTGGAACACGCCAATTACCGCAAAAGTATTGTTGCCTAAATTACAACAATTCTTGGGAAGATAGTCGAGATTCAGAACACTATTTTTCGTGGATGACATGATTACTATAGACACCGAAGTTCACAATGCTTGACAGTAGAAGAATACACGTCTATTATACAGCAAGTTCCTTGTGATTCTGATATCTTATCTACACTTGAAACGTCACTTGTTCTTATCTAGTATTTCAAATGTTGCCTTTAAAACATGCAATACCCTGTTCACATGAGTTTCTCCATTGACCCTTCACAAAATACACCTCTGGCATCTGTGCCTATATGGGGCTAGCACGCTCCGTAACACCATATGGCTTTGGGTAGATATGGGTAAAAAGCTTATGTTGAATTATATTTTACACTTAATCTTTTTTCTTTTTACATTTACTGTTTTTTAACTTTTTACATTTACTGTTTTTTAACTTTTTACATTTACTGTTTTTTTACTTTTTACATTTACTGTTTTTTTTTAATTTTCATATTTACTGTTTTGTAACTTATTCCTATTTGCATTTAATGATTTTTAACTTTTTTATTTTTTTACATTTTATTTCTTAATTAAACTTTTTATTTTTACATTTATTATTTTTATAAGTTACTTACATTTACCGTTTTTTTTTTTTTTTTTAACCTTTTACATTTACTGTTTTTTAACTTTTTACATTTACTGTTTTATAACTTATTCCTTTTTCCATTTATTATTTTTAAATTTTATTTCTCATTTAAACTTTTTATTTTTACGTTTATTCTTTTTATTATTTATTTATATTTACTGTCTTTTTTTCCTTTTTACATTAAATGTTTTTTAATTTTTATCTTTTACATTTTATTGTCTTTACTTTTTTTTCTTTTACATTTTATTGTCTTTACTTTTTTCTTCTTACATTTTATTTCACACTTAAACTTTTTCGTTTTATACACTTAAACTTTTTTCTTTTTACATTAAATGTTTTTTAATTTTTATCTTTTACATTTTATTGTCTTGACTTTTTTTTTCTTTTACATTTTATTGTCTTGACTTTTTTCTTCTTACATTTTATTTCACACTTAAACTTTTTCTTTTTACATTTTATTGTACACTTAAACTTTTTTCTTTTTACATTTTATTGTACACTTAAACTTTTTTTTTCTTTTTATATTTATTATCTTTACTTTTTTCTTTTGAAATTTTTTCTTTTACACTTTATTGTACACTTAAACTTTTTTTTCTTTTTTATTTATTGTCTTTACATTTTTTCTTTTACATTTTATTTATCGTCTTTACTTTTTTCTTCTTACTTTTTATTTCACATTTAAACTTTTTCTTTTTACATTTTATTGTACACTTAAACTTTTTCTTTTTATACACTTAAACTTTTTTCTTTTTATATTAAATGTTTTTTAATTTTTATCTTTTACACTTTATTTATTGTTTTTACTTTTTTCATTTTACATTTTTTCTTTTACATTTTATTTATTGTCTTTACTTTTTTTCTTTTACATTTTATTGTATGCTTAAACTTTTTATATTTATTGTCTTTACTTTTTTTTTCTTTTTACATTTTATTGTCTTTACTTTTTTCTTTTCTTTTACGTTTTATTGTCTTTCCTTTTTTTCTTCTTACATTTTATTTCACACTTAAACTTTTTCTTTTTACATTTTATTGTATACTTAAACTTTTTTCTTTTTACATTTTATTGTACACTTAAACTTTTTTTTCTTTTTATATTTATTATCTTTACTTTTTTCTTTTGAAATTTTTTCTTTTACACTTTATTTATTGTTTTTACTTTTTTCTTTTTACATTTTTCTTTTACATTTTATTTATTGTCTTTACATTTTTTCTTTTACATTTTATTTATCGTCTTTACTTTTTTCTTCTTACATTTTATTTCACACTTAAACTTTTTCTTTTTACATTTTATTGTACACTTAAACTTTTTTCTTTTTACATTTTATTGTATGCTTAAACTTTTTATATTTATTGTCTTTATTTTTTCTGTTTTTTTTATTGTAATTTAAACGTATTTTATATATTTTTATATACAATATTTTCATAAAACCCCAAACTGCTATTTCTGTATACCCTTGGTTACACATGTTAAAAGGTAAAAAGCTTTACTAATTAACCTGGTCAACTCGGTTTACCTTCCTGTACACGATGGTTATGTTATTTAAACGCGTAGAATAATTCTTCATAGATTTTTGTGGCGAAATTGTAGACTGCACAAGTTGGTCACATAAAATATATTTTTCTCTTCATAAACTAAAACCATTCTTGCAAAATTGTTTATATAACATTCTACTTTAATATTTTACTTAATTATAATAAAACATACATAAATAATAAAAAAATATTATTAATCTAATTCTGTAGTATATGTTATTTACTCTTACAATATGTCAACTATTTTAACAAATTTCTTTTCTTTCGTACTAACCATGGTTAAAAAATATACACTAGTGTTCTTTCCCTTCAACAAAAGACCTGCCTTTGCCTATTGTGCAGCTCTAGTGTCAACTGCGTAGTTGCAGTGCGACGCAAATTTGTCCAATACCTAAATAAAAAGAACGCATTTGAATGATCATACTTTTCCCATATACCAGCTCATCTGATATACACATTAGTGTTTTCAGATATCCTATCAGGTAAATTCTATTCAGAATGTATTCCCTAATGTAACAGTTCAAATATCAGTATGAGCCTTGGAACCTTAAATCTTAAAATATCCTAATGTAACAGTTCAAATATCAGTATGAGCCTTGGAACCTTAAATCTTAAAATACCCTAATGTAACAGTTCAAATATCAGTATGAGCCTTGGAACCTTAAATCTTAAAATACCCTAATGTAACAGTTCAAATATCAGTATGAACCTTATCCAATATGAGCCTTATCACACAGAGCCTTATCACATAGAGCCTTATCACGCAGAGCCTTATCACATAGAGCCTTATCACGCAGAGCCTTATCACATAGAGCCTTATCACGCAGAGCCTTATCACATAGAGCCTTATCACGCAGAGCCTTATCACATAGAGCCTTATCACGCAGAGCCTTATCACATAGAGCCTTATCACGCAGAGCCTTATCACATAGAGCCTTATCACGCAGAGCCTTATCACATAGAGCCTTATCACGCAGAGCCTTATCACATAGAGCCTTATCACGCAGAGCCTTATCACATAGAGCCTTATCACGCAGAGCCTTATCACATAGAGCCTTATCACGCAGAGCCTTATCACATAGAGCCTTATCACATAGAGCCTTATCACGCAGAGCCTTATCACATAGAGCCTTATCACGCAGAGCCTTATCACATAGAGCCTTATCACGCAGAGCCTTATCACATAGAGCCTTATCACGCAGAGCCTTATCACATAGAGCCTTATCACGCAGAGCCTTATCACATAGAGCCTTATCACGCAGAGCCTTATCACATAGAGCCTTATCACGCAGAGCCTTATCACATAGAGCCTTATCACGCAGAGCCTTATCACATAGAGCCTTATCACGCAGAGCCTTATCACATAGAGCCTTATCACGCAGAGCCTTATCACATAGAGCCTTATCACGCAGAGCCTTATCACATAGAGCCTTATCACGCAGAGCCTTATCACATAGAGCCTTATCACGCAGAGCCTTATCACGCAGAGCCTTATCACGCAGAGCCTTATCACGCAGAGCCTTATCACGCAGAGCCTTGTGAGCCTGTCCCAGAACTCTCATTTTTATACTACTATCCTGTTGACTTTCCGACAAAAACATCTAAAAAAAAATGTGATAAACGTAAGTTTTGTTATTAAAAAGTATCATTTTCTATTAAAACTTTCTTTGATAAATAATTAAAAAAAAATTAAAAATCAAGATTCTAAAATATAATTTGCATTTAGTCTTTGAACAATGCTGAAAAGATCTTCTGCAGAAAATTTTCAAATAAAGTAATTTGATTTAAAAAAATTATTTAAAAATAAATTGAGCGTTAATTTTTATGTAAACGTATTTTTATTTATATTTTATAAAAAATAAAAAAGTTAATAAAACAAAAATCACACAAAAGTAGAGGAATACTTGAAATTTCGTCTCAATTGAGTAATATAATTTTAAAAAATAACATATTTCTCTAGCAAAAAATTAAGAATGTTTATTAAAACCCCATATAGGCTCATTGCAGAATTCAGGGCATTTTTTCAAAAATTTCACTTGTGGGGGCGATTTTTTTTTTGTTGCTATGAATAGAAAGTTATAAGTTAACGTTTTTTTTATATTGTTAAATTTCTGCGAATGGAACTACTATAATTTGCAAAAGTGGTTAAAAAATTATGTGTACAAATTAGGGCGCCAAACTCATGTTCGCTTGTGTTACAAAAATTTCTTGGATCGTCTCTGAATGTGCAGACACGTTTTTTCATCCTATTTGTCTTTTGACATTTTTTAAACTATTGCCTGCATTTCATTGTTAAGAACAATGAAAAATGAGTCTTCGTAGCAGTTTTAGGTAAAAAGCTCTGGGCGTTTTCCAGCAATATGTAGTCAACTGAAATTATATCATGGCATGACAGATATTCGATTTAAAAATATTCCTTGTTGCCCATACCATACCTTGGACAGTGGGACAAGGTATAGCCAGTATACTCCATAGACATTAATAAGTTGTGTACCTAGACAAAATAATTTTATGATGTTTCTGCATAAATTCGTAAATAAAGTTAGAGGAAAAATTTTAGTAAAACATTCAAATAAGAAAAATATTTTTTTTTCTCACAAAATTATTAACCCAAAGACTTTACATATTAACTACATACATGTAAATTATCTAAATCCAAAATCCTTTACAAAAAAAAAAAACACTTTATAAAACTAATAAACTTGCATCAAGCAATTCAATCTGCAAATAATAACTTATTTTAACAATAAAAACGTTTCTATAAAACTAAAAAAAAAACACTTTTTACACACGCTAGAAGTACTACCATCCGAACGTTCTCCCAATATACTTGTTTAACTCACATGTAAAATTTTCGTTTGTAATTTGTTTAAAGGAGTATTATAAAATAAAATACATAACTCCGATGACATGTGAAATCGTCACACTTTTAAATAATACTACTTCTCTCTGTCAACCCTCCCCCTTCCTACCCTCATAGTTCTGGTGGACAGTGGGACAAACGAAACAAGAATGGCTTGCAAAGTGTTATCAATCATTAGAGGGGGTCAAATGTCCTGGGAGAGACTGTAATACCGGCAAAGACTCTTGATTTATAAGGGGCATTTCTTTGACATCTTTAAAGTTTCTCTTCGCTAATGAGGCAATTCTCAGTTCTCAAGAGAATAATTTTTTTAAGTATGGAATAGTCAGCTATGCTGGGGTAGAGTAAGAAGTAGAACCGTTTTTCCTCGCCAAGGTACAATAATAATGACGTCTCCATAAATTTCCCATAAAGATAAGGATCCCACCTGCAGGAAGGAGAAGGTCGACGAATATCGGGCATTTGCGCTAAAAAGGGGCATCATTCTCTGTCCAGCCTCATCCATCCCTCAACCTCTGTTTCAAATTTATGCTTTATTTATGGAAAATGTGCTAAACAAAAAATATCCTATGGGGCGAATCCGTATGACTAGTGGGGAATTTCTAGCACTTGTGGAGAAAAAAACCCACCCACTTTATGTTAAAATAGGTTGCAGATACAACTTTTCCAGCTGGTACAGTAGAACTCCAATTATACGGATCCAAAGAAAGCGGATAAACCAATTATCCGGATCCCTAGCGCTTTGAGAAAAAATGAGGAATCATCAAAATTTATATTTTAAGTTTCTTATCAGTGAATAAGAATGTTTTTAATAGTCATTAAATTACTAAAGCAAAATTAGTTTTTTTTACTAAGAAATAATTTTTTGTTGTGAATTATCCAATTATCCGGTTATTCGATTATCCGTATGGGATCTACAGGGTCCGATTAAGATAAGACATTGAAGAAAGAGAAGCCCGCCTTTAATGGGGCCCCCCATGGCTGTCAAATATACCTTGGAACATCAAATCAGACTTTTACATGCACTCAAATCCTTGCCCCTGAATGCCATTCAAACAAAACACACCGCAATTTATATTAAAAAAATATTAATATTTAATAAATATTCCTAATATTCTGTATGTTTTTGATTTTCCCCCTAATATTTAAACAAATGTAACCCAAGTGGCAACTTTTTTTTCCCCTAAAGTTAATAATGCCAACTTTTTTAATGTAAATTTAGTAGCAAACTATGTTAGGGCAGTTAAATATTTATATAAAATGTATGATTTGGTGGCTCCTCAAAAAATGTACAGTGTAAGCCTGGGATTCCCGGGCCTATTCGGTAATCAGGCCCTGGGGATCTAGTCCCAATTGATCTATATAATTGGAATTCTACTGTATTTGGAAAGCGATGTATGGGATTTAGACTGCCCGGTCGGTTAGGGTTTGCTATATTTGGCGAAATAGTGCACTGTGGAATTTTTATCCGAGCCATATAAATCACCATCAAACATTTGCCACATGAAACCAAAGTCTTAAACAAAGACGTGTTTTCCATACTTGCACCCGCCTAATTGGGGGCCACATGCGTGAGAAAAAATCCATCTGGGAATTTGTTTACAGTTCGTTTCAAACGTTAATTTTGCTGACTCATGTGATAATTGAATGTTGTTATGTCTTCCATCTAACATTTCATTTTCGCTTCGTACCGTACATCAAGAGTTGTTAACCTCGGTGTGGTTCATATTTGAATGAAAAGGAGATCTGGAAAGTAAAATAATGATTTGAAAAAATGCGGTGGAATTTTTTTTTAATATTTAATGCTTATACACAGAGGGAGCCTTACCTGAAAATATTTTTTTATATATATTTCATTATTAGATAACTACATTTAAATAACGTTTAATTTTTTTAAATAATTAACTCTACTACAGTCACTAAAGTAATTAACTCTACAGTGCATTTTGTAAAAAATAAAATAATAAATTATATTGCTAATTACGACAAAAGTTAAGGTGCGCTAATTCCTAATTAAAATTTATTAGTTGATTGTAATGCAAGATTATTTGATTGTAATTGTAATAATTAAGTTTGATTGTATTGGAAGATGTATGAAGTAGAATTTCACCAAATTATTTATTGATCTTATAATCCACATGCAAAAAAAATACATAAAAACCTATATGAAAGTTGGGAAAATGAGGATTTTTTGCGATTGTGCAGATTATGAATTTTATATTTTATGTTATTTGGAATAAAATGAGGTGCAGTTTTCATGAAGGTTTATTGCGGAAATATTCAGCATTGAAAGTCTTGAAGGATAAATACAGGTCTTAAAAAGTTTTATGCAAGGTTTTAGGAAGTTTTGATAAATATTTTTTTTTTTTTGCTGGCGTCTGAGCAAAGTTAAAAATTTAAATATCATTAGCTACAGGCCACTCTGTACCGCAAGAATTTAGACTTTAAATTGTAGTCAGTATTTCAAAGGGTCATTGTAAGAAGAGTCTAATGTAGTTTTAGAGCCCCCAAATGACCTGGTTTTAAGAGACCGAGCGTCATCTGACATGGTTCAAAAATACGAGGCATCGTCTTTCCTTCGAGATAGGCCCCGAACCGTCGCCAATAGCCCACTGTGCAGCTCTAGTGCGACGTTAATTAACCAAACTAACTAAGAGACCGAGCTCATTATCAGAGTGTTGTGGGTTTGATCCCCGTCTAAAAAGCGAAAACGTTGTGGAAGGGGTTCTCGTCATCCGCGAAACATCACCCGCGTAGAGGGGACAGGTGCCGTTAAATCTGTCGTGGTCCGAATGTCCACACGTTAGTAGTGGTTCTAAAGTATGGCCAGTGGCGTACGCAGGAAATTTATAAGGGGGGGGGGGGGGGAGTTGAGCGTCAGATTACTTTACACGTGTATATATATATATCAAGTCAGCAACAACCAACCCGAATTTCTGATTGAACAATAGAAGGGGGAGGGGGCGAAGTACTCATCTTAAATTTTAAACTAAAAAGAAAAAATATTTAAAAAAAAACCTTTCTTCAAGAAATAAAATACAAAAGACTACAAAAATGTCAATTTAGGGACTATTGGCAGAGACTGATTTACGGCAGGGCTTTCGGGGCACTTGCTCAGGGCCCCCATTAAAAAAAATTATTTATTTTCTAAAAATAATAATTCAATTCTCGAACCGCTCTTAAGCCGGCGCCACATATGCGGTATTCGCCGAATCCCGAGCAACGAAACATTTGATATTCGCCTAAAGACGCATGTGTGGATGGGTCGCTCGGTATTCGGCAAGTGCCGCGTCGCTCGCGTTTCGACGATTTTCAGCACCACACTACAAGGTGCTCGCCTTATCACGAGCAAATTCGCTCGGGTTAAAGCGAGCAAATTGAATAATTGCGTTTCCCACTCATTTCGGGAAAATGGAACACATCTCGAAGCGAGCTCAATGGTGATTGGCTATCGATATTTTATTCTATATTTTGATAGCCAATGAGCATTGACTATCAATATAGTAATATTTTCTTTTTAATTTAAAGAGGGAATATTGTTCTTTTCGTATCAATTTGACTTTAAAATATATCGTTGTGTTTGTTGTGTTATTATTTTAGAATTTATATTTAGTTTATACATTTATTTTTGTGTTTCACTAAAATATTTGTGTTCCATTTACTTATTTAATTTATTTATCAATTAAATTATTTCATTTTATTACTTATTTATATATTTGAAGCATTTAACTATTATGCAGATGCAAAAAAATGAAGATATTATTTTAAAACTTCTATTCGAGTTTTCAGTGTGTTTAAACGATTTGAAGTCTCACGACATAAATAAAATGGAGTTTTGTCATGAAACGTCTTTAAAACCATCTATAAAGGGTGTGTGTAGGGACATAGTAGTCATAATAGAAACGCCATTTTACGCTTTTAGGATAACCGATTCCGACACTATAACTTTCTAAAAATAGCACGTTTGACATAAATTTGGTCCAGCCGATGATCTAAAGTTTTATATTTAAAAAACTTTTGGTGTTTTGAGCTTTTTTTATCGTATATTGTTAGTTCGTATATTGTCGTAGTTTGATTGTCGTAGTTTGTATTTTATTCGTATATTGTTAGCTTGTTTAGTTCGTCTACTTAAAACAATTCCTTCGTTTATTAAGTTGTGAATTTTACTAAATTATTTGTTCAGATTATTTTTTATTTATTAATTAATTTCATTTATTTGTTTTTCATTTAGATTTCTTGCATTTAACTGTTTTGATGAATACACAAAAATATGAAAATATTTAAATAGTATTTTAAAACCTCGAAATGAAATGTCATTGTTTTAAACGTTTTGAAGAATCTTGAGTTGAAAAATAAAATGTGGTTTTGATGTGAAACAGTTTTAAAACCAGCTATTCTTTAAGGTGATACATTCTGATACTATAACATAGTAAAATGAAGCACGATTGTTATAAAAGGAAATTTGGCGAGGATTCGTGTAAACTCTTGAACTAAAGCAAAGCACGTACGGAGAGCGGACGAGGAACATACGCGGCGTAGTAGTTTGCATATATTCCTCTGTTAGCGAGGTTTCCGTTGATAAACGAACCTTATTTAGATATTAGTTATCGGTATTACTTAATATGTCAATTTCAAATATATAAGATATGTTTGGTTGAATTGACGTCGGACTACAGTTACAGAATAAACTACGAGCGACGGTTTGGATTCTATCCCCATAGAAAAATTCGGGAACACTGTTTTTGTCATTGTGAGCCGTGGTCAAATGATATCGACAACACCTGAGCTGGCACCCCACTGGTTAATTTTTATACAAATAATTTGAAACGTTTAAAATATATATAAGTTTTCTTGTAAATTTTCAATATTCTATGCTACAAAATTTCAACGGTTTCGAGGAATCTCCATGTGCATGGCATTCTGGAATTTATGAAAATAATAATAAAATATTGCACTCGCAAATGGCTATGAGCATAATGAAAATGTAAGACAAATAAAAACAACTGATTTCCAATTTAAAAAAAATTTCACTGTAATTATCACAAATTAAAAATATATTTTTAAAGAACATTAAAGTATTAAAATATATTTATATTGTACAAATCTGTTAATAAAATAGAATATTTTTCCATCATAAAACTATTGCTTCCTACTGCGAATAAATGTTCTGAAATCGGCAAGTATACTCAAAAGAAGCCGAGTTGCTCAGGTTTTTGTAATCCGAGCAAGTAATAGTAAATCGCTCGGGTTATGGCGAGTCGCTCGGGTTAAGGCGAGTCGCTCGGTATTCGGCGAATACCGCATATGTGGCGCCGGCTTTAGGCACAATCGATCTGAATCGATCTTACGCGAAATTTCATGGAAATTTATTCGACTAGTTTTTATGTCACATACATGTTGTTTTTTGCAATTTAATAAATAGGCAAAATTTTATATATCATTTGTGTTATTTCAAATGAAATAATTAAAAGGAATAAAGGAATGTTTTTCTTTTAATTTAAAAAAAAATCATACTACAAATACGCACTACATATTTCCGTTTTAGACGGTTTTACCAAGCATCCCCTCACCCCTATTAACCGAACTGAAAGACATTTCACTTCAAAAAGTATACTAACTAAAAAAATAAAACTTTCATGATTCAAAGGCTGCTCTTTGTTAATTAATATTTTAGTGTTTTTAACAAGTCAATGTTTCCTTTTTCCTTCAAGTGCTGACTTGTGACTGATTTTCTTATAGTTATCTCTGTCGTAGAAAAATGGAGAATTTGCTTTTTATGTAGACTTACTTTAATATATTTAGATGTAAGCAATGTGAAACTTTGAACCATTGACCGTTATACAAAAGCGAAAGTTATAAAAAACCGTTTATTTCATCATTCGAAGCCATATGTGTGAAAACTAAGCAACTTTTTACATTTAAAAGAAGCTTCAAATTTTAATTAATATTAATAAATAAATTTTTTAATAATTAATAATTAATTTAAATTATTGATAACACTTAAATATTCCTGTAAAATTATTTAAATTGCCATTAGAAATACATTTGAATGGGAATATTAATTTTCATAACTAAGTTGTTATATTTTGAACATGTGATCTTCCTTTCAATTCCCAAATTTGTCCTTGTTCCCATACATATATTTTTAATATCTTGTAAAGTAATGGCCAAACTTCTTCAACGTTTATTCTTATTATAAAGTAGTTAATTTAACCTATAGTTCTTTGCATACACATAATAAGCTTCGCAAAAATTATAAATATCTTTGATAAAAACAAATAGTTTATATACTTAAAATTGAAATATGAGTGCAACTCTTCATAACATTTAGAAATTAAAGTTCAATAAAATGAAAGAATATGACCTATTTCGGTTTCTGCTCATGCTATCAGTTAGAGTGTTCTTTATTTTTTGTTTAGAAGTTTTATTTTAATTGGGGGATTTTTGGGGAGCCGCAGGGGGATTTTTGGGGACTTTTGTCAAAATGCTCCTCTAGTAGCGGTCTATCAATGGGGTAAAAATCAGCTTTACAATAATTTTTTCCGAAGTTTGATATTTTAGGGCAGGGGTCGGCAACCTGCGGCTCGCGAGCCGCATGCGGCTCTTTTGATTTAAAGTTGCGGCTCTCCAGTTCCATACGAAAAAATTAATAATTTATTATCAAATCCCTTAAAAAATAAGAAAATATATTTTAAGTACCTAATTTCTCAATAGCTTCTATTTTTATAATCGTTAATTACAAATCGCTAGTTTATAGATTTCCTTGAAAAAATAGATAGCCAGTTTTCTGACCTACTTCTGCACAATAAAGTGCGAAGGTTTTCCAGAGGTAACGTCTTGCAACGTTTTGCTTTGTGCTTGAGTGAAATAAGAACATTCCTCAATGAAAAAAGCATTGATCATCCCGAATTGGAAGAAGACAAATGGCTGCAAAAATTCAACATCATGGTAGATACCACAATGAAAGTAAATGAACTAAATCTAAAACTGCAAGGAAAGGACAACCCAGCCTACACCTTGCTTGAAGAAGTAGTTTGTTTCGAAAAAAAAAATTGCTTCTTTTTGTTGAAAACATGGAGAGCGGTAAATTACTTCATTTTAAAAATCTGAAGCAATATCGCGATGCGACCAATGAAACTATTGACACGAATTACTTCAGCATAGCTTTAAAAAACATGAAGGATAGATTCGTTGAGAGATTCGGGTAATTCAAAACAAACAAAAGTACTCTCGCGTTCATAGTAAAGTCTCTCAACACAAATACAAATGATATCAACATTGAGCCATTTGGAATTGATGCTGGATCGCTCCAAATGCAATTGTAGATTTGAAAACCAAAGACTTGTGGAGTGGCAAGTTCACAGAACTCAAGAGCACGTTGGAAGAGTCGGAGGTCCAGAAATGCATGCACATCGCGCAGCACAAATGGACAGCTCTAAAAAAAATTCCACGAGTTGAGGTCCTCATATTCGGCGCATGGAATAGGCGCACAGAGTGCTACAGTGAGGTGCAGTAGTTGGCATATGGAGTGCTGACGATCTTCGGATCGACATATTCGTGCGAGCAAGCGTTCTCTTGCATGAATATAATAAAAAGTAAAGTTTGGAAGTCAACTAACATATAAAAATCTAGAGTCGTGCTTGAAACTTAAAACAACAAGTTATAAGCCATATTTAATCAAACTTTCATAAGGCATGCAAAGCCAATGCTCCCATTGATGTAACTATTTATATTTGTGTTTTTATATGAATAAATATTATTCCGTATTTAAAGCCGTTTATTTAAAATCAAAAATCAAATATATATAAGAAAATACTATAATATTGAAACGAAAATGTTTAGTGTCTCTTTGAAAACTGGGAAATTTTAAAAATTGTAAGTTTTGGCTCTTCTTTTTCAATAGGTTGCCGACCCCTGTTTTAGGGTCTTTATTGACTGGGCTATTTCCCCAAACTCTTGAAACAAAAATAAATTTTTATAATTGAGCTATTGTAAGATAAGCAAAGCAAAATAAATGTCATTATGCATATAATTATGACATGCATATTACTATTATTGTTATATAAATTAATATAACATAGTTTATATGTGAGTATATAATTACTAATCTACTAATTTTGTAGTTAATTACTATGAATAGTACACATAAGCATTCACATTATGTTAACTACATATTTTACGAATATTCATATTGTATAATGTTTCAAATTATATAGATTTGAATGCGGAAAAATTTGACTACCTTACATGCTATTTTGTTATTAAATTGACTTTTATTAAAGAAGTAATCACACAAACACATGACACGCTTTTCATAAACTATTTTATTCCTGAGATCAACACTTTAATTTCGAACAAAAGCATTTTTTTTTCATTTTACAAATGTTCAAATAATAATACAATAATAAGGACGTTCAAATGAGGATAATACAATAATGCACTTAGCATTTTTTTTTTTCATGAACGATAACGATTTTTTTTCCATGAAAAATAACGATTTTTTTTACGATTCTCTGCATACTTTGCTCATGTCAAATAAAACTATAGAATATAACTGTTTTAATATCTATAAATTTTCGGACAGTCCAAGAACAAATCTTTTGAATCTTGCATGCTGTTGAGCCTTTTGTTACCAACACCTGTTTCTGCATTTTATTCAGCCAGATGAACTTTTCAAAACATGTCCAAAATATAATTGCAATGATTTTTTTTTTAAAAGATACTTCCAAGCTTTATAAAACAGTTCAAAATCGATGCACAAATAATACTAATGCCAATAATAATACTTGCTTGCCACTGTGCTGTGCATGTTGTTAAAAAATAATCATCATGGTTGAAACCAATCAAATGCCGCTCCAAAACAAATCAGTAAGGCTGTCAGCTATTGAGCTTGTTGCTTCTTGTCTACATCCGGACAGTTCAAGATAGTTTTCAACAATTGAATAACGCTGTGAATTTTTTTTTTGTTTATACAGTTTTGATTTTCGCGTTATTGACCAAGAAGAAGCTCCAAATCAATCTTTTGATGATGTGATCTCACAGTTAATCTTGCATCTGGAATATGCTGCTGGAGATTTTCAGACAGTCCGAGAACAAATCCTTTGGAACCTGCATGCTATTGAGCTTGTTGAATCATCTGTCAGGCAATATTGAGCAGTTCCAAAGAATTCCAGTGATTGATGCTTGTTGTACATTTAGATTCTCCCCAGTAGTGTTAACTTCTCCAAGGCAATCGAAAGATGCCGTGAGCATTTGCATCTTGAATACGAATACTAGTCACAGTCCAAAAACAAACTATTTGTGGCTGGCTGGCTGTTGAGCTCCTGCCTGTAAAATGTAGCTCCTAAACAATCCATAGATGCTGTGAGCTTGCTTCGGAAACTTTTGTGTTTGAAGTTAGTAACCAATGATAGATACGACAGTGCAATTCTTCGTAATACAACGATTTTGGTAAGGAAGAAATGCTTTGGGGTCACTGGGTTCGTCCGTCTGTCGGATTGGATTCCATCTTTTGGTGGCCCCGGGTTCCATCGACAAGTCCACTGGCAGGTGGACTCCCGGCAAGGTCGACTGATTCCACACAAAAGACGGAATCTTCCTCCTCGAGATTTCGAAACCTCCAACCTTACTCGACATTTCTTCCCCACCAGACATTTTGTATTCCGTAGATTCGCACTCTCAAATCTACCACTAATTACTAATTTTTTTTTACACCAATACTTAAGATACTTTGACTTCAGCAAGTGTATCTTGTGTGTGTTTCTTTAAAACTTTCAGTCAGTTCAAGAACAAACTATTTGCAGAACTTTAGTTATTGAGCTTGTTGGAATATCTTTCATATTGCGGCTCCAATTCAATGCAACGCTGCTGATCTTGCTGTAAATGCATCTAAATGTTTAAAGTTTGTTCATGAACTATTTTGGGGTAGATTTTCTTTTCAATTGTTCTTGATAAATACCTCCCAGGAGAATATATATACTGCTGCTAAACAATCCAATGATGTTGTGTTCTTTGGTCTTTATTATGCTAAACTTGGCTGTTGAGCGTGCGTCTTTTAACCCATCTTGTAGGATAATTTGTCATACAATAATAATCAAGTTCTAAACAATCCGACGATGCTGTGAACATGATGTCCAGCTTTTAACTTGAGTACACTGATGATTTTTGGCAGGCTCTTGAGGTTTGTTAGGTAATTTGATTTGCAAAAATTAGGAAACTCCAAAAGAATTCGACCATGTAGTTGATCTCGAACTTTAATCCAGACATACGAATTTATATCAAGCATCAACTGTTGGTAGTTTTTGCCTGCCTTTGAACTTTTTGGAATTTTACGCAGCTCCAAAATAAATACTGTAATGTTGTGAGCTTGTTTTTAAGATTGGCACACTGCACACACTTTTTTTTTACCACAGTTCAGGAAGCAGCAATAAATCCCTTTTGTATGTTTTTTTTATCTTGTTGTCATCCAAATCAGTCATTATCATCCAAATCATCATCATTTAGTCATCATCCAAATCACCATCCAAATCGTCTTTCAAATCGTCTTCCGAATCGTCCTCAAATTCCTCTTCATACAAATCCATGAATCTTGAAAGGTGGGTTTTTTTCTCTTCTTGGATAATTGCACGCATGTTTGGAGGTTGTAGGCGAATTGGTTTATAACTGAAAAAAATTAGTTTGATATAGTATATTGTTGAAAATATTTAAACTTTTAAGTGTACACATTTTACAAATCGCAAGTAATATTTACACTATATTCCTTTAAAAAAGAAATAAGTTACATTCTATTTTTGAAGTAATTGTTTTATCACTTCAAATGATGAAAAAAGTTTGATGATACATTAAAATTTTATATTTAATTTTTGTTAAATAAATATATAATTATGATTGTTTTCAAAAAATTTAATATTTTAAAACACGTAACATTCTTAAAAAAAAATTTGGTAAATTTAATATCTCTGATGTAAAAAATGATGTAATTATTGTTATAAGCAAAAAATTATTAATCTCAATATTGTTAATAAAAACTACTGCCTGTGTCGAGCATTTAGACTGTGCAATGATCTGGCTTCCCATTCTTTTGGAACTCCTTTTTAAAATTACTTCTGTTTATAACTTCTACATATCGCCCTGGTAGTACAACTGATAGGACTCTCGGCAGCGATGCCTGTAATATGTGTTCGATTCCCGGTAAGTCCTAGTTGGCATTGCCGATATTTGTTGAAATTGTTTTATGAAGGCAGGCTATGTAGACTAGCATTTGCTCTTTTTATTCGTTTTTACCCATTGAACTCATTTTTAAGTACAAGTCTTTTTCAAAATTGAAACTTATGTATTCAGAATCATTATAAGCACCGAATATACTCAAAAATGAGTACATTTGACTTAATTTCAAATACCAATTTTTAGCAACGTGATTTGAATATGATGAATACATATAATAACTTTTAATGAAAATCATTACTTCAATGTCCTACAAACTCAAAAACTATTAACTTCTATATCACTAATACGATAAAACAAACGTTTATGGAATTTAAAAGACATAATGTATCTTGTGAAAAATTTGAATATAGGTGAGTAATAATTTAAAAGACATAATGTATCTTGTGAAAAATTTGAATATAGGTGAGTAATAGTTTGACAATTTTGTGGAAATCGGATTTATCCTTCAAAGAACTTTAGCAGGAATCCTGCATCCTATGCTTTTAACACAGTTAAAATATGCAGTGTCTATAATTTTTTAAAACTATTTCGCATTCATTTGCAAATATTAGCAAAGATCACAAATAAAAAAAAATGAAATATGAAACTTTATAGTAAAACAATTATTTGTCAATTTCTAAAAAAACTGCACAATATTAATCATATCAATATATTTTAATGTAATATTCACTCACCTTTCTGTCACTTGGTTGTCCTCAAGCTCAGGTGACTCAGTTAGAACTGCTGATGGAACCCCAGATGAGTACTCAGGATCATCCGCACTCGTATCCTATAAGAGATAAATGTGAAATTAAAAAAACAAAAAACAATATTCACCATTCATATACTCTAAAATGAAAGAGCTAGAAATTTAAAGCAATTTTTTAAATATACCATGTAAATAGAGGGATATTGCCAATTTTAAAATAAATCGAATCGAAGTTTAAAAAGAATGTCGCTCTTAGTTTCTATTTAACTATAAAAGAAAAGATGAAGTTGTTTACAATTCCTGGTTTTGGCCTGTTAAGTTTAATGCGTATATATATATACCTCCACAAATATCCGAAATGCGGTATTTTATAAACTGTACAAATTTAAAATTCTATTTCATTATTTAATTGGTTACTACTTTAATTTGGTATGAACAGTATAAAAAAAATCCTTAGTTTTTACATTGCCTATAAACTTGCAATAAGAAGTCAATTGAGATGCTTCAGTATATTTCAAATTCAAATTATTCTAAAATGTAAAACGGATTGCAAATCCAATTACATGACACCCCACCGTATCTTAGTCGACATTCGAACTCAGACCCATGGTGCGGTATTCCCGTGCGGTACTCCTACAGTATTGGGTGACATACATATATAACAGTCAAAATGAATAATCTCGTGTGTTTGACGAACAAACATACAGAAATGCTATAATTTTTTTTTGTTTCGGTAAAGATACTTTTAAGCATTTACATGTATCCATGGTTATAGAAACATCACTTAAATTTTTTTTAAAAATAAGTTACTTGTTTCTACGAAACAGGACAACATTTACATTTTAAAAAAAATTTCCTAAACAGTATACCTACCCAAAGTTCAAGAGGTTTTCCCTTCAGCAATAAGTTTCTTTGTGCTGGTGTTGGATCTTCAAACAATGCCTCTTTGTTAACCTGCTTGGCGATGATCAATCTAAAGAAGATGGAAAATTAATATTTCATTCTTAAGTACAAAAGTAGCATCCAACGCAAGAATATTGTTATCTAAACTGCAAACTCCTTCGGACATTGATTTTAAATCACATTTAAAGATCTCTCAGTCGACAATATATTCATTCAACCCATTCAAATGAATTCATTTAGTAAATGAAGAAAATTATAAAAATAAAATTGTCTAAAATAAATCCAAAAAATTAATATAATAAATCAAGTATTTTTTTCACCTCTTCTATAAGAAGACAGTAACAACCACCATTTTATGCAAACCAATCATCCCGCTATCTATAACAAAGACAAATTGAATTGTTTGTAGTCCAACTTCGGGACAGATTTCAGCACCCATGCTGTAAGTTATTGAGGTTCATGACACATAACTATACTATATTTTGCCATACTCTAAAAATAACCTTATGAACAAATGCTAAAATAACACTCCAAATTTTGTATATAGTTTAAGAATAAGATCAGGTTAAAAACTGTTCTAAAAAAATTAAATACTGTCAAGAGAGATTTTATATTAGCTGATACGAATTAAAAGAGTTAATCTAAGTAAACCAGTGGCGGCCCGTGGTCGAAAATGTTAGTGCAGTCGAAATCATGTGACCCTCAACTCTATTTTCCAAAAACCATACATGAACAGAAACTCTTTATTATTCACTACTCAAATCAAAGTTTCCTTTCAATTTTTACGAAATGATAACATGCGAAAAAAATAGAAAACACTTATTTTTTGAAAATTAAAGCAATCCTGCTTTCTTTTAAACCTGCAAATCGTTCAATTTTAATATTAACTTACATAACGAAACAACAGCAGGACTATGTCCTGAAACAACAGCACACAGTAAATGTATCACGAAAACCATTTCCGTTGTGAGATATTCTCGTGTATTCTCGTTTCATTCACTAGTCAATCAGCATATCGAACCTCAAATGCAGCTAAAACAAGAAAATCCATTTCGGCTGTACCTTCTCAAAAATGCAGTGCATTACCATGGGGGGGAATCTCCATACGACGTAGAGGTTGCCATGGCAACGATGCAGCCGATTTCGAATTTCGCTTTTTAGCTGCAGTTTTGATTGAATGGAGTTTTTCCCCCTCTTGAATTGTGCATTACGGTAACAGGCTTGCTATTTATCGGAGATTTTGTTTACTACCGTAGAAATTTCATTTTCAATTCTAATCTTCATTTAAAAAAATTAGTAAAATATCTGATTTTAGTTTTAAAATACACTAATGGATTTAGGTGCAGCCCGGCTGTACTTGCTGTAGTGGGCGAGCCGCCACTGAAGTAAACCCGAAAAAGATTTTTAAAACAAGATCAAAATTTCGTTGAGTGAAATTTGAATTACTGACTGTAAGGATTTGTGGAGTCTGTCTTGGATTTCTGGCATCTGAACAATTTCTTTGAGCACAGGTGGGTGGTAGCAAGCCAGGATTTCCTCTGGGGTCATCTGGGAGAAGCGAACGCATTTCAGAACTTCAACGGCCGACTCCTCACGATGCAAGGGATCATGTTCAATCCACTTGAGTGCCGCCAAAAACACAACAATTTCGCTATAAAAGTAATAAATAGATATTACAAACATATTACTAAGTACTATGTTAAAAAGTATTACCATCTTGCACCAAAATTTGGCACCCATTTGGCAGCAACCAACGTTTGGTGCTTAGTTTCGGCATTTTGCTTTTCTACCACGGATACCTTTTAGGGGTGCACCAAAACTAATAGCGTTGCATAAAGTTCAAAATTCGAGTATTCTTAGTAATTTAGTAGTAGTATTTCTGTAAGGAAGCTGGCAACCCTCCGATCGTAAGATGAAATTTTTTTTACTTTTCTTTGTCAAGTGCACCTAGCGGGCTCCAACTAGGAATCCTCTGATTCATAGATGAACGCTTTTATCCAATGGGCCACGGTGGCCTTTGTTCGTCGTTGTCTTTCTTGGAGGAGATTCCTCTACTCGTTGATGTAGCGACAGCGAAAATTTTCGGTTGCAGTTAGAGAGGTTGTACCAATTATGGTGAAACCTCGACTGTTTTTTCGAAAAAGGATTCTTGGTTCAACCTGTATTCCACCATAATACGGTGTCATTTGCTGCAGACCTGTGTTTACCACCAAAATATGGTACATCGTTGAACTAAACTTTTTAACAGTGTAAATATAAAACATCTCAAGATTTTACTTCCTAAACAAAACTCGTGTAATGAAATATTAACAACCAAAATAAAGTTTTAAAATTTTCCATAAAGAGTAAAGGAAACTAATAATTGCAATATTATTTAATGATTTATGTATTTTGTGCAACTGGTGCTAAAAGTAAAAAAAATCCCAGTAAAACTTAACTGTTGCAATAGAGAATAAGGGTAGAATAACACTTAGTTTGACGATAACCACAATTTCAAATATTAAATATAATACAGTAATATATCAAACAGATTTCAAGCATAGACTTAAAATATTTATCGCAACTACTCGTAACAAGGTAAAATCGGAGTGTGTTATGCACTAAAGTATATAAGAATATGCACTAAAGTTGATTGAGAATTAATTTTACCTTCGAGATTGAATTGCATCTGAATTGAAGAACATTAGAACTTGGTATTTAGTTAAATTCAGGTAATCGTTCTTCTTAACTACATCCTCGAAATTATGAGCAAGAATGTCCAGGGTTTCACTGATGGTTTTCTGAAGATTTATTTTCCAGATGTTCACGTCCATGATGACTACTTTTCCAAAGTTATTTGAAGAAACATCAATATTCTGAAAGATAAATAGCACGATTCTTTAATATGAAGAGAATCCAAAAAATCTCTTAACAGAGATTCTACATGCCACTGTGAAAAAGAGGTACTTAATAATGAGTACCTGAATATATCAGATGTCCCTAAATACGTCAATTGCTATTAATATATTAATTTAGAATAATAATATCACATTTATGCTTCCATGAAGAGACTGTCATAAAGAAAGTAATAACCACGTTAAACATCTGAGATATGAGCAAAATATCGAAAATCCCAGTTTCTTTTTAATTGAATAAGAGTTTCATTTATGTATCGAATTCATATCTTTTTTTAACAAATTAAATTTTTAAATTATTGTAATGCCGAAGGATTTCAAAAGCTCCATCAATGTTTTAAATTTCAAAAATGTCTGCAAATAGATATTTTTTCGAACTTTCAGATTATACATATTGTTGGGAAAACTAGGGACACGTAAACGGATGTACACACTGTTAAAATTAGGTACTCAAAAAAAAGTAAAATGTATTCATTTTTGAATACATTTGATGTTTATCATTGCTCTGAATACATAAGTTTCATTTTTGAAAAATACATGTACTCAAAAATGAGTACAATGAATAAAAATAACAGTATTTTGCCTACATAAGCTGCCTTCATAAATCATCTACAATAAATATCGACAATTACAACCAAGACATACTGGGAATCGAACCCACATCTGCAGGCAGTGCAGTCCAGTGTCTTATCCGTTGTACTGCCAGGGATACGTGATGAATTTATAAAAAAAAGAAATGCTAAAAAGTTGTGCCAAAAGAATGGAAAGAAGATCTTTTAAACATCAAGATTTGAAAACAGTACTTTATTAAAGAAAATCCACCATTTTTTAATCCATTAAAAAAATTAGCAATAAGTTTTAAAGCAAAAAAAGGGAATAGTTTATACATTATTTTTTTAGTACATATACTAATATAGACAATGTATCATTTCGAATTAAATCCCTGTTAATCGGGCGATTGCGTTGAATTTTCGATTTATCTTATAAGTATCCCTTGATATACAATAGCTTAAGTATCTTAATAAAGCAAGAATTCGTACATTTGAAATTCGATTTTCAACGAATTAATTATTGGTTATAAATGTTATAATTATAATTGCACGAACATTTTACTGTGAAAACCATTCTGAGAATAACAATTTAAAACTTATTTACTTTATTCAAATGTTCACCGAATAATATAACATGTCATGAAACTCTAGAAAACGTTTTAAAAATTCTCTATACTCACGAGCAGTGTAAGAGGCTCATTATTCAATAGGATCATTTTGGGTTTGAAAGCCACGTCATTCAAGAAGTTCTTATCTTGTTCACCGCAGGAGGAGTCATATCTGAAAAAAAAGAAAATAATTTAGGTTTCTTAAGAATTAAATTATCATGAGAATTCTAACTACTATTAAAACATACAAAAAATAAAAAATATATCGTAACCTAGTAGTTAATTTTACAATTAAAATTTAATGAACTCTCAAAAGTTTTTGTACTATTCACGTGACGTCACGCTGACATCATCTAATTGTATTCACCTGTCCAATTGGTTAGTTATTCATCAATCACAGAGACAAACTCTATTATTTATATACTATAATTTAAATCTCTATATCAAATCATACATAGAATCAATTAAATGAATCTGGAGAATTTGTCTCAGTTAACGTAGCATCACCAAAATTTCAGTCCAGTCACTTATTTTAAGATAATGTAATTTCATTTTCAGTTAGAGCAAACCAGAACGCATTTTTTAGTATAGTGTATTTTGAACAATTTGTCTATTGTTTACTATTTGATTTGATTAGAGATATAGACAATTAGTGTCTAAAGCGTAAATCCCCTTTCAATTAGCGAATTAATGTATCGTGTAATTATATGTATCTTGTAGTTAATAAATGTATTTGTATTTAAAACCTTGTCTGTCACTCTTGGAGTTATTGATATTTTTATAATTCAACGCAATGATAACTTTAAATCTTGTTGCTAAATGTCATTTAGTTTACAATTAAAGCGTAAAAATCATCTCTAATATCGTTCGCATTTAAGATTATTTCCTATGACTTCCTGCCTTTCCAAATATGCAGAAACCAATCCGCTTATTTTCCTTTACTCGTTAAAACTTACCGATTTAAAAAGGGTTATATCCATCCAGTATATAGTCAATAATATAACCAGAATAATGCATCTAAATCTCCGATAAGGGGCACCATTTTGATAAGTTGAGTATTCCTAAACCCGAAAATTATTTTGGCAGTAGGATTTGATATAAGACTTTCTACTTGAAGTCAAATCTTAAACTGTGTTAAAAGTTGTATTTCAACAAAGAGGAAGCACTGAATCCAACACAATATCGAAGCAATGAATTTTTCATTTAAGAAAATGTAAATTAACTGTCATCGAAAATAGTTACTACGTAATTTTTTATAAGCGAAACTGTCATCACCGGTATATACCTAGCACGGTGTATCAAATAAAAGACCATCTTAAAAACACAATTATAAATTATCAGCAACAATTTAATTTCTGTTACAATACGTATAATCATTACGTTTTACAATTAAATTCAAATTGTTTTTATTTAGTTAGCCTACAATTAATAAAAAATTAACCTTAAATGTGATTGAAAATATATGCTTACTAATCACTATACTTTTAAAAAGCACTATAGGTTTTCTTGAATCGCTTCTTCGCAATTGTTCATATTCTATGAATATTCCCATTTAGGTAAAATCTCAATAACTCTTGTTAGATATGTATTGGGATGTCCTTCAACAAAAAGAAATACACACAAATTGACGATCAATAATGTAGATTTAAACTTATCCTCAATGTAATTTACGATTTAAGCGAAATAGTTTACCAAATCCTACCTTTTTGATTGAACGAAGTCATCGTCACACAGCTGCTTCAGTTGATCTGTAGATAAATCCACGCAATTGTTTTTGAAGACGAGATCTTCGTGGCGCATTTCAACAGTTTCTGGAGACTGAGCTTGCTCAAGCTGTGTGTTCCAATACAATGCTGTTGTGAACATCTTAAGTGCGCTTTCCAAGGTTTTGTTAGTAGGATTCAATGCCTGGAAAATTAAAATATTTAATATTTAATTCCTTGCATTAAAGGAAGAGGCATGTTCCCACGTTGACAGGAGCCCGTTAAAACTAATGGATTTTTTAAATTTTATTTATAATTATATTACAGTAATAATTACAAAAATACGAAAGATGAAAGGAAGGATTGTCCGGGATGAAAGTTTTTTTACTTGAGTTTTATTGATTATTTGCAATAACGAAAAAGTATTGGTGCTGTAGTTATTGTTAGGGAACCCTATGCAATGTAACGTATTTTGTAAGAAAACATTTTTTTAATCAAGTTGGTATGTTATTTAGAAGAAATATGTGTGGCAAATTTCATAAATTGATCCTCGAGGAAAATTTGATATATCGTTATTGTTATGGAACAGTTATATCCCATTCTTCCTTCTTTTCCCAATAATTTCCCGATATTTGAACGATGATATCCAAGTAATGTTATGCTTTTAGGAGTACAATAAAGAACACGCCCACGAAATAAAATCGTTTTCAACTTTCAAGACAATGCAATTGTCGTTCAGTTCAAAGAACGTGGGGAAAAGAACAGGTCGTAATTCACGTGACTGAAGATCACATCAAGAGTCCAAAAAGTTTAAAATTCAAATGGAGAAATATAATTTTAGTTGTATAAGATATTCGCGGTATGTTCACCTATTTTAGTCCATGTGGTACATTAAAACGCATTGTTAAATTGATAGAATATGTTACAATTAATTATAATATTCGACCTTCCAACAGAATATAGTACATAGATAAATAATAAGTCATTTAAAACCTATAAGCTGAAAAACAGCTAATGAAATGTTTAAGTACTGCGCTTTGTAGTTACGATGCTTTCGTTTAGTGACGGTCATCCAAAAAATTATTCAAAGGTTTATACATTAAATTTGTATTTCAATGATTTCAACTGACACAACTATTACCACTTACGTAACACTTCATGGAAAAAATATAAAGCAATATTAAAATATTCGAATGGATCATCATATAGATTAGTAAATAATTCCCTGAAAAGAAGAAAAAAACTTATTTTTATCAAATAGATTATCATAGTCGAAAGCAGATTCTTACTTTTTGGCACCTATTGACTGCAGGCTCAATTCCCATGTAAACTGCAGTTCGGAGCATCAGTGGCATGACCTGGCAATATTCTGTAAGTTTGTTTCCATACAATAACTGCAATATGATACTAAAGGCATCAGCGTCAATGTATTCAGAGGTGATCTAAAAATAAATTACAATATTACAAGAAATTATAAGTATAATTATAAGATAAAACTGATTAATATAGTTAACCAAATAGAAATTATCCTGTACTCGTATATCTAAATGTCTAGCAAAATTTTTCTTTTGCACGTTAAATTTATTTTTATTGTGGTTATGAGAGATAAACATTATTTATAACAGCTCATTTAGAACGACTGACAATCACAAAAATTAGGTCCATCCATGATGCCATTTTAGAAAAAAAACTGAAATAGAAAAAGGTTTAGGAAATTTTATAATCGAAACTTTTAAAAGAATTCATCACGGAAAGTTAAAAAATAAGGTTTTTAGATTACAAATAAAGTTTATTTTTAGATAAATCCAGTTAGTTAATTGCTTTCAGTTGAATTTTAAAATTAAGTCTTACGAATTATATCAACGTTTAACACAGTTTAAACACAGGGGAACTTACTTGAAGGACGCATTGAGCTTTACCCTTTCCAGCCAGCCGATGCGCAAAGTACACGGAGTTGGCACTCAATATTTCCTGATGTGCACGAAATTGCAGGTCTTTGACTAGAACTAGTATGTCTGGGTTCACAATGACCTCTTCCTCCATGCCTTCAAGGGTCCTTTCCAATATCAGTGGACTATTTATTGGCTCCTCCTGGTCTTTTTCTGACCAAATATCTTGAAACTGGAATGCCTCTTCAGATTGGATTTCTTGTTCTGTATTTTTTTCATTTTCGGGGTCATCCAGTGGCTGAATCTCAATAATAGGGGTATGGTCTGGAATACTTGTATTGTCTCCACGAGCGTTGTCTTCAGTAGCAAGATCACAATCATCAGGTGTATCATCATCATCACACTGAAGATTTGGCACGTCATTTTCTATCCAAGTGTTATTGCTTTCGGTTTCGGCTCTGAACTTAAACTTCGGTCGGCTGACCAGATCCTCCCAGAAAACCGTACCTTTCAGGTCTTCATCAGAAAGCTGTTGAAAAAACATAAGATAAAGTAAAAAATTCATATGAAATTATTCATGAAAGGCATTTCCCATTAGATAACAGGTACCCCATAAAACGGTAACCATATAACACATTTTTAATTTGGAACTGTTTATTTTTTATTTATTGCTTCATATATGCAGTCAAAATGCTTACAAATAAAATTTCATAAAATATTTCTTTTTTTTCCCTTAACATTCATTTGGAAAGTTACTATGTGTGCCATTCTTAACATAGATGGAGATTTAATTACAGACCTTTCTACAGTTGTTTCTGAGATGTTTTCTTAGTGAAAAGATATGATCAATAGGACAAAGAACAATCCGATTTTGTGTTAAGAATTATTTATTTAAAGATTGTTTTTGTTTAGTTATTTTTTTCATACAAATCATCTTCAGTGAGATTCATCACACCCCATTTACTTTACTAGATTTTTATTTTACCTGTCCCTGGTAATTAGCAAACATAAATCGACATTTTGTCTACGAAGTAGCAACTGTGGTTTATAACTTTTTATCAATAAATCATAGATTTTAAAACTCATGAAATGTCTTGATCCATTTTTGTCGATTGTTTAAAATTTTAATGAGTTATTTTCAATAGTACATATTTTATTTACAAAGTATTTTAACATTTCCAAACAAAAAAAATTATTTACATTTTTAATAGTTTAGACGAGATATCCTCATTTTCGTCAGCAATACATACAATTTGACCATTGTACAATAATTTTCAAATCTGCTGAATAGAAATATAACCTTAAATCTCTCTCTACAAATATAAAATTATAATGGTACGATTAGTTACATTGAAAAAAATACTTTAAAATAAATTGCAAAGAAAGTTATTTAAAAATTGAGTTTCCTTTTCTGTCCACTCAGAAGGATGTTTAAAAAAATTAAACATTGAAAATTCTGAGTATTACAGATTCATTTACTCAGTAAATGAAATAAAGTAATTCTCAAGTACTGCATCCATTTGGGCGAATTCAAACAAAATATGTGTAAAACTCACCTGGTTTATGTTATCCTGATGTTTCCTGGAGCAGTTCAGTCTCCCCCTATTAAAAATATTAAGAAATAATACGTTTTAATAAATTGATAGTTTCACTCATAAAAACTAAGTTATTTACATTGAAATTTATATGCAACATTCATTTCTTTTTCACGGTATTTTAAATATTTGATTTGAAATAAACAACGGAAAAAATCTAAAATTTTTTTAAAAAATGAGAATCAAGTTGCACATTACCTTTGTAGTTTTTACCGTTTCTTTATTTATTTTTAACGTTCTTCAGACTTGAACTTTTTTAAGCATTATTCTTCGCACAACTTATTCTCCCAGCCAATCAAAATGCTCTAGCTCAAAAACGAAAAGCGTTGAAGATATATACAAAAAAAACTATAATTATGTCATCTCTAAGATATAAAAGTATAGTTGAAGAAGAGTAAATAATTATTTTGGAGAATAGGACTATTGATCATTATGCTCTCCATTTAAGGAAAATATCCTAATATCTATGAGGAATTTTATTATTCGTATAAATGAAAACATTTTCAGAAGAAGAGATGAACTTAAACTTTCTAATATTTATTTTTTATATTTTAATATTCAAAATAAAGTTTACTGTATTGAAGATTGCTTTTTCTAACAATGAGGACACTTATTAGCATTCCTTAAAATATGAAATTCACAATTGAAATTGAAGAGTAGTTTCATAAAAATGGGATAACAAAAATGATAATTAGTAATTCTGGAAGCAAAACTTCACAGAAAAAACTAGTAATTCTGAACAAAATCCCCCCCAAAAAACTTTTATGGGACATATTTCAATAGAGATGTATACGGACTTTTTATGCGGGCAAATCTGTATTTATTAAATTGTGATCTTTGAGTTATTATTTCAGCAGTAAAATATAAATAATATCCTTTTTTTGCATTAAATATTTAGGAAAAATTCAACAAATAATTTTTTATCTATCGTTTTTAGACTTTAAAAGGATATTCGCAATTGAATATTCTTAAAACAGTTTTCTATTCCAATCTAAAATGAAGAATGTATGGTCAATGTTTTAAACAAATTCACAAAACGTTTAGAGTAGAAATAAAATATTTATAATGATAGTAGTCTATGTACACCTATATACATTCTTAAAAAAAAATATTATTACAAATTACAAAGCCTGCTGCCGAAATTGTTTCTAAAATAAAAATAAAAAATTAAAAATGTGTTCCTATACATACTCATTTTTCTTTTATTACAATTTCTTTGATTGCACATTAATTAAGTGACCTGACAAACTGAAAATAGTTATTCAGAAGATGGTTTTCCACATTATTTGATGTCAATTGAACTGAGTTATTACAACTCAATGACTTTACTTTCCATGCTTTTGGCACACCTTTTTAGCATGATTTCTGTTTATAACTTCTTTCACGTCGCCCTGGTAGTACAACGGATAAGGCAAAGGACTGCAGTGCCTCGGGACCTGGGTTCGATTCCATGTAAGTCTTATTTGTAATTGTCGATATTTATTGAAAGGGATTTATGAAGGCAGTCTATGTAGGCTAGCATCTTGTTTTTTTTATGCATTGTACTCATTTTTGAGTGCATGTCTTTTTCAAAATTGAAATTTATGTGTTCGGAACTATGATAAGCATCGAATGTACTCAAAACTGAGTAAATTTTAATTATTTTTGAGTATCTATTTTTAACAGTATACGCACGGCCGTTTTAAAATATTCTGCAACTCTACGTGTTTAGGGTAAGTCTTGACATTTGCACTTGGGTCTTGCACTTAATAAATATTGAAAGGAGAATTATATCTCCATATAATAAGTAGCGAATATGTTTGACGTGGGAAAGTCAAACATATATCAATAATCATTTTAGAATATTATCAATAAGGATATTGAAAATCAGTTAACGATATTCCTTTGCTTTTAACCAATTTTGATATAAATTCTTTCCCTATTTCAATTAGTACTTATTGCGAAATATATGCGTGTACTTACATCAATCTCCTGAACCATTTCATGAGTTTCGCCATTTCTAGTCAATCCTTTCAAGGAATCCAATTGAAGAAATTCACACTCAAAGTATATATCGAAAGATTAAGCTGAACTTAGTTGATGAAATTACAAATGCGTCTGACATAATAATTAAATAACAATGAGTGTTATAATTCCAAAGAGCATTGTTGTAAATCGACTTTTTCAATAATAAGTGTATTCAAGTAAATAGACAACCCCTGTGTTTTGATTTTCTTATTGTAAGATTGCAACAATAATATTTTTTTTTTGTAAATGGAGAAGTGTTTTTAAATGCTTATCAAATGTGACATTGTTGAAATTTTTTTAGTTTTCGAACTGAGTTTTCGTTTCGTGGATTTTATATGGATTTTACAAGCCTATTATTTCAGAATTAGACTAAAGACTAAAAAGTTAGAGTAAAAATAAGTCTTTGTTTGCAAAACATCAAATAGAATTCCTAAGCGTCATTATTATACGCTTAAGATCTACGCAATATGACACACAAATATTACTTCATATAAAATTAAAATTTCCATAAATGTCAACCATTCCAACGAATGTTTTTATTGACAGTTATGATAAAAATTTTAGTAAAAGACACAAAATAAAAAAACAAATAAAATAACGAATAATACTATTTAACTGAAGGGTAATGGGCATAAAAACACATTTCCACCAGCTACTCACAAACTGTGGTACGCGAATTTTTATTATATAAGACAAACTCATAAAAAAAGCAGGCAGCCTTAGTCCCCACTGTATCTTAAAGTTTAGATTGTGAGTATTTTATACGCGTGCCTGCTCGGCCTACTGCTTCTTTGGCCAAAATTTCGCACGTCTATCTCCCATCCTCGCCCAACGTGGTTTAAAAGGCGAGATGGAGAAGTGGATTAATTGCCAACCTGGTCGGCTTGTCCCATTCAAATATACACGATTGTAAGTCATTTATCCCTATAGGCTGATTCCCTTGATGTATGGAGGACGGAAGCGCATACTGCAGCCAAGGGAAACACACCTCTTCCTTTCCATGTGGTACAAAGGTTAGAGAGGGAATGGGTTAATAATCGGCCTATTCGAAACGGCGTACATTCCTTTATTGGTCATACACGATGATAGGTCACATATTCCCCATAGGTTTATTCACCCTGGAATTATGGGGATTTTAAAAATGTCGCTTTTTAAGTTGTGACCCAGTGCAACTAAAATGTACCTGTACCGATTTTAAAGACATATTCACGTAAAAAACAAAGTAAAATATCATTTAATTATAAACAGTATTTTATCCGTCATAGGAAGAAATAAAAACAGGACGAGCACCTAGGCAATCGTTTTCGCAGAACCAGTCGATGTTTTTTGGTTGTGCATATCACCAACAGGAGCGCAAAGACTACTGCAATCCCGAGGAAAGGAATGTATGTAAATCAAGAACCACTGAACCACTATTTCTATAATCTTATTACTTTACTTTTTACGTAAACCATATTGGGGCGAGGGTGTGCAGAAACATTAACATCCGATTGTTTTTAAATTTCATATAAAATGGAGATTTGTATAACATATATTATTAAACTAATATTACATTAGTTATCTGATATAAATATTCTAGGAACTTTTTAATCCGTTTTAAATTGAATTCTAAAAGCCCGCTTATATGTATCACTTGCTTGCATATTCTATAACAAACCAAAGTGGCCTAAAAATTAAACAGACCTATAATTGTTTTCCTAACATAATACTTATGTTATTAAAATATGAACAGGAAATGGAGTTAAAATGAGCAGAAAAAATGTACAATATTATATTTTATATCTTAAGCAATTGTATTTTTGATAACTTAAAAATTTAAACTAATAAGAATCAAGTTAAGCATTACTTTTATAGTTTTTACTGTTTTTCTATTAATTTTAAACATTCTTCGGGCAGGAATTCTTTTAAGCAATATTTTTCGCACAACTTATTCCCCCAGCCAATCAAAATGCTTTAGCTCAAAAACGAAAAGAGTTACAGGCATTAAAAATCTATAATTTAATCATCGCTTAGATATAAAAGTTCAGTAGAAGAAGAGTGAATAATTATTTTGGAAAATAGAACTATTGAACATTATGCTCCTCTACATTTAATAAAAATATCTTAGAATCTATTAATGATATTTAATAGGCGTATAAATAAAAATATTTTTATAAGAATGGATTAAATTAAACTTTCTAAAGGGATAATAAAAATGACAGCATATCTGGAAGCAAAAAAATCACAAAAAACTAATTATTCTACACATAATTACAAAAAAAAACCTTTTATGGGACATATTTCAATAGAGATACATATATACAACATTTTAATGCGTGCAAATCTGTATTTATAAAATTGTGATCTTTGAGTCAATATTTAAAGCAGTAAAATATAAAAAATGTCCTTATTTTGAAATTAAATATTTCAGAAAAATGTAACAAATAATTTTTTATCTATCGTTTTAAGACTTTAAAAGGATATTCACAATTTAATGTTCTTAAAATAGTTTTCGAATACAATAGAAAATACACAAATTATGGTCAATGCTTTAAACAAATGGACTCAATGTTTAGAGTAGAGATAAAACATTTATGATGATAGTAGTATAGGTATACAATATTCTTTAAAAGTATTATTCTTACGAATTACAAAGCCTGCTACCGAAATTGAGTTCCTGAACATACTCGTTTTTCTTTGAGTACAATTGCATCGTGAATAAGCGATGATGTACTGAAATATAAGTAATTGTACTTTCTCAAAAATGAGCAGTGGGATTTAATATTGCTAATATCAGCTACTGTTGAAGACATATTAACAAAGCGATCTGATAAAACTTAAAATAGTTGTTCCGAAGATGGTTTTCCACATTATTTGCTGTCGATTGGACTGAGTTCTTACAACTCAATTATATTGCTTCCCATTCTTTTGGCATACTTTTTTTTAACATTTATTCTGTTTAAAACTTTTTCGCGTCGCCGTGGTAGAACAACGGATAAGGCTATGGACTGCGGTGCCTCAGGACCTGGGTTCGATTCCATGTAAGTCTTCGTTGTAATTGTCGATATTTATTGAAAGTGATTTATGAAGGCTGCCTATGTAGGGTAGCCTCTGATTTTTATTCATTTTACTCATTTTTGAATGCATGTCTTTTTCAAAATTGAAACTTATGTTTTCAAAACTATGATAAGCATCGAATGTACTCGAAAATGAGTACATTTTATATTATTTTTGTGTACCTATTTTTAACAGTGTATACACGGCCATTTTAAAACATTCTACACAACTCTTCGTATTTAGGGGAAGCCTTGACATTTGCAATTGAGCACTTAATAAGTATTGAAAGGAAAAATATATCTCCATATAAGAAGTAGCGAATATATTTGACGTTGGGAAGTTATCTCATTTATTTTAGAATACTATCAATAACGATATTGAAAATCAGTAAAGGAGTTCATTTTGTTCTGGCCGATTTTGCTATAAATTCTTTCCCTATTTCAATTAAAACTTATTATGAAATATATGCGTGTACTTACACCAATCTCCTGAACCATTTCATGAGTTTAGCCATTGCTAGTCAATCCTTTAAAGGAATCCAACTGAAGAAATCAAACTCAAAGTATATATCGAAAGATTAAGCTGAACTTAGTTGATGAAATTACAAATGCGTCTGACATAATAATTAAATAACAATTAGTTTTATAATTCCAAAGAGCATTGTTGTAAAACGACTTTTTCAATAATAAGTGTATTCAAATAAATAGACAACCCCTGTGTTTTGATTTTCTTATTGTAAGTTTGTAACAATAATCTTTTTTTTTTAAATGGAGAAGTTTTTTTAATTGGTTATCAAATATGACATTGTTGCAATTTTTCTAACTGAGTTTTCGTTTCGTGGATTTTATATGGATTTTAGATGTTCTATGCGCAAGAATTATTTAAGCATTAGACTAAAGACTAAAAACTGAGAGTAAAAATAAGTCTTTGGTGTCTAAACATCAAATAAAATTCCTAAGCATCATTAATATACGCTTAAGATCCATGCATTATGACACACAAATACTAATTCACATAAAATTAAAATTTTCATAAATATCAGCCATTCCAACTAATTGACAGTTATGATAAAAGTTCGAGTATAAGAGATAAAACAACGAAACAAATAAAATAACGAATAATACTATTTAATTGAAAATAAAAACATAATGCATAAATGCATAAAAACAAATTTCAATCATTATCTATTATTATATAGTATGTAGAAGTTTTAACAAAGTTTCTTTAAGAATATTTAAAATATATATCCCCAATATTTAAAATATATATTAGTCCCCACTATACCTTAAAGTTTAGTTTGTGAATATTTTATACGCGTGCCTGCTCGGCCTACTGCTTCTTTGGCCAAAATTTCGCACGTCTATATCCCATCCTCACCCAACGTGGTTCAAAGGTGAGATGAAGAAGTGGATTAATTGCCAACCTGGTCGACTTGTCCCATTCAAATATATACAATGGTAGGTCATTTATCCCCATATGCTAATTCCCTTGAGTTATGGGTGCGGAAGCACATACTGCAGCCAAATGAAACATCCCTCCTTCTTTTTTTTTGTACAAAAGTCAGACAGGGAATGGGTAAACAATTGGCCTGTTCCAAACGGCGTACTTTCCTCTAGTAAGTCATACACGATGATAGGTCACATATTCCCCATAGGTTTATTCAACCTGGAATTATGGGTTTTTTGAAAATGTCGATTTTTAGGTTGCGACCCCGTGTAACTAAAATGTACCTGTACCTATTTTAAGAACTTATTTACGCTCAAAAAAGAGAAAAAAAATCATTTAATCATAAAGACAGTAATTAATCCGTCTTAGGAAGAAATAAAAACAGGACGAGCACCTAGACAACCGTTTTCGCAGTATAAGTCGATGTTCTTTGGTTGTACATATCACCAACAGAAACGCAAAGACTACTGCAAAGCACGAGGAAAGGAATCTATGTAAATCAAGAACCACTGAAACACTATTTCAAAAATCTCCTGAATTCACCTTTTACATAAACCACTTTGAGGTGAGGGTGCGCAGAAAAAGTAATATCCGATTGTTTTTAAATTTCCTATAAAATGGAGATTTTTATCACATATTTTATTAAACTCATATTATAAATGTTATCTGACATGAATATTCTAGGAACTATTTAATTGATTTTAAATTGAATTCTAAAAGCCGCTTATATGTATCATTTGCTTACATGTTCTTTAACAGACCCCATAGCAACTTACAAATTAAGCAGACGTATAATTGTTTTCCTAAAATAATACTGATGTTATTAAAATGTGAACAGGATGAAGTTAAATAAGCAGTTAAAATGTACAATTTTATATTTTATATCTTAAGCAATGGTATTTTTGATATGGTAGAGCTTGTGATAGATATATATCAATAGATGGTATATCAATCTATTGACAGCTAATTTAAACCTATGCGTTTCCATTTAGCATGTCTCGTCTAATAAGCCAAAATCTAGCAAATTTTTACCTTTTATATGTTAGTAGATTAACACATTTCTTAACTTTAATTAAATTCTTATAGTGGATACTTACAAAATTTTACCAAACCACCTTACAATAGAAGCCATTTTTATGTATATCCTATAGTTCTCAAAAAAATCACTTGATCGTTACTTGACAAATTAAGATCCACAGCTGAGTCGTTGAAAGTTGTAGGCTGTCTGACAAAGCAAACATAAAGCTAGTATTGTTACTTTTTATTTGTCTGTTGCAAATAAACACTAGTATCTTTCAAAATACCATTTCAGTTTGATTCTATTGTTGATGTATTTATTGAAGACAAAGAAAGTTTTTTATCTATTGCAATAGAAACGGGATATATACCTATTGCTATACATTTTTTATTAAAATAAAATACATTTTTGATGTACAAGAATGTAGAATATAATATTAATATATTGATATCCACATTTTTTAATAAATAATAACATACATGAAAGCTCACTACGAAATTTCTAAAATAAATGTTCCCCAGCATCAATATGTACTCATGTATAAAAAAATAATATGTTGGAACGGGAACCCTTAGAAATTAAGTGGAAAATCCTGTAGAAAAAATAACAAGGAAACTTTTTTTATATAAAAATTTTCCTCAATAAAAAAATTAAACTGCTAATTGTTAGCAAAACAAATCTGCTGAACACAATTTATAGACATACAACATCGTATTGCAGATTCAACCTTACTCTAGCAGTCTGCAGTTAACTCCTTTTGAGCTAAAATAATAATAAACACTGGAGCGAGTTCTCCCATAGCTGGACAATGTACTTTACCACGCCTCGCGGATGCATACAATTGGGAAGGAAGGTTGAGAAAACATTCTTCCTTCGCTTTGCGGGAGTCTCACGTGACGTCACAGACAGGTTTCAACTGGTTTTTTGGTGCATCTTGTTTTCTTTTTCTTGGAAGTATATCAAAAAACATTTAACGTATTTTAGAAAACCAGAAATGAGTTTTTAATTCTACGCAAACCTGTGCAAAAGGGCCATTTTTTCTACCTTCGCTCAAAAACGTGATAAGTGGTCGCACACACTTAGTCCTTGTTCCAGAGTTTATTATTATTTTAACTGAGTGGTTAACTCCTCACTTTTTACATCGTTCGAATAGAATAGTTAGGTATTTATTAACCGTTTCACTGTCCGACACGAGATAACTCGTGTTTTTGTCTACTTAATGACGGATAATTAATGTTCCATCTTGATCGGGTTTTTAACGGACATCCGAAGGAAACTGTGCAGAAAATTACAGCAGATATTTATCAAGAAGACAAGAACACTATGAACACACTATTTTTGATACACTTTAGCGTATGGAAAATGGAAGCACATAGGATATATGTATAGTCACAACATTTTGGCCACTCAGTGTATATGAGCGGAATATTTAACGGATTTACAATAACTTTGCAACAAAGGTAAATTATACTGCATTTTAACCTTGTAGAACAGTGGTCAGCAAACCGCGGCCTTTTGTATAATCTGCTGCCCAATAAATGAAAAATCGAAATAATAGAAGGCATCCAGTATTGTCGAAAAATATGTTTGATCGCCAAAGTGTTTTTTTTAACAATACTGTTATCATTATGGAAGATCTACATTTAAATTTCTAATAGGAATAACCTATAGTAAAATGGAAAAAGTTCTAGAACTTTTATACGGTTGCAGATATACACATGTAACAAAGTGCAGATTTTAAGATAAGAAAACGTTGTTAAAATGGTACACATTTCATAAAAATCCGTGAAGTTGTTTTAGAATTTGAAACCGGAAAAACAGACAGACAAATTTTTTTAATATGATTTGATTTTCTGAGTCTGTGTATATTAATTCTAGCACAAAACTCGAAAAGAAGAGTTTGTTCGAATACACAGACAGGCACTCGCTCCATATATATATATATATATATATATATATATATATATATATATATATATATATATATATATATATATATATATATATATATATATATATATATACACCAGGGAGCCCTTCCCCCTGCTCCGCTGACGCTCCGCCAACCCCCGAGAATTGCTACGCAATCCTATTTTAAACAAAAACTGACTTAGTTTTCAAAAATAAAGGAGAAAAGCAAAAATAAAACAAAACTTTGAAGCCTTTCATTTTTACTTGTTGTGCAAACCAAATTACCCAAAAGAGGTTATTTGGTTTCTGTTAAAGGGTGAAATGCATTGAACGGTAACCCTTGTCGTCTTTTCTGAAAAAGCAGTATTCGCAATGCTAACAGATTCTTGGTGTAACTATTGTCGATTTTTCTGAAAAAGTAATACTTTCAATGTTAACACATGTTTAGAGATAAAAGTTGCTTTAATTGCCAATCAAAGAACTCCACCTTCTTCCTTCAGGGTTTCTGCAAAGGGGAACCAGCGAAAAATCAGGGTGACTGTTCAATGCATTTGACAGCCTAAATAAAAAATAGTCATAAAAATGTATCTGTTAGGTAACCGGATCTATTCACACACACCTATTCCTATTTACATACATGAATACTATTACAAATAAATTTAAAAAATATGTATATTAAATTTTAGGTTAAAATGCAGGGAGTGCCCTTGGCGAATTATATGAAATTTTTCTGTAATCTGTATGCTAACTGGTGACAAAAACTGATTTTGTTGTCAGGCAAAAAAAAACCCCAACAACTTATTATTTTTTGCTTATCTGAATACCATTTAGGCAACTCTACAGTGCAAGTTTTTAGATTTTTATTGTCAAGGAAGGTTAGTGTAGCGAATATCAGTAAATATCAGAAAAATTTCCCAAGTGTTACCGCTTACTGCATTTTAAGCGAAATCATTTATTCATCTTTTTTTTAAATGATTTGTAAATAAAAGGGAGGGTTGGGTATGAGGCACTCAGCAGCCAGTAACCTAACAGATACATTTTTATGACTATTGTTGATTTAGGCAGTCAAATCCATTGAACGGTCACCTTGATTTTTTGCATGTTACCCTTTCGGCAACCCTATAGAAGGAAGTTCTGTTATTGGTAATGAAACCGGCGTTTGTCGCCACGTATGCATTAACCTTGCGAATATTGCTTTTTCAGAAAAGTCGCCAAGCGTGACCGTTTAATGCAATTTAACCCACAATTCGACTTGCTTGCTACGACTATGAACATTTGATACAGTTAGCCTGTATATGGATAAAAATTCTTCCATATTTGTAATTGCAAATTATATATAGTTTTGTTATGACACGAAATACATTATTACAAAGCTTCTTAAACAATATAATTTGCATCAAAATGCATTGACCGGTCACCCTGATTTTTTGCAAATCTGGTTACACTTTTAGGCAAATCCACAAGGCAAGTTTTTAATGTCAAGTACATTTAGTGTCGCATATATAGGTAAAAAAAATATCATTACTACACCGTTCACTGCATTTTAATCTAAATTGTAGATTCATCTTTTCCCGAACCGTCGCCAATTGCCCACTGTGGAGTTCTAGTGCGATGTTAATTAATCAAACCAAACCAAAAAACCTAATTGGAGTTTTGGGAGTTCGAATATCTATGTGATTTGGTTTTTATTAATTAACGTCATACTAGAGCTGAACAGTGGGCAATTGGCGACGGTTCGGGGCCTATCTCGAAGGAAAGACCCGGGAACGATGCCTCGTATTTTAGAACCATGGTCAGATGACGAGGACAACACCTGAACTGGCACCCAACGCCTTCAATAGACGTCGGGACTTTGTACCCCGATCAGATTGATCGTGCACCAGTCCCGTATACACGCCGTTATTGTTTGCGGATGTTCTGGACGACTTTTCTAGTATTTTGTAGCGAAGCTGGCAACCCTCCGATCACAAGATCACTACTTTTTACTTTACTTTGTCCAGTCCAACGCCTGGCATCGAACCAGGAACCTTCGTATTCCCAGCTGACGCCTTTAACCGCTCGGCCACGGAGGCCTAATATCTACGTGAACTTGACTGTTATTGTAGCGAGCTCGTGATCGAAGGATCAGATTAATTCCAGACCCAGACAAGGAACAACTTCGCCCCCTCGCCCTCTGAAGGGTAGGAGTTCAGTCATAAGCCCATGAATACGGTGCAGATTGGGGCTTCAGGTTGCCAGTGGTTTGGTTTTGGTTAAATAACGTCGCACTAGAGCTGCACAGTGGGCTATTGGCGACGGTTCGGGACCTATCTCGAAAGAAAGACACAGAAACGATGCCTCGTTTTTTGTTTTTTTGTTAACCATGATCAGATGATGAGGCAAACACTTGAGCAGGCATCCGACGCAACCTCAATAGGCGTCAGGATATTGGACCCCGATCAGATTTATCGTGCACCAGTTTCGTATACACGCCAGTATAATTTATTAGATGTTCTGAACGGCTTTCTAGTATTTTTGTAGCGAAGCTGGCAACCTCCCGAAAGCAAAATCACTACTTTTTTACTTTTCTTTGTCAAGTCCATCGCACGGATTCGAACTGGCAATGCTCTGATTACTAGCTGAAAGCCTTTATCCACTGGCAACTGGGTCCAGAACATCCATCAAAATTATACTGGCGTGTATACGAAACTGGCACAGAATAAATCTGTTCGGGGTAAAATGTCCTGACGCCTATTGAGGTTGCGTAGGGTGCCTGCTCAGGTGTTTGCCTCGTCATCTGATCATGTTTAACAAAAAAAACACGAGGCATAATTAACGTTGTACTAGAGCTGCACAGTGGGCTATTGGCGACGGTTCGGGGTCTATCTCGAAGGAAAGACCCGGGAACACATTCACACACACATTTATACATGCACCTCGTTATTTTAGAACCATGGTCAGATGACGAGGAAACACCTGAACTGGCACCCAACGCCTTCAATAGACGTCGGGACTTTGGACCCCGATCAGATTTATCGTGCACGAGTCCCGTATACACGCAATTAATTTTTGCGGATGTTTTGGACGACTTTTCTAGTATTTCTGTGGCGAAGCTAGCAACCCTCCGATCACAAGATCACTACTTTTTTTACTTTTCTTTGTCAAGTCCATCGCACGGATTAGAACCACCAGCATCGTTCCTGGGTTTTTCCTTTGAGATAGGCCCGAACCGTCGCCAATAGCCCACTGTTCAGCTCTAGTGAGACTTTAATTAATCAGACCAAACCAAAATCTGGTAAATATAATTGATTTGAAGTAGTGAAGTAATTTTTCTTAAAGGTTTAAATAATATTGTTTAGATAAAAAAAATATTCAAAGATCAAATTAATTTGTCGCTTCAACGCTCGTAAGTATAATAGTGGGGTTATTTATTATACTAATTGTGTCTAAAAAGTTTCAGTGTTTTACAACTATATATTTTGTAAAAGTTAAACATGTATTTTAAAGACAAAGCCACAAAGGCACCATCTAGCTAGATCTTTGAAATATTCGAGGTGTTGCTATTTGCAAGGGACCCCGGTATCCCAGTGCATCCGTGTTCGGCTAGCAGTCCGAGGATTGCGAGTCCTAATTCGACAATTAGACTTGACAAAAGAAAAGTTAAGCTGTAGTGATCTTGAGCGAAGGGTTTCCAGATTCGCTACTAAAATACTAAAAAGTCGTCTAAAATATACAATAATATATATCGGCGTGTATAAGGAAGTGGTGCACGTTAAATCCTTTCTCGCTATCACCCTAACAGTCTTGGTAAATAATCGATAATTTGGGGATTGTGTATGGATTGGGGCAATACGGTTCGCCGATTTTTCACCTTCACTACATTGATTTGGAAATCTGAGGCACGGCAGCCCCGAGGTGGATGCAATTAAATTAATCGCCCAGAAAAAGTGTGAGATTTTTCTTCTTAGTAGCTCAGTTGATTAATAGCTGCAGAGCAATCGTTGCTCGTACGAGGCTCGTCTAATTCTACTAATTATCTATTTTGACACTAAATTGGCATAAGTTTGGGCGAGGTATAGTTTTTGTATTGGTCGAGTGGCTTATTTTCTTCTTGTACTCAACTATTAATGCCACGCAGTCATTTAATAGTAACAATCCTTTTCTTTGCAGCTCATAGAAATGACACTCAATTTACTTTCTTCCGCCTTCCGAAGAAATTGCGGACGTTTTTGCGTTTGGTTTCGCAGCTATTGTGAAGTGAGTATGTTTTCAATAACAAGGATGAGATTCTTCAACTTTTCGGCGGAATTCGGGTCTTTGTCTTTTTCCAAAGTATTCCACTTTTTCTAAATATAATGTTTTTTTTTTTTTAAATGATAGATTAAATTTTTTGCAATTAATAAAGTACAAAGATTAAATAAAGAAATCTAATGCAGATATCCGGCTGATTTTATTTTACTATCCGGTATTTATCCGATATTCAGAAGCAAAGTGCCGGATATCCGATTACCATACCGGATATCTGGATGAATAAAACGCTGTAGATTTTTTTTTATGGCTATCAATTATCTGTTGTTCTCTTCTCACTAAGTATTTTCCTGAATATACTACTGTATTCTGCAGATTCTCCCTTGAATTTTTATCTGGCTATTCAGGTGGGTAAGGAGTGAAGTGATAATTTTCTCTTTAAAACCTGACTGGGTGCGTTTCAGACACGGCGGGTCATGAAGAATTGGAAGATATGATGCAGACATTCGGAACCAGTTACTAGCTATCTTGGAGTATCTTCGAGTTTGAACAATCCACATGGGCGGTGGTGTCAGGGGTGCCCCCTCCCCCTCCCGATTTCAATAGCGCAAATCCCCCCCCCCCCAAAAAAAAAACATCTTATCCCTAATAGGTAATTAATAATCTAGTTAAACATATAACTTTATTAGAATCTCAAATTTTCAACTGAATCCACACAAAGCTCTACATTTTATATTTTGTAAATCAGTTAGAGGTAAAATCAAGAAATAAATTTGGTCACTTTAACTTATATACATTATGCATTAACTTATATGTATGGATCTCATCTATTGTCTTAAACTTCCTCTCCGCGTATCTTTACAACGTTTCATTGCTACAAACAAATGGTGTATAAACACAGGTTCGTCGGTAAAATAAATGGTCGGAGGTTTGCATAACATAATTTTGCCAAATAAAATCTTAATTTCGGAAATTTATTAATTGTTAAAACAGGCGTTAAAATTCATAATAAATTCTATATAACTTGTTATTGTCTGTCCGGGTAATTATAACGTTTCAAGAACGAAGGGGAAAAGGGTGGGTGTATGTATTGTATTTCGGCTATGTTGTTCGCGGATGTAGGTAAATTTGGCAAAGGTAAATTCGGCGGGATCTTACAAGGGGTCGTCCATATATTGCATAACACACATATAGAGGAGATTTCCTGTTCTGCATGGTTTTATGTTGCTTTAAGTGGATTGTGGATGTATTTTGATCGTACGTGACACGCAGGGCCCGATTAAGACATTGAAGCAAGGGAAGCCCGCTTATAAATGGGGGCCCCATTGCTCCCATATAAACCCTGAAGCATCAAATCGAGCTTTTACATGCCCTAAAATCCTGGCCCCTGGATGGGAACGAAACACATTATAAATAATATTTAATAAACATTAATAAGTAATGAAAATATTCCTAATATTCTTTACTATCTTTTTGATTATTTTTCCAATATTTTACCAAGTTTAACACAAGTGATAGCTTTTTTTTGTTAAAGTGAGTGATGCCACTTTTGAAGGTAAATTTAGTGGAAAACTATGGTAGAATTGTTAAATATTTATATAAAATGTGTGATTTGGGGGTCCCTCAAAAATATAAAGTGTAAACCTGGGCCTATTCGGTAATCAGGCCCTGGTAACATGAGTGGGCGGGTTGTATTTCGACTATTTTGTTTTGTTCGTAGTAATATTGGTCAGAAATTATTTAGTCGAGCCCATGGTTATAATTCTTATTTTGTTATAAGATGTGCTTTTAATAGCAAATTAAATCAATATTTACATCTTTCATAAAAGTAATAATAAAAAATTGGCTGTAGCAATGTCGTATCACGGACAGAAGAATTTTACGTGAAACGTCATTTTAGCAAATTATACACAGACAGAAGGAAGGATTGGTCGCCAACGTAAACCTCGTCAAAAGACTGATTAAAAGTAAATTGTTGCGTCTGATGCCACGGATTCCCTCGGCACGAGTATTTGTTTTATTTTTAAATTTTACAAACATCGGCATAATTTCCCATTGAACAATACCGAATTTATATCAACCGTGGTATTTTTCATGGAGTTATAGCGTCGGAATGTATCTACTATACAAGCGTAGCATATTATTTCCTCCTGATACCCCACGTATCTGATTTTAAAAATGTTTCATTTCATAAAATCTGGGCTTTCAGCTTAGCAAAAGAGTAAACTATTAGAGACATTTCAATCGCTTTTGTAAACTATCTTTTAAATTTTTTAAAATTATGAGTGTTAAAAATAAACAATTATATTATTTTTTGAAAATATGGTAACCCGGCTTTATTCGGCCGCAATTGGGCTATTGCCGTTTTGGTCAAGCCATAACCATTAACTTGAAAAGAAAATTTAACAAAATATTATTATTTATATGAATTGAGAACTGATATGTTTATATTCCTAATTGATGGTAATTAATTCGAAATTAACAAAAAATTGTTGCACCTCATTCATGTTTATTCTAATAACCGAAGGAAATGAGGTTTTAGTTTACACTAACTAATCCCACGGCTATCTAAATGTTGTTGCTGGCGCCATTAGGGTTCAGACGCAGGGGTGCCCATACCCCCAAATCCAATGGTGCAAACCCCCCCCCCCCAAAAAAAAAAAAAAAATTACTTCTCCACCCTTCCTCATAAATCCAGTTAACCAAGTAACTTTATTAGAATCTCAAAATTTCAACTGAATTCACACCACACAAAGCTCCCCATTTCGTATTTTGTAAATCACTTAGAGATAAATAAAATCAAAATATAAATTTAGTTACTTTAACTTATATGTATGGAACTTATCTATTGCCTTAAACTTCCTCTCACCGCATCTCCCAACGTCTCAAATACTTTTGCTGCAGACAAATGGGGCTTAAAGCCATGTCCGTCGCTAAAATATACGGTCGAGGGTCGGATAACTTAATTTTGCCAACTAAATTAGTAATTTAAAAAGTAATTGTCAAATTGTTAAAACTGACGTTAAAATTCATAATAAATTCAATAGAGGTTATTGTCTGTTCTCCCAGAACAGTTTCAATCGATTTCGATTCAAAAGCCGCAACCTTGCTCTGGACTGAAAATCTGGTGTTTTCTACAAAATGTCATCATTTGGCAAAAGTGTGGATTTCAATTACACCAGAAAATATAATTTACAAATGGACATTTTTTAAACTTTAAGTCTCAATTTTGGATTCAAGTTTGTAAACACATAAAAATAGTTACTGTAGAAATGTAAACGGTAATATTCGATTATTTAACTTTGGAAAAAACCCTTACTTCAACCGCATATCCCATTTAAACTAAAATAACTACATACAATGTTTTATTTTATCACTTTAATTTTATCACATTTGTCAGTTATATATGCAAAATCGCTCTATTTATCACAAACTCATGATGTAATTAGATTTTACCCTAAATGCAGAGAAGAAATTGCCTTTCATCACTGTTAACCAAATATCACTCACTGAAACGGCCACTCTTTATATATAAGAAAGAAAAACTATCCGACAGATATAAAAAAAATAGTTGTTTTCTTTTAAACACATCATGCCACCAAAGAAATACACAAAGAATAAAATGGATGTTATTTAAGAGCGTTAGATGCAGATGGCTCTGCGATTGCATATTCAAATCACATGGTTTGTATTCGCCAATCACAGTGCCATCTGCAAAAGCTAACGCGCGTTAATAATGTCCCTATTATACACGGTCGTTATTTACGCACGTTAGCTTTTGTGACTCTGCGATTAGCTCATACAAACCACGTGGTTGAGTGCACCAATCACAGAGGCCTCTGCAAAATACAATGCGCGTAAATAGCGTCGGTGTAGAATGGGCCTAAGAAGATATCTTTTGTTATTGATGAAGTTTACTTTATCTTACCTAACAGTATAAACCAAACTGCATAATTATATATTGAAAGTTATATTATATATAGAGCACAACTATGTATAGGGTCTAATAGAAATATTTATGGAAAAGCGCAAAAATCTATATATTAACGATTACAGATATCAACATTAAATAAAGTACAGATTATATGCCAAAGCCCAAACTAAATTGATAAAACCCTAATAATAATGGTCTTCCAATGAACTTTTGATTTTCGTGGAAAATCTATGGAATGGTATGGTCTTCTATCACGAAAAATATTGTATATTGTCGTTGATAGTGCAAAAGATCGTATGTCAATTTTTATATTTTTACTATATGGCATTTTATGATTTCCACCTGGTGATAAAATTCCTGATGTCATCATCTAATCCAATAAAAAGATACAACGAAATGAAAAAAAAAGTTCTGTCATAGAATCATCATTTGTAAGCAATTCTTCTTTTTGCTCTCTCGAAAAACGCTAAGGTTACACATTAAAACTTTTGCACTGTCAACGACAATATGTAGTAACTGTAACTTATAACTCACACATACCTATAGCTTATCATAGATATAACGATGTTATTTGAGAATGAAATCAAGTTGTGTCTGCATAAACAAAACCAAAAGGTTGTGCCAAAGAATGGAAAGTAAAGTCGCTTTTTTTTACACACCGACGCTTCTAGCTGCTGTGGAATGTTATGACTTCGTCTACTGATAGAACTGTAGGAAAACTAAAAATAAATGACATGATATTCGAAAATGGATGTGTCTGGTTTTGAAACTAGACGGCTCAAATATTGTTTTTGTAATAACTCATCTTCTAATTATGTTATCGAAAAATCATCACTTATAATGTATTAATCATTACAATGAAAAATTACTATTTCAGAATCTTATTGGAGCTTTGTCCAGCGTGCAAGACCACGAACATTTCAGGCACAGCCTGCAGCTGTACGCAGGGAGCATCCACAGGGAGTTGTTGCGTAGGGAAGACGTCTTCAGGGACGCTTTCAGAGACGCTGAAAACAAGATGGCCGCCGCAGTGCAGCTGGCGGATAGGATCTACTACGACAATTCCGTCCGACTGCTGGACCTCCCGATCTTTGGATACAGGCTGTACAGAATGGCGGCCAGCATGCTGTGGTTGATGCAAGCAAACGCCAGGAAGGATCATACTTTAGTTCGATTTGGTTATGTTTCGCGTCTCTTGCGAAGCGATGTGATTGATATGTAAAGTAGGGCATAGAAGACTTGTCAGAATTGACTGTATTGATGTAAATTTAGACAAAAGCCCATCATGCAACATTTTGAAGATAGACAATTGATTACTTCAGGCTTCAGTTGGGTTTTGTTACGTTTCTTGCGAAGCGATCTGATGGATATGTAGACAAAACACAATGCTGCAGTTGACTATTGTTTTAACTATAGACAAAAGTCTATCATATTGATTGCAATGTTTTAATTGCAGACAAATGATTAACATGCATCAATTCATCATGCAATATTTTGTATTTCTTGCGAAACGATTTGACGAAGACCAAGAGTTAAAATACATGTTATAAATGATTGAAATTAATTAAATACAGGCACAAAAGTCGAACGTATTGTGATTGCAATATTTTGTAGAGATTGCAATTGATTTTTTTTCTTAAATATGCGGGAAAATGCCATAAAGGACCAGATTTGGCTATATTTTGTGTTTTTGAGAAACAATAATATCGATTATATGCAAACTGTAGGTCATAAAAGACAATGCTGGAGTTGACTTCATTGACTTTCTTAGACAAGATGCCAGTCATTGATTGTAATATTTTAAAGATAGACTATTTATTTCTAAATGTTTTTAAGCATAGTGAGCCAAGACAAAGGCTGCTATGTCATGTGATTGAGAATTTTATATAACGGACATTACATTGAATTGATTTGCATCATTTTAAAATCTCGAAAAAAGCCGAGTTAAATATCAAGAATGGATTTAATAAAAATATCCATTCCTGGTGTAAAACTATATATGTTACACTTATCCCTCAGAGAATATTAATTTATTTTTCTATAATGCTAGTTTTCAGTTGTGCAAGGTGGACAATAAGGCCCATTGCAGTCGTTTTTAACACGCTTGCATTTGTAGATGGCGTATATAATGGGCCGAAGTCGATACTTGAACCAAACAAAATAGAGACTTATTTAGAAATAATCTCCAAAAACATTGAATTGTATATTTTTGAAGTTATACAATTTCCAAATGATATTTTCAAACTTTAACAGCCCAGAAAAAAAAATCATGAATAAAAGAGAAAAATATCCAAGGCCCTGCGTAACTTGTTCTTGTGTGTGTCACTCGTGAGTGCTTCTAAAGCAGTAGAAATGCGTTCGCATGGTCATCATTCAAATAAAGGTTGCCAAAATATATGATATTTTAATTGTTTTGGTCGTTTACTACCCATGGACCCCTCCTTGGCTATATTCCTGCTAGTGGGAGGTCCAACAAACAAAAAAGTCTTGGCCGTTATCAAAGCTATTGGGGGGGAGGGAAGGAATTCTAAAAAGCCTGCGCTTTTAGTGACTGATCTTTGACGTCTCTCAACGACAAGGGGTTACAAAATCAGTCTCCTTCAATTATTATAGACAGACGGGATAGTGTACACGTTCAGCCATTTCCTGTCTTTTCCCAACCCCAATACCTTCGGACAATTTTCAAGAGGAAGTCCTATTCTAAGAAAATTCTTCCTGCTTCCACCCGATAAACACTTGTCAAAAGAATGAATTGGGGGCCGGGACAGACGGTCTCCTTTATTTTCTAATATATCGACACTTTTGGAACCGACTTCGTGTCACCTCAGCGGCCGCAGCCCCGTAACTCATAGCTGGAACGGAGTTTCAAATGAGGCAATAATTTGGCTTTTCTTAGAGATATGGCCCCCTGTTTTCAAATTTTATACGTTATTGAAAAAAACTGCGTTGACCTGTAATAAATTATTTAAAAAATATTTATTTTTCAAGAAATCACCCGGCCACTTTTTAGAAATATTAACCGGCCACCCGGAAAAATTTTAGGTCAACCCTATGGCCAGTCCGCCACTGGGCGTTGCTAATCGGAAATTCGGTTGCGCTGCCCTTGATACTTCCTGTTAGTGTTGTCATGATACAGCGCTAAAATATCTTGTATCATAGTTTCCTTTTATAAGAATTTATATCATTGCGATATTCATAATAAATAAATTATGCTAGGCAATGAAGAGATGAAGTTGTTGTTTTGTCCAACTATGTCCCAAAGACCTAACTTTAACCTAGAAAAACTTAATACCACGCGGTTATAATAACAATTAAAAAAAATTATAGAGTTTACTTACCCATGCAAGTGCAGAGTGAACTTGTAACTGTTCCATTTATATCTAAAATAACCCACGGATTGTGTACCTTGCCCAAGGTTTGTCCAGCTTCAACATTCGCAATAATGACGCAAATAATTCTATTATATATACATTTTTTGGATTTCGCCGTTTGAAAAAAAGTTATACCCGTCTAATATCTTGTAACTTTTGAATTGGTGTAACAGCAAACAGTCTTAAAGAGGTACAGCCGGGGGGAAAAAAACGAACTATCCCAGGTTTCTCGGCTACTACTTATTGTAGGGTTAAACTTATTATAACATTTTGTAGGGAATAAAGTCTACTACACCTTGATATACAAAAAATTTGCATAGTTTATCTTCATACTCGAATCCGCAACAACTTTAAAATTTTCAATAGCAACACCTACTTTTGATAGCGTAGAAATGTTCCCCGCCCTCAAAATAATCTAAATATAAATGTTCGTTAATTTCCTACATTTAATGCAGATATATTAGACAATATGTATCTATCTTATTTGAGGGGCTACTTCCACATTGAACAAAGTATTAGTTGGACTACGAAATGAAGGACGCTGGTAGAAAATGTTTTGCCGTTATGCGTTTTCAGACTCGCCTAGAATTGTTCTAATAATGTGATACAGTATGTTTTATACTTAAGGATATGTTACTACTTTAATGTGATTTTATATAGTATTTTTGATGACGTCAAATTTTATTATTTGTATTCTTAGGATGTTCTGAAATTAAGTAGGAAAATGACAAATTAATATTGTAAGAAAAATTAAAAATAATAGAATATATTTTGAAAAAATTATTAATTTCAGGTTTAAAATTCATGTACCAATGATTTACTTTAATTTTAAAATTCAGATGGAACAATTTTTAGAAAAATATTTTAATTAGGGTTCTACCAATACGTAGTTTCTCAATTCTAAATTTAAATGAAATATTGTAAATGTTATATTTACACACTCAGTTTGAATTGAGGTTACGTAATTTTTTTCCCCCATAAGATCGTGCTTGTCATAGGTTAGTTGTACAGGGTGTCCCAAAAGTATTTTAATACTTTTAAAACTCATTTAAAAAACAAAAATATGCACATTTGTATTTAATAAAGAAATAATCAAGATTTTTAACAATGTTTACAGCACTTCAATCTGCCCAACATTTTTGCACCTTTAAAAAATCAGTTTTTAAATAAAGCCACATTTGATGTTATGGTCCAAAAACCTTACAAACCTTACAATAGCCAATATCCCAGTAATAGTAAAGTAAATCAGATTAGGGGTGACGAGCGGAAGCAAATGCCACCCTACTTTTCGAAAATATAAAATTAGTAAAATTGTTTTCTCGGCTGGTTCATTGTTTGTTTGGCTGAATTCACGTCACACTAGAGCTGCACAGTGGGCTATTGACGACGGTTCGGGGTCTATCTCGAAGGAAAGACCCGGGAACACATTCACACACACAGTCATACAAGCATCTCGTTATTTTAGAACCATGGTCAGCTGACGGGGGGGGGGGGGGGGGAGGGACAAGATAAAGAGGCAAGTGGGAGAGGACTGCTAAAATTTGAACTTCTCTTCCTACTCTTTGAAAGAAACTTACTGTATTGCACATTTGAATTTTTACTCACTATTTTGTCTTATTTGAAGTATACCAACTTAAAATGCACAATAAAAAATGTTTAATAACATAACATTAAGAAATTATAAGGTTACATACAATAAAGCTGATTTGAGACAAAGTTATAAGCTTTCTTTTTTCGTTAAAATAGTGATAAATGCCTTGGCTTTCTTCTAGAAAATATTTCAACACAATCATCGAGATTTAACTTCAGTTTTTCTATAGCTGTTAGCGTAAATGTTACAAACACTCTTGTTTTGTAGAATCACTCTTCTGAGAACAATAAAAGATATTTCTGCTGAAGCAGTAAATACTATGATTGTTAAAAACAATTTAAAACATTTTAAAGCTTAGGCTAGGTTTTTTTTACTAAAAAAGTTAAATAGAGTCGTTTTGATACACATTTAATTTTGGTTTTAAAAGGTAAAACAAAGCACCACAACTTTCAGAAATACTAGACAAAAAGGTCTCAAAAACTCAAGACGAAGTTTCAGAAATATAAAAAGTAGGAACTGCACAAAACACCTTTTTATTTTACCTTTTATTTTTAAAATTTCCCGCCCTAAACATAAAAAGAACATACTAAAAAGTATTTTAGTTTACCTGGCTATTATAGTTCGTCTTCTACTTCTATACTATAAGACTTAAAGACGTCTATAATCTACATGATACCAACGAGAAATTTTTTGAAACAAAAAAAATTCTAAACCAACAAAATGCGATATTTTTTTAAACAAACAAAATATTTCAGTTTGGCTTTCATAATATCCAACGTAGACAAATATTGGCGACCCCCAATATTTCCCCCGCTCTTTAAAATCGAGACCTATGGTCCTGCCTATTTCCTTTTGCTGTTTTTTTTCTTTTATTTGAACGACGAGTATTTTGTAGTGACAGAACTGGCGCCTAAATGACTGTTAGCTGTCTGTGTGCTGGCGGAAGATCCAAGATAATACGAGAAAATAAAATCGATTGTAAATGAAATATAAGTAACAGAAAAAATTAGGAGGAGTTTGGGATACGAAATTTTTCTTTAGTTCGTCAATTCGGTAACTAAATTTACTATTATTTTTTCAGTTCAAATTTAAAAAGTATGGGAGCTACATAAAAAAAAAGTAGGGAAAGGGGGGCAACCGCCCCCCCCCCCCACTGATGCTTCCTAGTGAGCAAATGTATGAAAGTAATTAGTTTCTTATGGAGTTGTATATAAAAATCGAAATTTACGTTATAAGTGTTATTGAGATGCGGAAACAGTTTCTGCTTTCATCATTGCAATTTTTTTTTAACCTATGTCACATATTTACAAACGAAAGAATTAAATTTGTTACAGTCACCGTTTTTTCCCCAATGTTAGTAGCAGTCAGCAGTCCTGAGTTTATAGCAATCTTCAAATTTATTATTATTTTTACATTATTTTTTCTTGACGGAAAAGTTATTGCCTCAGAGCGTTTTTTAATTTAAATTTCAGCACTGAAGTGTAGTTTGAATGTTTAAAAAGAACAGTAAACGTGTATGTCCTAGATATATGAGTAACACATAATAAAAAAAATCCTATTGGGGTTTCAAAAAAATATGAATTTTTAATAAATCCCCCCCCCCCCCCACGAAAAAAAAAAGAACGCGAGGGGCCCTGTGCGGAGGCGTGCGCCACACAACCCTAAGATTCTTTCATAGCCATTAATCAGAAATGTTTTGTGATTTATTTTGTAGATCTTTCTAAAATGGCATTTAGTTTTAACAAACAAAAGACGCGCATTTCCAAACAAGATACTTTTTTTAAAATTTCGTGAGCTTACGAGCTCACAGCGCATGGAAATTCGTTAAGACAAAAACTTTCCATTTAGGAACAGTCAATAGTGTTGGAAAAAAGTAATACCACATTTGAAAACAGTGCCCACCAGGGATCGAACCTGGGAACTGCCGCGTGTGAGGCGAATGTGATAACCGCTACACCACGAGTACTTCAGAAAGCTAATAACACATTGCCTTATGAAATTATATTCAATACTTTTAATCTACAATTTCCGAAATTTAAAACGGCTAGAATCATGAATGCTATCGTACCAGTTCAATACAGAAAAAAGATGTACCCGCCAGGGATCGAACCTGGGACCTTCCGTGTGTAAAGCGGATGTGTTAACCACTAAACCACGGCACAAATGGACTACTAAAGTGTAATTCTTCGAGAGTTATGAATGAGTTTAAATTAAAAAAAAAAAAATCAAGCATTGTATTTCAAAACGCAACAGCAGAATACGCTTTACTCGCCAGGTATCGAACCTGGGACTTTCCACGTGTGAGGCGGATGTAATAACCGTTTCACCACGAGTTCTTCAGAAAGCTAATAACACATTGCCTAATGAAATTATAATCAGTGCCTGTAATCTACAATTTCCGCACTTTAAAACGGCTTGAATCATGAATTTAACGTACCACTTCATACAAAAAAAAATGTACCGTCTGGGATCAAACATGGGACCTCCCGCGTGTAAAGCGGATGTGATAACCACTACACAACGGGCACTCACAGCGCATAGAAATTCGTTAAGACAAAAACTTTCAGAAAATTTAGAAACAGACACAAGTGTTGGAAAAATGCAATAACACTTTCGAAATAGTGCCTGCCAGGGATCGAACCTGTGACCTTCCGCCAGTTAGGCGGATGTGATTACCACTACACACGGGCACACATGGACTATTGAAGTGTAATGCTTCGAGAGTAATGAATAAATATAAATTTTAAAAGAAACAAACCAAGCTTTGTATTTCAAAACGAAACAGCTTAATACGCTGTACCATCCAGGGATCGAACCTGGGACCTTCCGCGTGTGAAGCGGATGTGATAACCGCTCACACGCATTAATGTTATCGTCACCACGAGCTCACATCGCATGGAAATTCGTTAAGACAAACACTTTCCATTTAGGAACAGTCAATAGTGTTGGATGAAAGTAATAACACATGATGAATCCACACAATCAGATTCCTCGTTGAATTAATTGGCAATACTTTTCCAATTCTAATTCAGTTTGAAATCGAACCAACCACAAACACGTCCGAATCCTTCTCGTTATTTATTGCAACTCTTATGTGTACAGTTACAGTATATGACAATTTTGATTTATTATTCAACTATTTAACTGAACATCAATTATTCAAATAAATGAATTGAATAACAATTACACACAAGATAATACAATTAGACATTGACAGGCAAAATACATATTTTCGATATGGCTCTCTTGAAAACTCCTTTCATAGTTTTTACCAGAACAACTCTTACGATTTTGTCTGAACCAGGAAATACGTCTATTATTCTGCCCATCAACCAGGTGTTTACAGGAAGGTTGTCTTCCTTTATTAATACCAGGTCACCTAGTTTTACATTGTTCTTTGTTACCAACCATTTATTTCGCTGTTGTAAATTATTTAGGTAACTGTTTTGCCACCTTTTCCAAATTATTTGAACCTTTTTTGTTAATTTTTGCCAAATATTTAACCTGCTATCGACGATTTCCTGCACACTGGGTTCAGGTATTGCTGTTATTGGACGCCCTATGAGAAAGTGGCCAGGTGTCAAGACCTCCAAATCATCCGTATCAGAAGACAGAGGGGTGAGGGGCGCGAATTCAAAATTCCCTCTATTTGAGTGACAATAGTCAGAAATTCTTCATAAGTCAATTTTGAGTCACCCACTACACGTTTTAGATGATATTTGAAGGACCGGACCCCTGCCTCCCATAGGCCACCAAAGTTAGGGGCCTTAGGTGCAAGAAATGTCCACTCCACATTTTCAGATGATAAATAATTAACAAGATTTTCATCTGGCTTGTTTACAAATTTATACAACTTCTTAAGCTCGTTATTTGTGCCAGTGAAATTTGTAGCATTATCACTATACAATGTCTGTGCCTGACCTCTCCGTGCAAAGAATCTTTTTAACGATGCAATAAATGCTTCCGAGGTCAAGTCACAAACAATTTCCAAATGAACTGCTTTAGAAACCATACAAACAAAAATACAGATATACACTTTATGGCAAACACCTTTACGTTGTCCCCTGTATTTAATTAGAAAAGGACCGCAAAAGTCCACACCTACAATTAAAAACAAGGTTCACATTTTCTCTATCTTTGGGTAGATCACCCATCATTTGTTGGGAAATTACAGGTTTGGCTTTAAAACATACAATACACTTATGAACAATCTTTCTACAAATATTTCTACCATTTAAAGGCCAAAATTCTTGACGAATACAATAAAAAAAATTTTGTAGGCCAATATGCAAATATTTTCTATGATAACTTTCAATTATCATTTCAGTTATTGTATGTTTAGAGGGTAGGATTAAGGGATGTTTTCTTTCATACTGCATATTACATTTAGATAGACGACCTCCAACCCTTAACATGTTATCGTCGTCTATAAACGGATTTAAATTTCTTACCTTCCCTGCTGTAATTTTACCCTTTTTAATATTCACTATCCTCTGCAAATTCACATTTTTGAACTGATCGTATTACACACAATTTGGCATGTTTTAGTTCTTGGGAAGAAAGGGGTCCACATCTATTTTCCTTTCTTGCATTGTTGATACACCTGTAAATAAACCCAAGAACACGCACAATTTTATCAAAATTATTAGAAATTTTAAGAAGATCGTTCAAAAAGCTTGGACTTTCTTCAATCAGCATGACAGTCTAAGTTTGCGGATCAGGGTACTTGATTTTTCAAAATTTTATCAATTTTATCAATTTTATCAAATAATATTTTATCATATTTTATATTTATATAATAATATTTTATCAATTTTATCAAAATTATTAGAAATTTTAAGAAGATCGTTCAAAAAGCTTGGACTTTCTTCAATCAGCATGACAGTCTGAGTTTGCGGATCAGGGTACTTGAGGTCACTCAAGTACAGTTCATTGTCACTCTGTCCCAGTTCGAGCGTTGGAGGTTCGATGGCAGTTTCTTTCTGAATAAAGGATGGCCCATGCCACCACAGTTGGTTGTGCAGCAGCTTTTCCGGTTCCATTCCTCGGGACACGAGATCTGCGGGGTTGTTTTCTGAGGATACGTGGTGCCACTGATGTATCTCGGACATCCTTTGGATTGTAGCCACTCTCGTTGCCACAAAAGTTTTTAAGTCAGACGGAGACTTCTCTATCCAGGCTAATACGATCGTACTGTCTGTATAAAAGTATGTCGCATCTGGTGATATAGCTAAAGGTTTCAGTACTTTTTGCATCAGTTTCGTCAGTAGTACTGAAGCACACAGTTTCAATCTTGGAATCGTTACCGTCTTAATTGGAGCCACCCGACTCTTGCTGCAAAGTAACCTGAAAGTCGACTTTCCCGATGAATTCGTGCTGGCGGCATATATTACTGCACCATATGTCTTTTCTGATGCGTCAGCAAATCCCACAAGCTTAACCTTTTCTGGATTAGATATGAAGATGTATCTGCTCACTGTTATTTTGCTCACCGCTTTTAGTGATTCTTGAAACTGCAGCCACTCTGCGGCCTCCTTCGTTGGCAACACTTCATCCCATTCGATTTGTATACGCCACAGTTTTTGCAGGAACAGCTGGGCTGTTGTCACACTTGGGGCAATAATGCCTAATGGGTCAAACAGTGAAGAGATTCTTGACGGACACTTCTTTTGGTTATTTTTGTTGGCTCTTGGAGGGGCAACTAAAAGCAAAAATCATCAGATTGAGCATTCCAAATCAGGCCCAATGCTTTCGCGTGATTTGAAGTGTCAAAGTTGTAAAGTCCTCCCTTACTAACCGAAGTCATCAAGTCCGGATGATTAGCACACCATTTGTGAAGTTCCATTCCGCAAGAACCTAGCAGTTCGATCAGTTCCTTTTGTATTTCCCTTGCAGACTCTAGGTCTTCACTTCCCGTCAGAACGTCATCCATGTAAAATTAATTCTGCACCACCTCAGACGCAGCAGGAAATTTCTTCTCGCCATCTTTCCCAAGTTGTTCGAGACATAATAATGAATTATGATTCTTTTGACATTTCCTACAAGAATATTTAAAGGAACAATTCTTAATCAAATGGGCCTTTAAACATCTAAAACAAAGTTTACTCTTTTTTACATAGTCTACTCTATCTCTGACAGTTAAATTCAAAAACTTTTCACATTTTTAAATTTCGTGTGAATTGCTATCACAATAAGCACACTTTTTATTTTTTACATCCGCTAGTAAAACCCTGGACATTTTTGTCTACTATGCCCCTCAGTTAAACTTATGCCTTTCGAAGCCATATACAGATCTAATTGCTGACCCAAATTTAGGGGAGACAAATATGAACCCTCTTGCTTTATACTTATAAATGTAGCAGTTTCTCTATCTAAAGTTTGAAATATTTTATCTGCAACTATCAGCTGTTTAAGTGACTCAAATTCTTTCACTTTTCTTAAAGTTAAATAATAATCAAAACTGTTTATCATTCTAGACGCAAATTGAGTAAAATTTTCATTACTATATTTTTGTGCCTTTCGAAAATTCTCTAAACATATTTGCGGGCTAGGCTCAAATTCTCTCAAAACAATTGATTTAATTTTAACATAATCGTTGAACTCTTTATCCGAAATATAAATCAAAATATTATTAGCCTTTTCCCCAAGTAAATTCAACAATATTTCTGCTTTAAAAGCATCGGGCACTGATTTTGAAACAAATGCTCTCTCTAGCGAATTAAAAAAGAAACCCCAATTTTCTGGCTTGTCTGGAACTTGACACGTTAGCACTCGAACACTCTTTAGTAGGGAATCAATGGAGATGCACGCCGTTTCAACATGGCTGTTAGTTTCGTTTCCGTTTTGCAAAGAATCATTTTTCAGTTTCTGCAATTCCAACTCCGCAGAAACACGTTGCAATTTTAGTTTTTCAAGCTCAATGTTCTGCAGTTTTTCATTTTTCCGATCTTCAATAATCGTATCAGCAATCTCTTGAACTGCATTTTGGTTACTCAAGTAAAATGCATTGTTCTTGATCAAATCACTTAACTCAAAAATTGTCAATTTTTCCGAAGTTTTTTCACCTAATTCTTCCGCAATTAACAATAAATCTGCTTTCAAAGCGCCTTTAAACATAATGCAGCGAAGAAATTATCCAAAATCAGTATTATCTCACGCATTCCGAACAACCACTTTTGAAACCAAAAGTACATACATTTTTCTTTTCAATATCCATTAAGGCAAGTATAGCTCCGGCTCGACGGACCATTGATGAATCCACACAATCAGATTCCTCGTTGAATTAATTGGCAATACTTGTCCAATTATATTCCATTTGAATACGAACCAACCACAAAAACGTCCGCATTCTTCTCCTTATTTATTGCAACTCTTATGTGTACAGTTACAGTTAGTTATAAACAATACAGATTGCTGGTGCCATCTAGTGGTCTTTTTATGCAATCTTAACAACACATTTGAAAACAGTGCCCCCCAGGGATCGAACCTGGGAACTGCCGCGTGTGAGGCGAATGTGATAACCGCTACACCACGAGTCCTTCATAAAGCTAATAACACATTGCCTTATGAAATTATATTCAATACTTTTAATCTACAATTTCCGAACTTTAAAACGGCTAGAATCATGAATGTTATCGTAGCAGTTCAATACAAAAAAAGATGTACCCGCCAGGGATCGAACCTGGGACCTTCCGCGTTCGAGGCGGATGTGATAACCATTACACCACGGGCACACATGGACTACTAAAGTGTAAGGCTTCGAGAGTTATTAATCAGTTTAAATTTTAAAAGAACCAAAAAAAGCTTTGTATTTAAAAAAGCAACAGCTTAATACGCTGTACCCGCCAGGGATCGAACCTGGGACCTTCCGCGTGTGAGGCGGATGTGATAACCGCTACACCACGAGTACTTCAGAAAGCTGATAACACATTGCTTTATGAAATTATAATCAATAACTTTAATCTACAATTTCCGAACTTCAAAAACAGATATAATCATGAATGTTATCGTAGCAGTTCAATACAAAAAAAGATGTACCCGCCAGGGATCGAACCTGGGACCTTCCGCGTGTAAAGCGGATGTGATAACCACTACACAACGGGTACTCACAGTGCATAGAAATTCATTAGACAAAAACTGTCAGAAATTTAGTTGCCATTTAAGAATAGTCAAAAGTGTTGGAAAAACGCAATTCCAATTTTCAAACAGTGCCCGCCAGGGTTCGAACCTGAGACCTTCCGCGAAATAGGCGGATGTGATAACCACTACACCAAGGGCACACATGGACTACTAAAGTGTAATGCTTCGAGAGTTATGAATCAGTTTAAATTTTAAAAGAACCAAAAAAAGCTTTGTATTTAAAAAAGCAACAGCTTAATACGCTGTACCCGCCAGGGATCGAACCTGGGACCTTCCGCGTGTGAGGCGGATGTGATAACCGCTACACCACGAGTACTTCAGAAAGCTAATTACACATTGCTTTATGAAATTATAATCAATAACTTTAATCTACAATTTACGAACTTCAAAAACAGATATAATCATGAATGTTATCGTAGCAGTTCAATACAAAAAAAGATGTACCCGCCAGGGATGGAACCTGAGACCTTCCGCGAGTTAGGCGTATGTGATAACCACTACACCACGGGCACACATGGACTACTAAAGTGTAATGCTTCGAGAGTTATGAATCAGTTTAAATTTTAAAAGAACCAAAAAAAGCTTTGTATTTAAAAAAGCAACAGCTTAATACGCTGTACCCGCCAGGGATCGAACCTGGGACCTTCCGCGTGTGAGGCGGATGTGATAACCGCTACACCACGAGTACTTCAGAAAGCTAATAACACATTGCAATATGAAATTATAATCAATAACTTTAATCTACAATTTACGAACTTCAAAAACAGATATAATCATGAATGTTATCGTAGCAGTTCAATACAAAAAAAGATGTACCCGTCAGGGATCGAACCTGGGACCTTCCGCGTGTAAAGCGGATGTGATAACCACTACACAACGGGTACTCACAGCGCATAGAAATTCGTTAGACAAAAACTTTGAGAAATTTAATTGCTATTTAGGAATAGTCAAAAGTGTTTGAAAAATGTAATTACACTTTTGAAACAGTGCCCGCCAGGGATCGAACCTGAGACCTTCCGCGCGTTTGGCGGATGTGATAACCACTACACCACGGGCACACATGGACTCCTAAAGTGTAATGCTTCGAGAGTTATGAATCAGTTTAAATTTTAAAAGAACCAAACCCAGCTTTGTATTTAAAAAGGCAACAGCTTAATACGCTGTACCCGCCAGGGATCGAACCTGAGACCGTCCGCGTGTTAGGCGGATGTGATAACCACTACACCACGGGCACACATGGCCTACTAAAGTGTAATGCTTCGACAGTTATGAATTAGTTTAAATTTTAAAAGAACCAAACCAAACTTTGTATTTAAAAAGGCAACAGCTTAATACGCTGTACCCGCCAGGGATCGAACCTGGGACCTTCCGCGTGTGAGGCGGATGTGATAACCGCTACACTGCGAGTACTTCAGAAAGCTAATAACACATTGCTTTATGAAATTATAATCAATAACTTTAATCTACAATTTACGAACTTCAAAAACAGATATAATCATGAATGTTATCGTAGCAGTTCAATACAAAAAAGATGTACCCGCCAGGGATCGAACCTGGGACCTTCCGCGTGTAAAGTGGATGTGATAACCACTACACAACGGGTACTCACAGCGCATAGAAATTCGTTAGACAAAAACTGTCAGAAATTTAGTTGCCATTTAAGAATAGTCAAAAGTGTTGGAAAAAAGTAATTCCAATTTTCAAACAGTGCCCGCCAGGGATCGAACCTGAGACCTTCCGCGTGTTAGGCGGATGTGATAACCACTACACCACGGGCACACATGGACTACTAAAGTGTAATTCTTCGAGAGTTATGAATCAGTTTAAATTTTAAAAGAACCAAAACAAACTTTGTAATTAAAAATGCAACAGCTTAATACGCTGTACCCGCCAGGGATCGAACCTGAGACCGTCCGCGTGTTAGGCGGATGTGATAACCACTACACCACGGGCACACATGGACTACTAAAGTGTAATGCTTCGACAGTTATGAATTAGCTTAAATTTTAAAAGAACCAAACCAAACTTTGTATTTAAAAAGGCAACAGCTTAATACGCTGTACCCGCCGGGGATCGAACCTGGGACCTTCCGCGTGTAAAGCGGATGTGATAACCACTACACAACGGGTACTCATGGACTACTAAAGTGTAATGCTTCGACAGTTATGAATTAGCTTAAATTTTAAAAGAACCAAACCAAACTTTGTATTTAAAAAGGCAACAGCTTAATACGCTGTACCCGCCGGGGATCGAACCTGGGACCTTCCGCGTGTAAAGCGGATGTGATAACCACTACACAACGGGTACTCACAGCGCATAGAAATTCGTTAGACAAAAAATTTGAGAAATTTAATTGCTATTTAGGAATAGTCAAAAGTGTTTGAAAAATGTAATTACACTTTTGAAACAGTGCCCGCCAGGGTTCGAACCTGAGACCTTCCGCGAGTTAGGCGGATGTGATAAAAACTACACCACGGGCACACATGGACTACTAAAGTGTAATGCTTGGAGAGTTATGAATCAGTTTAAATTTTAAAAGAACCAAAAAAAGCTTTGTATTTAAAAAAGCAACAGCTTAATACGCTGTACCCGCCAGGGATCGAACCTGGGACCTTCCGCGTGTGAGGCGGATGTGATAACCGCTACAACACGAGTACTTCAGAAAGCTAATAACACATTGCTTTATGAAATTATAATCAATAACTTTAATCTACAATTTACGAACTTCAAAAACAGATATAATCATGAATGTTATCGTAGCAGTTCAATACAAAAAAAGATGTACCCGCCAGGGATCGAACCTGAGACCTTCCGCGAGTTAGGCGGATGTGATAACCACTACACCACGGGCACACATGGACTACTAAAGTGTAAGGCTTCGAGAGTTATGAATCAGTTTAAATTTTAAAAGAACCAAAAAAAGCTTTGTATTTAAAAAAGCAACAGCTTAATACGCTGTACCCGCCAGGGATCGAACCTGGGACCTTCCGCGTGTGAGGCGGATGTGATAACCGCTACACCACGAGTACTTCAGAAAGCTAATAACACATTGCTTTATGAAATTATAATCAATAACTTTAATCTACAATTTCCGAACTTCAAAAACAGATATAATCATGAATGTTATCGTAGCAGTTCAATACAAAAAAAGATGTACCCGCCAGGGATCGAACCTGGGATCTTCCGCGTATAAAGCGGATGTGATAACCACTACACAACGGGTACTCACAGTGCATAGAAATTCGTTAGACAAAAACTGTCAGAAATTTAGTTGCCATTTAAGAATAGTCAAAAGTGTTGGAAAAACGCAATTCCAATTTTCAAACAGTGCCCGCCAGGGTTCGAACCTGAGACCTTCCGCGAGTTAGGCGAATGTGATAACCACTACACCACGGGCACACATTCACTACTAAAATGTAATGCTTCGAGAGTTATGAATCAGTTTAAATTTTAAAAGAACCAAAAAAAGCTTTGTATTTAAAAAAGCAACAGCTTAATACGCTGTACCCGCCAGGGATCGAACCTGGGACCTTCCGCGTGTGAGGCGGATGTGATAACCGCTACACCGAGAGTACTTCAGAAAGCTAATAACACATTGCTTTATGAAATTATAATCAATAACTTTAATCTACAATTTACGAACTTCAAAAACAGATATAATCATGAATGTTATCGTAGCAGTTCAATACAAAAAAAGATGTACCCGCCAGGGATCGAACCTGGGACCTTCCGCGTGTAAAGCGGATATGATAACCACTACACAACGTGTACTCACAGCGCATAGAAATTCGTTAGACAAAAACTGTCAGAAATTTAGTTGCCATTTAAGAATAGTCAAAAGTGTTGGAAAAAAGTAATTCCAATTTTCAAACAATGCCCGCCAGGGATCGAACCTGAGACCTTCCGCGTGTAAAGCGGATGTGATAACCACTACACAACGGGTACTCACAGTGCATGGAAATTCGTTAGACAAAAACAGTCAGAAATTTAGTTGCCATTTAAGAATAGTCAAAAGTGTTGGAAAAACGTAATTCCAATTTTCAAACAGTGCCCGCCAGGGTTCGAACCTGAGACCTTCCGCGAGTTAGGCGGATGTGATAACCACTACACCACGGGCACACATGGACTACTAAAGTGTAATGCTTCGAGAGTTATGAATCAGTTTAAATTTTAAAAGAACCAAACCCAGCTTTGTATTTAAAAAGGCAACAGCTTAATACGCTGTACCCGCCAGGGATCGAACCTGAGACCGTCCGCGTGTTAGGCGGATGTGATAACCACTACACCACGGGCACACATGGACTACTAAAGTGTAATGCTTCGACAGTTATGAATTAGCTTAAATTTAAAAAGAACCAAACCAAACTTTGTATTTAAAAAGGCAACAGCTTAATACGCTGTACCCGCCGGGGATCGAACCTGGGACCTTCCGCGTGTAAAGCGGATGTGATAACCACTACACAACGGGTACTCACAGCGCATAGAAATTCGTTAGACAAAAAATTTGAGAAATTTAATTGCTATTTAGGAATAGTCAAAAGTGTTTGAAAAATGTAATTACACTTTTGAAACAGTGCCTGCCAGGGTTCGAACCTGAGACCTTCCGCGAGTTAGGCGGATGTGATAAAAACTACACCACGGGCACACATGGACTACTAAAGTGTAATGCTTCGAGAGTTATGAATCAGTTTAAATTTTAAAAGAACCAAAAAAAGCTTTGTATTTAAAAAAGCAACAGCTTAATACGCTGTACCCGCCAGGGATCGAACCTGGGACCTTCCGCGTGTGAGGCGGATGTGATAACCGCTACACCACGAGTACTTCAGAAAGCTAATAAAACATTGCTTTATGAAATTATAATCAATAACTTTAATCTACAATTTACGAACTTCAAAAACAGATATAATCATGAATGTTATCGTAGCAGTTCAATACAAAAAAAGATGTACCCGCCAGGGATCGAACCTGAGAACTTCCGCGAGTTAGGCGGATGTGATAACCACTACACCACGGGCACACATGGACTACTAAAGTGTAAGGCTTCGAGAGTTATGAATCAGTTTAAATTTTAAAAGAACCAAAAAAAGCTTTGTATTTAAAAAAGCAACAGCTTAATACGCTGTACCCGCCAGGGATCGAACCTGGGACCTTCCGCGTGTGAGGCGGATGTGATAACCGCTACACCACGAGTACTTCAGAAAGCTAATAACACATTGCTTTATGAAATTATAATCAATAACTTTAATCTACAATTTCCGAACTTCAAAAACAGATATAATCATGAATGTTATCGTAGCAGTTCAATACAAAAAAAGATGTACCCGCCAGGGATCGAACCTGGGACCTTCCGCGCATAAAGCGGATGTGATAACCACTACACAACGGGTACTCACAGTGCATAGAAATTCGTTAGACAAAAACTGTCAGAAATTTAGTTGCCATTTAAGAATAGTCAAAAGTGTTGGAAAAACGCAATTCCAATTTTCAAACAGTGCCCGCCAGGGTTCGAACCTGAGACCTTCCGCGAGTTAGGCGGATGTGATAACCACTACACCACGGGCACACATGGACTACTAAAGTGTAATGCTTCATGAGTTATGAATCAGTTTAAATTTTAAAAGAACCAAAAAAAGCTTTGTATTTAAAAAAGCAACAGCTTAATACGCTGTACCCGCCAGGGATCGAACCTGGGACCTTCCGCGTGTGAGGCGGATGTGATAACCGCTACACCACGAGTACTTCAGAAAGCTAATAACACATTACTTTATGAAATTATAATCAATAACTTTAATCTACAATTTACGAACTTCAAAAACAGATATAATCATGAATGTTATCGTAGCAGTTCAAAACAAAAAAAGATGTACCCGCCAGGGATCGAACCTGAGACCTTCCGCGAGTTAGGCGGATGTGATAACCACTACACCACGGGCACACATGGACTACTAAAGTGTAAGGCTTCGAGAGTTATGAATCAGTTTAAATTTTAAAAGAACCAAAAAAAGCTTTGTATTTAAAAAAGCAACAGCTTAATACGCTGTACCCGCCAGGGATCGAACCTGGGACCTTCCGCGTGTGAGGCGGATGTGATAACCGCTACACCACGAGTACTTCAGAAAGCTAATAACACATTGCTTTATGAAATTATAATCAATAACTTTAATCTACAATTTCCGAACTTCAAAAACAGATATAATCATGAATGTTATCGGAGCAGTTCAATACAAAAAAAGATGTACCCGCCAGGGATCGAACCTGGGACCTTCAGCGTATAAAGCGGATGTGATAACCACTACACAACGGGTACTCACAGTGCATAGAAATTCGTTAGACAAAAACTGTCAGAAATTTAGTTGCCATTTAAGAATAGTCAAAAGTGTTGGAAAAACGCAATTCCAATTTTCAAACAGTGCCCGCCAGGGTTCGAACCTGAGACCTTCCGCGAGTTAGGCGGATGTGATAACCACTACACCACGGGCACACATGGACTACTAAAGTGTAATGCTTCGAGAGTTATGAATCAGTTTAAATTTTAAAAGAACCAAAACAAACTTTGTAATTAAAAAGGCAACAGCTTAATACGCTGTACCCGCCAGGGATCGAACCTGGGACCTTCCGCGTGCGAGGCGGATGTGATAACCGCTACACCACGAGTACTTCAGAAAGCATATAACACATTGCTTTAGGAAATTATAATCAATAACTTTAATCTACAATTTACGAACTTCAAAAACAGATATAATCATGAATGTTATCGTAGCAGTTCAAAACAAAAAAAGATGTACCCGCCAGGGATCGAACCTGAGACCTTCCGCGAGTTAGGCGGATGTGATAACCACTACACCACGGGCACACATGGACTACTAAAGTGTAATGCTTCGAGAGTTATGAATCAGTTTAAATTTTAAAAGAACCAAAAAAAGCTTTGTATTTAAAAAAGCAACAGCTTAATACGCTGTACCCGCCAGGGATCGAACCTGGGACCTTCCGCGTGTGAGGCGGATGTGATAACCGCTACACCGCGAGTACTTCAGAAAGCTAATAACACATTGCTTTATGAAATTATAATCAATAACTTTAATCTACAATTTCCGAACTTCAAAAACAGATATAATCATGAATGTTATCGTAGCAGTTCAATACAAAAAAAGATGTACCCGCCAGGGATCGAACCTGGGACCTTCCGCGTGTAAAGCGGATGTGATAACCACTACACAACGGGTACTCACAGTGCATAGAAATTCGTTAGACAAAAACTGTCAGAAATTTAGTTGCCATTTAAGTATAGTCAAAAGTGTTGGAAAAACGCAATTCCAATTTTCAAACAGTGCCCGCCAGGGTTCGAACCTGAGACCTTCCGCGAGTTAGGCGGATGTGATAACCACTACACCATGGGCACACATGGACTACTAAAGTGTAAAGTGTAATGCTTCGAGAGTTATGAATCAGTTTAAATTTTAAAAGAACCAAACCCAGCTTTGTATTTAAAAAGGCAACAGCTTAATACGCTGTACCCGCCAGGGATCGAACCTGAGACCGTCCGCGTGTTAGGCGGATGTGATAACCACTACACCACGGGCACACATGGACTACTAAAGTGTAATGCTTCGACAGTTATGAATTAGCTTAAATTTTAAAAGAACCAAACCAAACTTTGTATTTAAAAAGGCAACAGCTTAATACGCTGTACCCGCCGGGGATCGAACCTGGGACCTTCCGCGTGTAAAGCGGATGTGATAACCACTACACAACGGGTACTCACAGCGCATAGAAATTCGTTAGACAAAAAATTTGAGAAATTTAATTGCTATTTAGGAATAGTCAAAAGTGTTTGAAAAATGTAATTACACTTTTGAAACAGTGCCCGCCAGGGTTCGAACCTGAGACCTTCCGCGAGTTAGGCGGATGTGATAAAAACTACACCACGGGCACACATGGACTACTAAAGTGTAATGCTTCGAGAGTTATGAATCAGTTTAAATTTTAAAAGAACCAAAAAAAGCTTTGTATTTAAAAAAGCAACAGCTTAATACGCTGTACCCGCCAGGGATCGAACCTGGGACCTTCCGCGTGTGAGGCGGATGTGATAACCGCTACACCACGAGTACTTCAGAAAGCTAATAACACATTGCTTTATGAAATTATAATCAATAACTTTAATCTACAATTTACGAACTTCAAAAACAGATATAATCATGAATGTTATCGTAGCAGTTCAATACAAAAAAAGATGTACCCGCCAGGGATCGAACCCGAGACCTTCCGCGAGTTAGGCGGATGTGATAACCACTACACCACGGGCACACATGGACTACTAAAGTGTAAGGCTTCGAGAGTTATGAATCAGTTTAAATTTTAAAAGAACCAAAAAAAGCTTTGTATTTAAAAAAGCAACAGCTTAATACGCTGTACACGCCAGGGATCGAACCTGGGACCTTCCGCGTGTGAGGCGGATGTGATAACCGCTACACCACGAGTACTTCAGAAAGCTAATAACACATTGCTTTATGAAATTATAATCAATAACTTTAATCTACAATTTCCGAACTTCAAAAACAGATATAATCATGAATGTTATCGTAACAGTTCAAAACAAAAAAGATGTACCCGCCAGGGATCGAACCTGGGACCTTCCGCGTATAAAGCGGATGTGATAACCACTACACAACGGGTACTCACAGTGCATAGAAATTCGTTAGACAAAAACTGTCAGAAATTTAGTTGCCATTTAAGAATAGTCAAAAGTGTTGGAAAAACGCAATTCCAATTTTCAAACAGTGCCCGCCAGTGTTCGAACCTGAGACCTTCCGCGAGTTAGGCGGATGTGATAACCACTAAACCACGGGCACACATGGACTACTAAAGTGTAATGCTTCGAGAATTATGAATCAGTTTAAATTTTAAAAGAACCAAAAAAAGCTTTGTATTTAAAAAAGCAACAGCTTAATACGCTGTACCCGCCAGGAATCGAACCTGGGACCTTCCGCGTGTGAGGCGGATGTGATAACCGCTACACCGCGAGTACTTCAGAAAGCTAATAACACATTGCTTTATGAAATTATAATCAATAACTTTAATCTACAATTTACGAACTTCAAAAACAGATATAATCATGAATGTTATCGTAGCAGTTCAATACAAAAAAAGATGTACCCGCCAGGGATCGAACCTGGGACCTTCCGCGTGTAAAGCGGATGTGATAACCACTACACAACGTGTACTCACAGCGCATAGAAATTCGTTAGACAAAAACTGTCAGAAATTTAGTTGCCATATAAGAATAGTCAAAAGTGTTGGAAAAAAGTAATTCCAATTTTCAAACAGTGCCCGCCAGGGGTCGAACCTGAGACCTTCCGCGTGTTTGGCGGATGTGATAACCACTACACCACGGGCACACATGGACTACTAAAGTGTAATGCTTCGAGAGTTATGAATTAGTTTAAATTTTAAAAGAACCAAAACAAACTTTGTAATTAAAAAGGCAACAGCTTAATACGCTGTACCCGCCAGGGATCGAACCTGGGACCTTCCGCGTGCGAGGCGGATGTGATAACCGCTACACCACGAGTACTTCAGAAAGCATATAACACATTGCTTTATGAAATTATAATCAATAACTTTAATCTACAATTTACGAACTTCAAAAACAGATATAATCATGAATGTTATCGTAGCAGTTCAATACAAAAAAAGATGTACCCGCCAGGGATCGAACCTGAGACCTTCCGCGAGTTAGGCGGATGTGATAACCACTACACCACGGGCACACATGGACTACTAAAGTGTAAGGCTTCGAGAGTTATTAATCAGTTTACATTTTAAAAGAACCAAAACAAGCTTTGTATTTTAAAAGGCAACAGCTTAATACGCTGTACCCGCCAGGGATCGAACCTGAGACCTTCCGCGTGTTTGGCGGATGTGATAACCACTACACCACGGGCACACATGGACTACTAAAGTGTAATGCTTCGAGAGTTATGAATCAGTTTAAATTTTAAAAGAACCAAACCCAGGTTTGTATTTAAAAAGGCAACAGCTTAATACGCTGTACCCGCCAGGGATCGAACCTGAGACCTTCCGCGAGTTAGGCGGATGTGATAACCACTACACAACGGGCACACATGGACTACTAAAGTGTGAGGCTTCGAGAGTTATTAATCAGTTTAAATTTTAAAAGAACCAAAAAAAGCTTTGTATTTAAAAAAGCAACAGCTTAATACGCTGTACCCGCCAGGGATCGAACCTGGGACCTTCCGCGTGTGAGGCGGATGTGATAACCGCTACACCACGAGTACTTCAGAAAGCTAATAACACATTGCTTTATGAAATTATAATCAATAACTTTAATCTACAATTTCCGAACTTCAAAAACAGATATAATCATGAATGTTATCGTAGCAGTTCAATACAAAAAAAGATGTACCCGCCAGGGATCGAACCTGGGACCTTCCGCGAGTTAGGCGGATGTGATAACCACTACACCACGGGCACACATGGACTACTAAAGTGTAATGCTTCGAGAGTTATGAATCAGTTTAAATTTTAAAAGAACCAAACCCAGCTTTGTATTTAAAAAGGCAACAGCTTAATACGCTGTACCCGCCAGGGATCGAACCTGAGACCGTCCGCGTGTTAGGCGGATGTGATAACCACTACACCACGGGCACACATGGACTACTAAAGTGTAATGCTTCGACAGTTATGAATTAGCTTAAATTTTAAAAGAACCAAACCAAACTTTGTATTTAAAAAGGCAACAGCTTAATACGCTGTACCCGCCGGGGATCGAACCTGGGACCTTCCGCGTGTAAAGCGGATGTGATAACCACTACACAACGGGTACTCACAGCGCATAGAAATTCGTTAGACAAAAAATTTGAGAAATTTAATTGCTATTTAGGAATAGTCAAAAGTGTTTGAAAAATGTAATTACACTTTTGAAACAGTGCCCGCCAGGGTTCGAACCTGAGACCTTCCGCGAGTTAGGCGGATGTGATAAAAACTACACCACGGGCACACATGGACTACTAAAGTGTAATGCTTCGAGAGTTATGAATCAGTTTAAATTTTAAAAGAACCAAAAAAAGCTTTGTATTTAAAAAAGCAACAGCTTAATACGCTGTACCCGCCAGGGATCGAACCTGGGACCTTCCGCGTGTGAGGCGGATGTGATAACCGCTACACCACGAGTACTTCAGAAAGCTAATAAAACATTGCTTTATGAAATTATAATCAATAACTTTAATCTACAATTTACGAACTTCAAAAACAGATATAATCATGAATGTTATCGTAGCAGTTCAATACAAAAAAAGATGTACCCGCCAGGGATCGAACCTGAGAACTTCCGCGAGTTAGGCGGATGTGATAACCACTACACCACGGGCACACATGGACTACTAAAGTGTAAGGCTTCGAGAGTTATGAATCAGTTTAAATTTTAAAAGAACCAAAAAAAGCTTTGTATTTAAAAAAGCAACAGCTTAATACGCTGTACCCGCCAGGGATCGAACCTGGGACCTTCCGCGTGTGAGGCGGATGTGATAACCGCTACACCACGAGTACTTCAGAAAGCTAATAACACATTGCTTTATGAAATTATAATCAATAACTTTAATCTACAATTTCCGAACTTCAAAAACAGATATAATCATGAATGTTATCGTAGCAGTTCAATACAAAAAAAGATGTACCCGCCAGGGATCGAACCTGGGACCTTCCGCGCATAAAGCGGATGTGATAACCACTACACAACGTGTACTCACAGCGCATAGAAATTCGTTAGACAAAAACTGTCAGAAATTTAGTTGCCATTTAAGAATAGTCAAAAGTGTTGGAAAAAAGTAATTCCAATTTTCAAACAATGCCCGCCAGGGATCGAACCTGAGACCTTCCGCGTGTAAAGCGGATGTGATAACCACTACACAACGGGTACTCACAGTGCATGGAAATTCGTTAGACAAAAACAGTCAGAAATTTAGTTGCCATTTAAGAATAGTCAAAAGTGTTGGAAAAACGTAATTCCAATTTTCAAACAGTGCCCGCCAGGGTTCGAACCTGAGACCTTCCGCGAGTTAGGTGGATGTGATAACCACTACACCACGGGCACACATGGACTACTAAAGTGTAATGCTTCGAGAGTTATGAATCAGTTTAAATTTTAAAAGAACCAAACCCAGCTTTGTATTTAAAAAGGCAACAGCTTAATACGCTGTACCCGCCAGGGATCGAACCTGAGACCGTCCGCGTGTTAGGCGGATGTGATAACCACTACACCACGGGCACACATGGACTACTAAAGTGTAATGCTTCGACAGTTATGAATTAGCTTAAATTTTAAAAGAACCAAACCAAACTTTGTATTTAAAAAGGCAACAGCTTAATACGCTGTACCCGCCGGGGATCGAACCTGGGACCTTCCGCGTGTAAAGCGGATGTGATAACCACTACACAACGGGTACTCACAGCGCATAGAAATTCGTTAGACAAAAAATTTGAGAAATTTAATTGCTATTTAGGAATAGTCAAAAGTGTTTGAAAAATGTAATTACACTTTTGAAACAGTGCCCGCCAGGGTTCGAACCTGAGACCTTCCGCGAGTTAGGCGGATGTGATAAAAACTACACCACGGGCACACATGGACTACTAAAGTGTAATGCTTCGAGAGTTATGAATCAGTTTAAATTTTAAAAGAACCAAAAAAAGCTTTGTATTTAAAAAAGCAACAGCTTAATACGCTGTACCCGCCAGGGATCGAACCTGGGACCTTCCGCGTGTGAGGCGGATGTGATAACCGCTACACCACGAGTACTTCAGAAAGCTAATAAAACATTGCTTTATGAAATTATAATCAATAACTTTAATCTACAATTTACGAACTTCAAAAACAGATATAATCATGAATGTTATCGTAGCAGTTCAATACAAAAAAAGATGTACCCGCCAGGGATCGAACCTGAGAACTTCCGCGAGTTAGGCGGATGTGATAACCACTACACCACGGGCACACATGGACTACTAAAGTGTAAGGCTTCGAGAGTTATGAATCAGTTTAAATTTTAAAAGAACCAAAAAAAGCTTTGTATTTAAAAAAGCAACAGCTTAATACGCTGTACCCGCCAGGGATCGAACCTGGGACCTTCCGCGTGTGAGGCGGATGTGATAACCGCTACACCACGAGTACTTCAGAAAGCTAATAACACATTGCTTTATGAAATTATAATCAATAACTTTAATCTACAATTTCCGAACTTCAAAAACAGATATAATCATGAATGTTATCGTAGCAGTTCAATACAAAAAAAGATGTACCCGCCAGGGATCGAACCTGGGACCTTCCGCGCATAAAGCGGATGTGATAACCACTACACAACGGGTACTCACAGTGCATAGAAATTCGTTAGACAAAAACTGTCAGAAATTTAGTTGCCATTTAAGAATAGTCAAAAGTGTTGGAAAAACGCAATTCCAATTTTCAAACAGTGCCCGCCAGGGTTCGAACCTGAGACCTTCCGCGAGTTAGGCGGATGTGATAACCACTACACCACGGGCACACATGGACTACTAAAGTGTAATGCTTCGAGAGTTATGAATCAGTTTAAATTTTAAAAGAACCAAAAAAAGCTTTGTATTTAAAAAAGCAACAGCTTAATACGCTGTACCCGCCAGGGATCGAACCTGGGACCTTCCGCGTGTGAGGCGGATGTGATAACCGCTACACCACGAGTACTTCAGAAAGCTAATAACACATTACTTTATGAAATTATAATCAATAACTTTAATCTACAATTTACGAACTTCAAAAACAGATATAATCATGAATGTTATCGTAGCAGTTCAAAACAAAAAAAGATGTACCCGCCAGGGATCGAACCTGAGACCTTCCGCGAGTTAGGCGGATGTGATAACCACTACACCACGGGCACACATGGACTACTAAAGTGTAAGGCTTCGAGAGTTATGAATCAGTTTAAATTTTAAAAGAACCAAAAAAAGCTTTGTATTTAAAAAAGCAACAGCTTAATACGCTGTACCCGCCAGGGATCGAACCTGGGACCTTCCGCGTGTGAGGCGGATGTGATAACCGCTACACCACGAGTACTTCAGAAAGCTAATAACACATTGCTTTATGAAATTATAATCAATAACTTTAATCTACAATTTCCGAACTTCAAAAACAGATATAATCATGAATGTTATCGGAGCAGTTCAATACAAAAAAAGATGTACCCGCCAGGGATCGAACCTGGGACCTTCAGCGTATAAAGCGGATGTGATAACCACTACACAACGGGTACTCACAGTGCATAGAAATTCGTTAGACAAAAACTGTCAGAAATTTAGTTGCCATTTAAGAATAGTCAAAAGTGTTGGAAAAACGCAATTCCAATTTTCAAACAGTGCCCGCCAGGGTTCGAACCTGAGACCTTCCGCGAGTTAGGCGGATGTGATAACCACTACACCACGGGCACACATGGACTACTAAAGTGTAATGCTTCGAGAGTTATGAATCAGTTTAAATTTTAAAAGAACCAAAACAAACTTTGTAATTAAAAAGGCAACAGCTTAATACGCTGTACCCGCCAGGGATCGAACCTGGGACCTTCCGCGTGCGAGGCGGATGGGATAACCGCTACACCACGAGTACTTCAGAAAGCATATAACACATTGCTTTAGGAAATTATAATCAATAACTTTAATCTACAATTTACGAACTTCAAAAACAGATATAATCATGAATGTTATCGTAGCAGTTCAAAACAAAAAAAGATGTACCCGCCAGGGATCGAACCTGAGACCTTCCGCGAGTTAGGCGGATGTGATAACCACTACACCACGGGCACACATGGACTACTAAAGTGTAATGCTTCGAGAGTTATGAATCAGTTTAAATTTTAAAAGAACCAAAAAAAGCTTTGTATTTAAAAAAGCAACAGCTTAATACGCTGTACCCGCCAGGGATCGAACCTGGGACCTTCCGCGTGTGAGGCGGATGTGATAACCGCTACACCGCGAGTACTTCAGAAAGCTAATAACACATTGCTTTATGAAATTATAATCAATAACTTTAATCTACAATTTCCGAACTTCAAAAACAGATATAATCATGAATGTTATCGTAGCAGTTCAATACAAAAAAAGATGTACCCGCCAGGGATCGAACCTGGGACCTTCCGCGTGTAAAGCGGATGTGATAACCACTACACAACGGGTACTCACAGTGCATAGAAATTCGTTAGACAAAAACTGTCAGAAATTTAGTTGCCATTTAAGTATAGTCAAAAGTGTTGGAAAAACGCAATTCCAATTTTCAAACAGTGCCCGCCAGGGTTCGAACCTGAGACCTTCCGCGAGTTAGGCGGATGTGATAACCACTACACCATGGGCACACATGGACTACTAAAGTGTAATGCTTCGAGAGTTATGAATCAGTTTAAATTTTAAAAGAACCAAACCCAGCTTTGTATTTAAAAAGGCAACAGCTTAATACGCTGTACCCGCCAGGGATCGAACCTGAGACCGTCCGCGTGTTAGGCGGATGTGATAACCACTACACCACGGGCACACATGGACTACTAAAGTGTAATGCTTCGACAGTTATGAATTAGCTTAAATTTTAAAAGAACCAAACCAAACTTTGTATTTAAAAAGGCAACAGCTTAATACGCTGTACCCGCCGGGGATCGAACCTGGGACCTTCCGCGTGTAAAGCGGATGTGATAACCACTACACAACGGGTACTCACAGCGCATAGAAATTCGTTAGACAAAAAATTTGAGAAATTTAATTGCTATTTAGGAATAGTCAAAAGTGTTTGAAAAATGTAATTACACTTTTGAAACAGTGCCCGCCAGGGTTCGAACCTGAGACCTTCCGCGAGTTAGGCGGATGTGATAAAAACTACACCACGGGCACACATGGACTACTAAAGTGTAATGCTTCGAGAGTTATGAATCAGTTTAAATTTTAAAAGAACCAAAAAAAGCTTTGTATTTAAAAAAGCAACAGCTTAATACGCTGTACCCGCCAGGGATCGAACCTGGGACCTTCCGCGTGTGAGGCGGATGTGATAACCGCTACACCACGAGTACTTCAGAAAGCTAATAACACATTGCTTTATGAAATTATAATCAATAACTTTAATCTACAATTTACGAACTTCAAAAACAGATATAATCATGAATGTTATCGTAGCAGTTCAATACAAAAAAAGATGTACCCGCCAGGGATCGAACCCGAGACCTTCCGCGAGTTAGGCGGATGTGATAACCACTACACCACGGGCACACATGGACTACTAAAGTGTAAGGCTTCGAGAGTTATGAATCAGTTTAAATTTTAAAAGAACCAAAAAAAGCTTTGTATTTAAAAAAGCAACAGCTTAATACGCTGTACACGCCAGGGATCGAACCTGGGACCTTCCGCGTGTGAGGCGGATGTGATAACCGCTACACCACGAGTACTTCAGAAAGCTAATAACACATTGCTTTATGAAATTATAATCAATAACTTTAATCTACAATTTCCGAACTTCAAAAACAGATATAATCATGAATGTTATCGTAACAGTTCAAAACAAAAAAGATGTACCCGCCAGGGATCGAACCTGGGACCTTCCGCGTATAAAGCGGATGTGATAACCACTACACAACGGGTACTCACAGCGCATAGAAATTCGTTAGACAAAAACTGTCAGAAATTTAGTTGCCATTTAAGAATAGTCAAAAGTGTTGGAAAAACGCAATTCCAATTTTCAAACAGTGCCCGCCAGTGTTCGAACCTGAGACCTTCCGCGAGTTAGGCGGATGTGATAACCACTAAACCACGGGCACACATGGACTACTAAAGTGTAATGCTTCGAGAATTATGAATCAGTTTAAATTTTAAAAGAACCAAAAAAAGCTTTGTATTTAAAAAAGCAACAGCTTAATACGCTGTACCCGCCAGGGATCGAACCTGGGACCTTCCGCGTGTGAGGCGGATGTGATAACCGCTACACCACGAGTACTTCAGAAAGCTAATAACACATTGCTTTATGAAATTATAATCAATAACTTTAATCTACAATTTACGAACTTCAAAAACAGATATAATCATGAATGTTTTCGTAGCAGTTCAAAACAAAAAAAGATGTACCCGCCAGGGATCGAACCTGAGACCTTCCGCGAGTTAGGCGGATGTGATAACCACTACACCACGGGCACACATGGACTACTAAAGTGTAAGGCTTCGAGAGTTATGAATCAGTTTAAATTTTAAAAGAACCAAAAAAAGCTTTGTATTTAAAAAAGCAACAGCTTAATACGCTGTACCCGCCAGGAATCGAACCTGGGACCTTCCGCGTGTGAGGCGGATGTGATAACCGCTACACCGCGAGTACTTCAGAAAGCTAATAACACATTGCTTTATGAAATTATAATCAATAACTTTAATCTACAATTTACGAACTTCAAAAACAGATATAATCATGAATGTTATCGTAGCAGTTCAATACAAAAAAAGATGTACCCGCCAGGGATCGAACCTGGGACCTTCCGCGTGTAAAGCGGATGTGATAACCACTACACAACGTGTACTCACAGCGCATAGAAATTCGTTAGACAAAAACTGTCAGAAATTTAGTTGCCATATAAGAATAGTCAAAAGTGTTGGAAAAAAGTAATTCCAATTTTCAAACAGTGCCCGCCAGGGGTCGAACCTGAGACCTTCCGCGTGTTTGGCGGATGTGATAACCACTACACCACGGGCACACATGGACTACTAAAGTGTAATGCTTCGAGAGTTATGAATTAGTTTAAATTTTAAAAGAACCAAAACAAACTTTGTAATTAAAAAGGCAACAGCTTAATACGCTGTACCCGCCAGGGATCGAACCTGGGACCTTCCGCGTGCGAGGCGGATGTGATAACCGCTACACCACGAGTACTTCAGAAAGCATATAACACATTGCTTTATGAAATTATAATCAATAACTTTAATCTACAATTTACGAACTTCAAAAACAGATATAATCATGAATGTTATCGTAGCAGTTCAATACAAAAAAAGATGTACCCGCCAGGGATCGAACCTGAGACCTTCCGCGAGTTAGGCGGATGTGATAACCACTACACCACGGGCACACATGGACTACTAAAGTGTAAGGCTTCGAGAGTTATTAATCAGTTTACATTTTAAAAGAACCAAAACAAGCTTTGTATTTTAAAAGGCAACAGCTTAATACGCTGTACCCGCCAGGGATCGAACCTGAGACCTTCCGCGTGTTTGGCGGATGTGATAACCACTACACCACGGGCACACATGGACTACTAAAGTGTAATGCTTCGAGAGTTATGAATCAGTTTAAATTTTAAAAGAACCAAACCCAGGTTTGTATTTAAAAAGGCAACAGCTTAATACGCTGTACCCGCCAGGGATCGAACCTGAGACCTTCCGCGAGTTAGGCGGATGTGATAACCACTACACAACGGGCACACATGGACTACTAAAGTGTGAGGCTTCGAGAGTTATTAATCAGTTTAAATTTTAAAAGAACCAAAAAAAGCTTTGTATTTAAAAAAGCAACAGCTTAATACGCTGTACCCGCCAGGGATCGAACCTGGGACCTTCCGCGTGTGAGGCGGATGTGATAACCGCTACACCACGAGTACTTCAGAAAGCTAATAACACATTGCTTTATGAAATTATAATCAATAACTTTAATCTACAATTTCCGAACTTCAAAAACAGATATAATCATGAATGTTATCGTAGCAGTTCAATACAAAAAAAGATGTACCCGCCAGGGATCGAACCTGAGACCTCCCGCGAGTTAGGCGGATGTGATAACCACTACACCACGGGCACACATGGACTACTAAAGTGTAATGCTTCGAGAGTTATGAATCAGTTTAAATTTTAAAAGAACCAAAAAAAGCTTTGTATTTAAAAAAGCAACAGCTTAATACGCTGTACCCGCCAGGGATCGAACCTGGGACCTTCCGCGTGTTAGGCGGATGTGATAACCGCTACACCACGAGTACTTCAGAAAGCTAATAACACATTGCTTTATGAAATTATAATCAATAACTTTAATCTACAATTTACGAACTTCAAAAACAGATATAATCATGAATGTTATCGTAGCAGTTCAATACAAAAAAAGATGTACCCGCCAGGGATCGAACCTGGGACCTTCCGCGTGTAAAGCGGATGTGATAACCACTACACAACGGGTACTCACAGCGCATAGAAATTCGTTAGACAAAAACTTTCAGAAATTTAGTTGCCATTTAAGAATAGTCAAAAGTGTTGGAAAAACGCAATTCCAATTTTCAAACAGTGCCCGCCAGGGTTCGAACCTGAGACCTTCCGCGAGTTAGGCGGATGTGATAACCACTACACCACGGGCACACATGGACTACTAAAGTGTAATGCTTCGAGAGTTATGAATCAGTTTAAATTTTAAAAGAACCAAACCCAGCTTTGTAGTTAAAAAGGCAACAGCTTAATACGCTGTACCCGCCAGGGATCGAACCTGGGACCTTCCGCGTGTGAGGCGGATGTGATAACCGCTACACTGCGAGTACTTCAGAAAGCTAATAACACATTGCTTTATGAAATTATAATCAATAACTTTAATCTACAATTTCCGAACGTCAAAAACAGATATAATCATGAATGTTATCTTAGCAGTTCAATGCAAAAAAAGATGTACCCGCCAGGGATCGAACCTGGGACCTTCCGCGTGTAAAGCGGATGTGATAACCACTACACAACGGGTACTCACAGTGCATAGAAATTCGTTAGACAAAAACTGTCAGAAATTTAGTTGCCATTTAAGAATAGTCAAAAGTGTTGGAAAAACGCAATTCTAATTTTCAAACAGTGCCCGCCAGGGTTCGAACCTGAGACCTTCCGCGAGTTAGGCGGATGTGATAACCACTACACCACGGGCACACATGGACTACTAAAGTGTAATGCTTCGAGAGTTATGAATCAGTTTAAATTTTAAAAGAACCAAAAAAAGCTGTGTATTTAAAAAAGCAACAGCTTAATACGCTGTACCCGCCAGGGATCGAACCTGGGACCTTCCGCGTGTTAGGCGGATGTGATAACCGCTACACCACGAGTACTTCAGAAAGCTAATAACACATTGCTTTATGAAATTATAATCAATAACTTTAATCTACAATTTACGAACTTCAAAAACAGATATAATCATGAATGTTATCGTAGCAGTTCAATACAAAAAAAGATGTACCCGCCAGGGATCGAACCTGGGACCTTCCGCGTGTAAAGCGGATGTGATAACCACTACACAACGGGTACTCACAGCGCATAGAAGTTCGTTAGACAAAAACTGTCAGAAATTTAGTTGCCATTTAAGAATAGTCAAAAGTGTTGGAAAAAAGTAATTCCAATTTTCAAACAGTGCCCGCCAGGGTTCGAACCTGAGACCTTCCGCGAGTTAGGCGGATGTGACAACCACTACACCACGGGCACACATGGACTACTAAAGTGTAATGCTTCGAGAGTTATGAATCAGTTTAAATTTTAAAAGAACCAAAAAAAGCTTTGTATTTAAAAAAGCAACAGCTTAATACGCTGTACCCGCCAGGGATCGAACCTGGGACCTTCCGCGTGTGAGGCGGATGTGATAACCGCTACACCACGAGTACTTCAGAAAGCTAATAACACATTGCTTTATGAAATTATAATCAATAACTTTAATCTACAATTTACGAACTTCAAAAACAGATATAATCATGAATGTTATCGTAGCAGTTCAATACAAAAACAGATGTACCCGTCAGAGATCGAACCTGGGACCTTCCGCGTGTAAAGCGGATGTGATAACCACTACACAACGGGTACTCACAGCGCATAGAAATTCGTTAGACAAAAACTGTCAGAAATTTAGTTGCCATTTAAGAATAGTCAAAAGTGTTGGAAAAAAGTAATTCCAATTATCAAACAGTGCCCGCCAGGGTTCGAACCTGAGACCTTCCGCGAGTTAGGCGGATGTGATAACCACTACACCACGGGCACACATGGACTACTAAAGTGTAATGCTTCGAGAGTTATGAATCAGTTTAAATTTTAAAAGAACCAAAAAAAGCTTTGTATTTAAAAAAGCAACAGCTTAATACGCTGTACCCGCCAGGGATCGAACCTGGGACCTTCCGCGTGTGAGGCGAATGTGATAACCGCTACACCACGAGTACTTCAGAAAGCTAATAACACATTGCTTTATGAAATTATAATCAATAACTTTAATCTACAATTTACGAACTTCAAAAACAGATATAATCATGAATGTTATCGTAGCAGTTCAATACAAAAAAAGATGTACCCGCCAGGGATCGAACCTGAGACCTTCCGCGAGTTAGGCGGATGTGATAACCACTACACCACGGGCACACATGGACTACTAAAGTGTAAGGCTTCGAGAGTTATTAATCAGTTTACATTTTAAAAGAACCAAAACAAGCTTTGTATTTTAAAAGGCAACAGCTTAATACGCTGTACCCGCCAGGGATCGAACCTGAGACCTTCCGCGTGTTTGGCGGATGTGATAACCACTACACCACGGGCACACATGGACTACTAAAGTGTAATGCTTCGAGAGTTATGAATCAGTTTAAATTTTAAAAGAACCAAAACAAACTTTGTAATTAAAAAGGCAACAGCTTAATACGCTGTACCCGCCAGCGATCGAACCTGGGACCTTCCGCGTGTGAGGCGGATGTGATAACCGCTACACCACGAGTACTTCAGAAAGCAAATAACACATTGCTTTATGAAATTATAATCAATAACTTTAATCTACAATTTCCGAACTTCAAAAACAGATATAATCATGAATGTTATCGTAGCAGTTCAATACAAAAAAAGATGTACCCGCCAGGGATCGAACCTGGGACCTTCCGCGTGTAAAGCGGATGTGATAACCACTACACAACGGGTACTCACAGTGCATAGAAATTCGTTAGACAAAAACTGTCAGAAATTTAGTTGCCATTTAAGTATAGTCAAAAGTGTTGGAAAAACGCAATTCCAATTTTCAAACAGTGCCCGCCAGGGTTCGAACCTGAGACCTTCCGCGAGTTAGGCGGATGTGATAACCACTACACCACGGGCACACATGGACTACTAAAGTGTAATGCTTCGAGAGTTATGAATCAGTTTAAATTTTAAAAGAACCAAACCCAGCTTGGTATTTAAAAAGGCAACAGCTTAATACGCTGTACCCGCCAGGGATCGAACCTGAGACCTTCCGCGAGTTAGGCGGATGTGATAACCACTACACCACGGGCACACATGGACTACTAAAGTGTAAGGCTTCGAGAGTTATTAATCAGTTTAAATTTTAAAAGAACCAAAAAAAGCTTTGTATTTAAAAAAGCAACAGCTTAATACGCTGTACCCGCCAGGGATCGAACATGGGACCTTCCGCGTGTGAGGCGGATGTGATAACCGCTACACCACGAGTACTTCAGAAAGCTAATAACACATTGCTTTATGAAATTATAATCAATAACTTTATTCTACAATTTCCGAACTTCAAAAACAGATATAATCATGAATGTTATCGTAGCAGTTCAATACAAAAAAAGATGTACCCGCCAGGGATCGAACCTGAGACCTCCCGCGAGTTAGGCGGATGTGATAACCACTACACCACGGGCACACATGGACTACTAAAGTGTAATGCTTCGAGAGTTATGAATCAGTTTAAATTTTAAAAGAACCAAAAAAAGCTTTGTATTTAAAAAAGCAACAGCTTAATACGCTGTACCCGCCAGGGATCGAACCTGGGACCTTCCGCGTGTTAGGCGGATGTGATAACCGCTACACCACGAGTACTTCAGAAAGCTAATAACACATTGCTTTATGAAATTATAATCAATAACTTTAATCTACAATTTACGAACTTCAAAAACAGATATAATCATGAATGTTATCGTAGCAGTTCAATACAAAAAAAGATGTACCCGCCAGGGATCGAACCTGGGACCTTCCGCGTGTAAAGCGGATGTGATAACCACTACACAACGGGTACTCACAGCGCATAGAAATTCGTTAGACAAAAACTGTCAGAAATTTAGTTGCCATTTAAGAATAGTCAAAAGTGTTGGAAAAACGCAATTCCAATTTTCAAACAGTGCCCGCCAGGGTTCGAACCTGAGACCTTCCGCGAGTTAGGCGGATGTGATAACCACTACACCACGGGCACACATGGACTACTAAAGTGTAATGCTTCGAGAGTTATGAATCAGTTTAAATTTTAAAAGAACCAAAAAAAGCTTTGTATTTAAAAAAGCAACAGCTTAATACGCTGTACCCGCCAGGGATCGAACCTGGGACCTTCCGCGTGTGAGGCGGATGTGATAACCGCTACACCACGAGTACTTCAGAATGCTAATAACACATTGCTTTATGAAATTATAATCAATAACTTTAATCTACAATTTACGAACTTCAAAAACAGATATAATCATGAATGTTATCGTAGCAGTTCAATACAAAAAAAGATGTACCCGTCAGGGATCGAACCTGGGACCTTCCGCGTGTAAAGCGGATGTGATAACCACTACACAACGGGTACTCACAGCGCATAGAAATTCGTTAGACAAAAACTGTCAGAAATTTAGTTGCCATTTAAGAATAGTCAAAAGTGTTGGAAAAACGCAATTCCAATTTTCAAACAGTGCCCGCCAGGGTTCGAACCTGAGACCTTCCGCGAGTTAGGCGGATGTGATAACCACTACACCACGGGCACACATGGACTACTAAAGTGTAATGCTTCGAGAGTTATGAATCAGTTTAAATTTTAAAAGAACCAAAAAAAGCTTTGTATTTAAAAAAGCAACAGCTTAATACGCTGTACCCGCCAGGGATCGAACCTGGGACCTTCCGCGTGTGAGGCGGATGTGATAACCGCTACACCACGAGTACTTCAGAAAGCTAATAACACATTGCTTTATGAAATTATAATCAATAACTTTAATCTACAATTTACGAACTTCAAAAACAGATATAATCATGAATGTTATCGTAGCAGTTCAATACAAAAAAAGATGTACCCGTCAGGGATCGAACCTGGGACCTTCCGCGTGTAAAGCGGATGTGATAACCACTACACAACGGGTACTCACAGCGCATAGAAATTCGTTAGACAAAAACTTTGAGAAATTTAATTGCTATTTAGGAATAGTCAAAAGTGTTTGAAAAATGTAATTACACTTTTGAAACAGTGCCCGCCAGGGATCGAACCTGAGACCTTCCGCGTGTTAGGCGGATGTGATAACCACTACACCACGGGCACACATGGACTACTAAAGTGTAATGCTTCGAGAGTTATGAATCAGTTTAAATTTTAAAAGAACCAAACCCAGCTTTGTAGTTAAAAAGGCAACAGCTTAATACGCTGTACCCGCCAGGGATCGAACCTGGGACCTTCCGCGTGTGAGGCGGATGTGATAACCGCTACACTGCGAGTACTTCAGAAAGCTAATAACACATTGCTTTATGAAATTATAATCAATAACTTTAATCTACAATTTACGAACTTCAAAAACAGATATAATCATGAATGTTATCGTAGCAGTTCAATACAAAAAAGATGTACCCGCCAGGGATCGAACCTGGGACCTTCCGCGTGTAAAGCGGATGTGATAACCACTACACAACGGGTACTCACAGTGCATAGAAATTCGTTAGACAAAAACTGTCAGAAATTTAGTTGCCATTTAAGAATAGTCAAAAGTGTTGGAAAAACGCAATTACAATTTTCAAACAGTGCCCGCCAGGGTTCGAACCTGAGACCTTCCGCGAGTTAGGCGGATGTGATAACCACTACACCACGGGCACACATGGACTACTAAAGTGTAATGCTTCGAGAGTTATGAATCAGTTTAAATTTTAAAAGAACCAAAAAAAGCTGTGTATTTAAAAAAGCAACAGCTTAATACGCTGTACCCGCCAGGGATCGAACCTGGGACCTTCCGCGTGTAAAGCGGATGTGATAACCACTACACAACGGGTACTCACAACGCATAGAAATTCGTTAGACAAAAACTTTGAGAAATTTAATTGCTATTTAGGAATAGTCAAAAGTGTTTGAAAAATGTAATTACACTTTTGAAACAGTGCCCGCCAGGGATCGAACCTGAGACCTTCCGCGTGTTAGGCGGATGTGATAACCACTACACCACGGGCACACATGGACTACTAAAGTGTAATGCTTCGAGAGTTATGAATCAGTTTAAATTTTAAAAGAACCAAACCCAGCTTTGTAATTAAAAAGGCAACAGCTTAATACGCTGTACCCGCCAGGGATCGAACCTGGGACCTTCCGCGAGTTAGGCGGATGTGATAACCACTACACCACGGGCACACATGGACTACTAAAGTGTAATGCTTCGAGAGTTATGAATCAGTTTAAATTTTAAAAGAACCAAAAAAAGCTTTGTATTTAAAAAAGCAACAGCTTAATACGCTGTACCCGCCAGGGATCGAACCTGGGACCTTCCGCGTGTGAGGCGGATGTGATAACCGCTACACCACGAGTACTTCAGAAAGCTAATAACACATTGCTTTATGAAATTATAATCAATAACTTTAATCTACAATTTACGAACTTCAAAAACAGATATAATCATGAATGTTATCGTAGCAGTTCAATACAAAAAAAGATGTACCCGTCAGGGATCGAACCTGGGACCTTCCGCGGGTAAAGCGGATGTGATAACCACTACACAACGGGTACTCACAACTCATAGAAATTCGTTAGACAAAAACTTTGAGAAATTTAATTGCTATTTAGGAATAGTCAAAAGTGTTTGAAAAATGTAATTACACTTTTGAAACAGTGCCCGCCTGGGATCGAACCTGAGACCTTCCGCGTGTTAGGCGGATGTGATAACCACTACACCACGGGCACACATGGACTACTAAAGTGTAATGCTTCGAGAGTTATGAATCAGTTTAAATTTTAAAAGAACCAAAAAAAGCTTTGTATTTAAAAAAGCAACAGCTTAATACGCTGTACCCGCCAGGGATCGAACCTGGGACCTTCCGCGTGTGAGGCGGATGTGATAACCGCTACACCACGAGTACTTCAGAAAGCTAATAACACATTGCTTTATGAAATTATAATCAATAACTTTAATCTACAATTTACGAACTTCAAAAACAGATATAATCATGAATGTTATCGTAGCAGTTCAATACAAAAAAAGATGTACCCGCCAGGGATCGAACCTGAGACCTTCCGCGAGTTAGGCGGATGTGATAACCACTACACCACGGGCACACATGGACTACTAAAGTGTAAGGCTTCGAGAGTTATGAATCAGTTTAAATTTTAAAAGAACCAAAAAAAGCTTTGTATTTAAAAAAGCAACAGCTTAATACGCTGTACCCGCCAGGGATCGAACCTGGGACCTTCCGCGTGTGAGGCGGATGTGATAACCGCTACACCACGAGTACTTCAGAAAGCTAATAACACATTGCTTTATGAAATTATAATCAATAACTTTAATCTACAATTTACGAACTTCAAAAACAGATATAATCATGAATGTTATCGTAGCAGTTCAATACAAAAAAAGATGTACCCGCCAGGGATCGAACCTGAGACCTTCCGCGAGTTAGGCGGATGTGATAACCACTACACCACGGGCACACATGGACTACTAAAGTGTAAGGCTTCGAGAGTTATGAATCAGTTTAAATTTTAAAAGAACCAAAAAAAGCTTTGTATTTAAAAAAGCAACAGCTTAATACGCTGTACCCGCCAGGGATCGAACCTGGGACCTTCCGCGTGTGAGGCGGATGTGATAACCGCTACACCACGAGTACTTCAGAAAGCTAATAACACATTGCTTTATGAAATTATAATCAATAACTTTAATCTACAATTTCCGAACTTCAAAAACAGATATAATCATGAATGTTATCGTAACAGTTCAATACAAAAAAAGATGTACCCGCCAGGGATCGAACCTGGGACCTTCCGCGTATAAAGCGGATGTGATAACCACTACACAACGGGTACTCACAGTGCATAGAAATTCGTTAGACAAAAACTGTCAGAAATTTAGTTGCCATTTAAGAATAGTCAAAATTGTTGGAAAAACGCAATTCCAATTTTCAAACAGTGCCCGCCAGGGTTCGAACCTGAGACCTTACGCGAGTTAGGCGGATGTGATAACCACTACACCACGGGCACACATGGACTACTAAAGTGTAATGCTTCGAGAGTTATGAATCAGTTTAAATTTTAAAAGAACCAAAAAAAGCTTTGTATTTAAAAAAGCAACAGCTTAATACGCTGTACCCGCCAGGGATCGAACCTGGGACCTTCCGCGTGTGAGGCGGATGTGATAACCGCTACACCACGAGTACTTCAGAAAGCTAATAACACATTGCTTTATGAAATTATAATCAATAACTTTAATCTACAATTTACGAACTTCAAAAACAGATATAATCATGAATGTTATCGTAGCAGTTCAAAACAAAAAAAGATGTACCCGCCAGGGATCGAACCTGAGACCTTCCGCGAGTTAGGCGGATGTGATAACCACTACACCACGGGCACACATGGACTACTAAAGTGTAATGCTTCGAGAGTTATGAATCAGTTTAAATTTTAAAAGAACCAAAAAAAGCTTTGTATTTAAAAAAGCAAAAGCTTAATACGCTGTACCCGCCAGGGATCGAACCTGGGACCTTCCGCGTGTGAGGCGGATGTGATAACCGCTACACCACGAGTACTTCAGAAAGCTAATAACACATTGCTTTATGAAATTATAATCAATAACTTTAATCTACAATTTACGAACTTCAAAAACAGATATAATCATGAATGTTATCGTAGCAGTTCAATACAAAAAAAGATGTACCCGCCAGGGATCGAACCTGGGACCTTCCGCGTGTAAAGCGGATGTGATAACCACTACACAACGGGTACTCACAGCGCATAGAAATTCGTTAGACAAAAACTGTCAGAAATTTAGTTGCCATTTAAGAATAGTCAAAAGTGTTGGAAAAAAGTAATTCCAATTATCAAACAGTGCCCGCCAGGGATCGAACCTGAGACCTTCCGCGTGTTAGGCGGATGTGATAACCACTACACCACGGGCACACATGGACTACTAAAGTGTAATGCTTCGAGAGTTATGAATCAGTTTAAATTTTAAAAGAACCAAAACAAACTTTGTAATTAAAAAGGCAACAGCTTAATACGCTGTACCCGCCAGCGATCGAACCTGGGACCTTCCGCGTGTGAGGCGGATGTGATAACCGATACACCACGAGTACTTTAGAAAGCTAATATCACATTTCTTTATGAAATTATAATCAATAACTTTAATCTACAATTTACGAACTTCAAAAACAGATATAATCATGAATGTTATCGTAGCAGTTCAATACAAAAAAAGATGTACCCACCAGGGATCGAACCTGGGACCTTCCGCGTGTAAAGCGGATGTGATAACCACTACACAACGGGTACTCACAACGCATAGAAATTCGTTAGACAAAAACTTTGAGAAATTTAATTGCTATTTAGGAATAGTCAAAAGTGTTTGAAAAATGTAATTACACTTTTGAAACAGTGCCCGCCAAGGATCGAACCTGAGACCTTCCGCGTGTTAGGCGGATGTGATAACCACTACACCACGGGCACACATGGACTACTAAAGTGTAATGCTTCGAGAGTTATGAATCAGTTTAAATTTTAAAAGAACCAAACCCAGCTTTGTAATTAAAAAGGCAACAGCTTAATACGCTGTACCCGCCAGGGATCGAACCTGGGACCTTCCGCGAGTTAGGCGGATGTGATAACCACTACACCACGGGCACACATGGACTACTAAAGTGTAATGCTTCGAGAGTTATGAATCAGTTTAAATTTTAAAAGAACCAAAAAAAGCTTTGTATTTAAAAAAGCAACAGCTTAATACGCTGTACCCGCCAGGGATCGAACCTGGGACCTTCCGCGTGTGAGGCGGATGTGATAACCGCTACACCACGAGTACTTCAGAAAGCTAATAACACATTGCTTTATGAAATTATAATCAATAACTTTAATCTACATTTTACGAACTTCAAAAACAGATATAATCATGAATGTTATCGTAGCAGTTCAATACAAAAAAAGATGTACCCGTCAGGGATCGAACCTGGGACCTTCCGCGTGTAAAGCGGATGTGATAACCACTACACAACGGGTACTCACAACGCATAGAAATTCGTTAGACAAAAACTTTGAGAAATTTAATTGCTATTTAGGAATAGTCAAAAGTGTTTGAAAAATGTAATTACACTTTTGAAACAGTGCCCGCCAGTGATCGAACCTGAGACCTTCCGCGTGTTAGGCGGATGTGATAACCACTACACCACGGGCACACATGGACTACTAAAGTGTAATGCTTCGACAGTTATGAATTAGTTTAAATTTTAAAAGAACCAAACCAAACTTTGTATTTAAAAAGGCAACAGCTTAATACGCTGTACCCGCCAGGGATCGAACCTGGGACCTCCCGCGTGTAAAGCGGATGTGATAACCACTACACAACGGGTACTCACAGCGCATAGAAATTCGTTAGACAAAAACTTTGAGAAATTTAATTGCTATTTAGGAATAGTCAAAAGTGTTTGAAAAATGTAATTACACTTTTGAAACAGTGCCCGCCAGGGTTCGAACCTGAGACCTTCCGCGAGTTAGGCGGATGTGATAAAAACTACACCACGGGCACACATGGACTACTAAAGTGTAATGCTTCGAGAGTTATGAATCAGTTTAAATTTTAAAAGAACCAAAAAAAGCTTTGTATTTAAAAAAGCAACAGCTTAATACGCTGTACCCGCCAGGGATCGAACCTGGGACCTTCCGCGTGTGAGGCGGATGTGATAACCGCTACACCACGAGTACTTCAGAAAGCTAATAACACATTGCTTTATGAAATTATAATCAATAACTTTAATCTACAATTTACGAACTTCAAAAACAGATATAATCATGAATGTTATCGTAGCAGTTCAATACAAAAAAAGATGTACCCGCCAGGGATCGAACCTGAGACCTTCCGCGAGTTAGGCGGATTTGATAACCACTACACCACGGGCACACATGGACTACTAAAGTGTAAGGCTTCGAGAGTTATGAATCAGTTTAAATTTTAAAAGAACCAAAAAAAGCTTTGTATTTAAAAAAGCAACAGCTTAATACGCTGTACCCGCCAGGGATCGAACCTGGGACCTTCCGCGTGTGAGGCGGATGTGATAACCGCTACACCACGAGTACTTCAGAAAGCTAATAACACATTGCTTTATGAAATTATAATCAATAACTTTAATCTACAATTTCCGAACTTCAAAAACAGATATAATCATGAATGTTATCGTAACAGTTCAATACAAAAAAAGATGTACCCGCCAGGGATCGAACCTGGGACCTTCCGCGTATAAAGCGGATGTGATAACCACTACACAACGGGTACTCACAGCGCATAGAAATTCGTTAGACAAAAACTGTCAGAAATTTATTTGCCATTTAAGAATAGTCAAAAGTGTTGGAAAAAAGTAATTCCAATTATCAAACAGTGCCCGCCAGGGTTCGAACCTGAGACCTTCCGCGAGTTAGGCGGATGTGATAACCACTACACCACGGGCACACATGGACTACTAAAGTGTAATGCTTTGAGAGTTATGAATCAGTTTAAATTTTAAAAGAACCAAAAAAAGCTTTGTATTTAAAAAAGCAACAGCTTAATACGCTGTACCCGCCAGGGATCGAACCTGGGACCTTCCGCGTGTGAGGCGGATGTGATAACCGCTACACCACGAGTACTTCAGAAAGCTAATAACACATTGCTTTATGAAATTATAATCAATAACTTTAATCTACAATTTACGAACTTCAAAAACAGATATAATCATGAATGTTATCGTAGCAGTTCAATACAAAAAAAGATGTACCCGCCAGGGATCGAACCTGGGACCTTCCGCGTGTAAAGCGGATGTGATAACCACTACACAACGGGTACTCACAGCGCATAGAAATTCGTTAGACAAAAACTGTCAGAAATTTAGTTGCCATTTAAGAATAGTCAAAAGTGTTGGAAAAAAGTAATTCCAATTATCAAACAGTGCCCGCCAGGGATCGAACCTGAGACCTTCCGCGTGTTAGGCGGATGTGATAACCACTACACCACGGGCACACATGGACTACTAAAGTGTAATGCTTCGAGAGTTATGAATCAGTTTAAATTTTAAAAGAACCAAAAAAAGCTTTGTATTTAAAAAAGCAACAGCTTAATACGCTGTACCCGCCAGGGATCGAACCTGGGACCTTCCGCGTGTGAGGCGGATGTGATAACCGCTACACCACGAGTACTTCAGAAAGCTAATAACACATTGCTTTATGAAATTATAATCAATAACTTTAATCTACAATTTACGAACTTCAAAAACAGATATAATCATGAATGTTATCGTAGCAGTTCAATACAAAAACAGATGTACCCGTCAGAGATCGAACCTGGGACCTTCCGCGTGTAAAGCGGATGTGATAACCACTACACAACGGGTACTCACAGCGCATAGAAATTCGTTAGACAAAAACTTTGAGAAATTTAATTGCTATTTAGGAATAGTCAAAAGTGTTTGAAAAATGTAATTACACTTTTGAAACAGTGCCCGCCAGGGTTCGAACCTGAGACCTTCCGCGAGTTAGGCGGATGTGATAAAAACTACACCACGGGCACACATGGACTACTAAAGTGTAATGCTTCGAGAGTTATGAATCAGTTTAAATTTTAAAAGAACCAAAAAAAGCTTTGTATTTAAAAAAGCAACAGCTTAATACGCTGTACAAGCCAGGGATCGAACCTGGGACCTTCCGCGTGTGAGGCGGATGTGATAACCGCTACACCACGAGTACTTCAGAAAGCTAATAACACATTGCTTTATGAAATTATAATCAATAACTTTAATCTACAATTTACGAACTTCAAAAACAGATATAATCATGAATGTTATCGTAGCAGTTCAATACAAAAAAAGATGTACCCGCCAGGGATCGAACCTGAGACCTTCCGCGAGTTAGGCGGATGTGATAACCACTACACCACGGGCACACATGGACTACTAAAGTGTAAGGCTTCGAGAGTTATGAATCAGTTTAAATTTTAAAAGAACCAAAAAAAGCTTTGTATTTAAAAAAGCAACAGCTTAATACGCTGTACCCGCCAGGGATCGAACCTGGGACCTTCCGCGTGTGAGGCGGATGTGATAACCGCTACACCACGAGTACTTCAGAAAGCTAATAACACATTGCTTTATGAAATTATAATCAATAACTTTAATCTACAATTTACGAACTTCAAAAACAGATATAATCATGAATGCTATCGTAGCAGTTCAATACAAAAAAAGATGTACCCGCCAGGGATCGAACCTGAGACCTTCCGCGAGTTAGGCGGATGTGATAACCACTACACCACGGGCACACATGGACTACTAAAGTGTAAGGCTTCGAGAGTTATGAATCAGTTTAAATTTTAAAAGAACCAAAAAAAGCTTTGTATTTAAAAAAGCAACAGCTTAACACGCTGTACCCGCCAGGGATCGAACCTGGGACCTTCCGCGTGTGAGGCGGATGTGATAACCGCTACACCACGAGTACTTCAGAAAGCTAATAACACATTGCTTTATGAAATTATAATCAATAACTTTAATCTACAATTTCCGAACTTCAAAAACAGATATAATCATGAATGTTATCGTAACAGTTCAATACAAAAAAAGATGTACCCGCCAGGGATCGAACCTGGGACCTTCCGCGTATAAAGCGGATGTGATAACCACTACACAACGGGTACTCACAGTGCATAGAAATTCGTTAGACAAAAACTGTCAGAAATTTAGTTGCCATTTAAGAATAGTCAAAATTGTTGGAAAAACGCAATTCCAATTTTCAAACAGTGCCCGCCAGGGTTCGAACCTGAGACCTTACGCGAGTTAGGCGGATGTGATAACCACTACACCACGGGCACACATGGACTACTAAAGTGTAATGCTTCGAGAGTTATGAATCAGTTTAAATTTTAAAAGAACCAAAAAAAGCTTTGTATTTAAAAAAGCAACAGCTTAATACGCTGTACCCGCCAGGGATCGAACCTGGGACCTTCCGCGTGTGAGGCGGATGTGATAACCGCTACACCACGAGTACTTCAGAAAGCTAATAACACATTGCTTTATGAAATTATAATCAATAACTTTAATCTACAATTTACGAACTTCAAAAACAGATATAATCATGAATGTTATCGTAGCAGTTCAAAACAAAAAAAGATGTACCCGCCAGGGATCGAACCTGAGACCTTCCGCGAGTTAGGCGGATGTGATAACCACTACACCACGGGCACACATGGACTACTAAAGTGTAATGCTTCGAGAGTTATGAATCAGTTTAAATTTTAAAAGAACCAAAAAAAGCTTTGTATTTAAAAAAGCAACAGCTTAATACGCTGTACCCGCCAGGGATCGAACCTGGGACCTTCCGCGTGTGAGGCGGATGTGATAACCGCTACACCACGAGTACTTCAGAAAGCTAATAACACATTGCTTTATGAAATTATAATCAATAACTTTAATCTACAATTTACGAACTTCAAAAACAGATATAATCATGAATGTTATCGTAGCAGTTCAATACAAAAAAAGATGTACCCGCCAGGGATCGAACCTGGGACCTTCCGCGTGTAAAGCGGATGTGATAACCACTACACAACGGGTACTCACAGCGCATAGAAATTCGTTAGACAAAAACTGTCAGAAATTTAGTTGCCATTTAAGAATAGTCAAAAGTGTTGGAAAAAAGTAATTCCAATTATCAAACAGTGCCCGCCAGGGATCGAACCTGAGACCTTCCGCGTGTTAGGCGGATGTGATAACCACTACACCACGGGCACACATGGACTACTAAAGTGTAATGCTTCGAGAGTTATGAATCAGTTTAAATTTTAAAAGAACCAAAACAAACTTTGTAATTAAAAAGGCAACAGCTTAATACGCTGTACCCGCCAGCGATCGAACCTGGGACCTTCCGCGTGTGAGGCGGATGTGATAACCGATACACCACGAGTACTTTAGAAAGCTAATAACACATTTCTTTATGAAATTATAATCAATAACTTTAATCTACAATTTACGAACTTCAAAAACAGATATAATCATGAATGTTATCGTAGCAGTTCAATACAAAAAAAGATGTACCCACCAGGGGTCGAACCTGGGACCTTCCGCGTGTAAAGCGGATGTGATAACCACTACACAACGGGTACTCACAACGCATAGAAATTCGTTAGACAAAAACTTTGAGAAATTTAATTGCTATTTAGGAATAGTCAAAAGTGTTTGAAAAATGTAATTACACTTTTGAAACAGTGCCCGCCAAGGATCGAACCTGAGACCTTCCGCGTGTTAGGCGGATGTGATAACCACTACACCACGGGCACACATGGACTACTAAAGTGTAATGCTTCGAGAGTTATGAATCAGTTTAAATTTTAAAAGAACCAAACCCAGCTTTGTAATTAAAAAGGCAACAGCTTAATACGCTGTACCCGCCAGGGATCGAACCTGGGACCTTCCGCGAGTTAGGCGGATGTTATAACCACTACACCACGGGCACACATGGACTACTAAAGTGTAATGCTTCGAGAGTTATGAATCAGTTTAAATTTAAAAAGAACCAAAAAAAGCTTTGTATTTAAAAAAGCAACAGCTTAATACGCTGTACCCGCCAGGGATCGAACCTGGGACCTTCCGCGTGTGAGGCGGATGTGATAACCGCTACACCACGAGTACTTCAGAAAGCTAATAACACATTGCTTTATGAAATTATAATCAATAACTTTAATCTACATTTTACGAACTTCAAAAACAGATATAATCATGAATGTTATCGTAGCAGTTCAATACAAAAAAAGATGTACCCGTCAGGGATCGAACCTGGGACCTTCCGCGTGTAAAGCGGATGTGATAACCACTACACAACGGGTACTCACAACGCATAGAAATTCGTTAGACAAAAACTTTGAGAAATTTAATTGCTATTTAGGAATAGTCAAAAGTGTTTGAAAAATGTAATTACACTTTTGAAACAGTGCCCGCCAGGGATCGAACCTGAGACCTTCCGCGTGTTAGGCGGATGTGATAACCACTACACCACGGGCACACATGGACTACTAAAGTGTAATGCTTCGACAGTTATGAATTAGTTTAAATTTTAAAAGAACCAAACCAAACTTTGTATTTAAAAAGGCAACAGCTTAATACGCTGTACCCGCCAGGGATCGAACCTGGGACCTCCCGCGTGTAAAGCGGATGTGATAATCACTACACAACGGGTACTCACAGCGCATAGAAATTCGTTAGACAAAAACTTTGAGAAATTTAATTGCTATTTAGGAATAGTCAAAAGTGTTTGAAAAATGTAATTACACTTTTGAAACAGTGCCCGCCAGGGTTCGAACCTGAGACCTTCCGCGAGTTAGGCGGATGTGATAAAAACTACACCACGAGTACTTCAGAAAGCTAATAACACATTGCTTTATGAAATTATAATCAATAACTTTAATCTACAATTTACGAACTTCAAAAACAGATATAATCATGAATGTTATCGTAGCAGTTCAATACAAAAAAAGATGTACCCGCCAGGGATCGAACCTGAGACCTTCCGCGAGTTAGGCGGATTTGATAACCACTACACCACGGGCACACATGGACTACTAAAGTGTAAGGCTTCGAGAGTTATGAATCAGTTTAAATTTTAAAAGAACCAAAAAAAGCTTTGTATTTAAAAAAGCAACAGCTTAATACGCTGTACCCGCCAGGGATCGAACCTGGGACCTTCCGCGTGTGAGGCGGATGTGATAACCGCTACACCACGAGTACTTCAGAAAGCTAATAACACATTGCTTTATGAAATTATAATCAATAACTTTAATCTACAATTTCCGAACTTCAAAAACAGATATAATCATGAATGTTATCGTAACAGTTCAATACAAAAAAAGATGTACCCGCCAGGGATCGAACCTGGGACCTTCCGCGTATAAAGCGGATGTGATAACCACTACACAACGGGTACTCACAGTGCATAGAAATTCGTTAGACAAAAACTGTCAGAAATTTAGTTGCCATTTAAGAATAGTCAAAAGTGTTGGAAAAACGCAATTCCAATTTTCAAACAGTGCCCGCCAGGGTTCGAACCTGAGACCTTCCGCGAGTTAGGCGGATGTGATAACCACTACACCACGGGCACACATGGACTACTAAAGTGTAATGCTTCGAGAGTTATGAATCAGTTTAAATTTTAAAAGAACCAAAAAAAGCTTTGTATTTAAAAAAGCAACAGCTTAATACGCTGCACCCGCCAGGGATCGAACCTGGGACCTTCCGCGTGTGAGGCGGATGTGATAACCGCTACACCACGAGTACTTCAGAAAGCTAATAACACATTGCTTTATGAAATTATAATCAATAACTTTAATCTACAATTTACGAACTTCAAAAACAGATATAATCATGAATGTTATCGTAGCAGTTCAAAACAAAAAAAGATGTACCCGCCAGGGATCGAACCTGAGACCTTCCGCGAGTTAGGCGGATGTGATAACCACTACACCACGGGCGCACATGGACTACTAAAGTGTAATGCTTCGAGAGTTATGAATCAGTTTAAATTTTAAAAGAACCAAAAAAAAGCTTTGTATTTAAAAAAGCAACAGCTTAATACGCTGTACCCGCCAGGGATCGAACCTGGGACCTTCCGCGTGTGAGGCGGATGTGATAACCGCTACACCACGAGTACTTCAGAAAGCTAATAACACATTGCTTTATGAAATTATAATCAATAACTTTAATCTACAATTTACGAACTTCAAAAACAGATATAATCATGAATGTTATCGTAGCAGTTCAATACAAAAAAAGATGTACCCGCCAGGGATCGAACCTGGGACCTTCCGCGTGTAAAGCGGATGTGATAACCACTACACAACGGGTACTCACAGTGCACAGAAATTCGTTAGACAAAAACTGTCAGCAATTTAGTTGCCATGTAAGAATAGTCAAAAGTGTTGGAAAAACGCAATTCCAATTTTCAAACAGTGCCCGCCAGGGATCGAACCTGAGACCTTCCGCGTGTTAGGCGGATGTCATAACCACTACACCACGGGCACACATGGACTACTAAAGTGTAATGCTTCAAGAGTTATGAATCAGTTTAAATTTTAAAAGAACCAAAACAAACTTTGTAATTAAAAAGGCAACAGCTTAATACGCTGTACCCGCCAGCGATCGAACCTGGGACCTTCCGCGCGTGAGGCGGATGTGATAACCGCTACACCACGAGTACTTCAGAAAGAAAATAACACATTGCTTTATGAAATTATAATCAATAACTTTAATCTACAATTTACGAACTTCAAAAACAGATATAATCATGAATGTTATCGTAGCAGTTCAATACAAAAAAAGATGTACCCGCCAGGGATCGAACCTGGGACCTTCCGCGTGTAAAGCGGATGTGATAACCACTACACAACGGGTACTCACAGTGCACAGAAATTCGTTAGACAAAAACTGTCAGAAATTTAGTTGCCATGTAAGAATAGTCAAAAGTGTTGGAAAAACGCAATTCCAATTTTCAAACAGTGCCCGCCAGGGTTCGAACCTGAGACCTTCCGCGAGTTAGGCGGATGTGAAAACCACTACACCACGGGCACACATGGACTACTAAAGTGTAATGCTTCGAGAGTTATGAATCAGTTTAAATTTTAAAAGAACCAAAAAAAGCTTTGTATTTAAAAAAGCAACAGCTTAATACGCTGTACCCGCCAGGGATCGAACCTGGGACCTTCCGCGTGTGAGGCGGATGTGATAACCGCTACACCACGAGTACTTCAGAAAGCTAATAACACATTGCTTTATGAAATTATAATCAATAACTTTAATCTACAATTTACGAACTTCAAAAACAGATATAATCATGAATGTTATCGTAGCAGTTCAATACAAAAAAAGATGTACCCGTCAGGGATCGAACCTGGGACCTTCCGCGTGTAAAGCGGATGTGATAACCACTACACAACGGGTACTCACAGCGCATAGAAATTCGTTAGACAAAAACTTTGAGAAATTTAATTGCTATTTAGGAATAGTCAAAAGTGTTTGAAAAATGTAATTACACTTTTGAAACAGTGCCCGCCAGGGATCGAACCTGAGACCTTCCACGTGTTAGGCGGATGTGATAACCACTACACCACGGGCACACATGGAATACTAAAGTGTAATGCTTCGAGAGTTATGAATCAGTTTAAATTTTAAAAGAACCAAACCCAGCTTTGTAGTTAAAAAGGCAACAGCTTAATACGCTGTACCCGCCAGGGATCGAACCTGAGACCGTCCGCGTGTTAGGCGGATGGGATAACCACTACACCACGGGCACACATGGCCTACTAAAGTGTAATGCTTCGACAGTTATGAATTAGTTTAAATTTTAAAAGAACCAAACCAAACTTTGTATTTAAAAAGGCAACAGCTTAATACGCTGTACCCGCCAGGGATCGAACCTGGAACCTTCCGCGTGTGAGGCGGATGTGATAACCGCTACACTGCGAGTACTTCAGAAAGCTAATAACACATTGCTTTATGAAATTATAATCAATAACTTTAATCTACAATTTCCGAACTTCAAAAACAGATATAATCATGAATGTTATCGTAGCAGTTCAATACAAAAAAAGATGTACCCGCCAGGGATCGAACCTGGGACCTTCCGCGTGTAAAGCGGATGTGATAACCACTACACAACGGGTACTCACAGTGCATAGAAATTCGTTAGACAAAAACTGTCAGAAATTTAGTTGCCATTTAAGAATAGTCAAAAGTGTTGGAAAAACGTAATTCCAATTTTCAAACAGTACCCGCCAGGGATCAAACCTTGGACCTTCCGCGTGTGAGGCGGATGTGATAACCGCTACACCACGAGTACTTCAGAAAGAAAATAACACATTGCTTTATGAAATTATAATCAATAACTTTAATCTACAATTTCCGAACTTCAAAAACAGATATAATCATGAATGTTATCTTAGCAGTTCAATACAAAAAAAGATGTACCCGCCAGGGATCGAACCTGGGACCTTCCGCGTGTAAAGCGGATGTGATAACCACTACACAACGGGTACTCACAGTGCATAGAAATTCGTTAGACAAAAACTGTCAGAAATTTAGTTGCCATTTAAGAATAGTCAAAAGTGTTGGAAAAACGCAATTCCAATTTTCAAACAGTGCCCGCCAGGGTTCGAACCTGAGACCTTCTGCGAGCTAGGCGGATGTGACAACCACTACACCACGGGCACACATGGACTACTAAAGTGTAATGCTTCGAGAGTTATGAATCAGTTTAAATTTTAAAAGAACCAAAAAAAGCTTTGTATTTAAAAAAGCAACAGCTTAATACGCTGTACCCGCCAGGGATCGAACCTGGGACCTTCCGCGTGTGTGGCGGATGTGATAATCGCTACACCACGAGTACTTTAGAAAGCTAATAACACATTTCTTTATGAAATTATAATCAATAACTTTAATCTACAATTTACGAACTTCAAAAACAGATATAATCATGAATGTTATCGTAGCAGTTCAATACAAAAAAAGATGTACCCGCCAGGGATCGAACCTGGGACCTTCCGCGTGTAAAGCGGATGTGATAACCACTACACAACGGGTACTCACAACGCATAGAAATTCGTTAGACAAAAACTTTGAGAAATTTAATTGCTATTTAGGAATAGTCAAAAGTGTTTGAAAAAAGTAATTACACTTTTGAAACAGTGCCCGCCAAGGATCGAACCTGAGACCTTCCGCGTGTTAGGCGGATGTGATAACCACTACACCACGGGCACACATGGACTACTAAAGTGTAATGCTTCGAGAGTTATGAATCAGTTTAAATTTTAAAAGAACCAAACCCAGCTTTGTAATTAAAAAGGCAACAGCTTAATACGCTGTACCCGCCAGGGATCGAACCTGGGACCTTCCGCGTGTAAAGCGGATGTGATAACCACTACACAACGGGTACTCACAGCGCATAGAAATTCGTTAGACAAAAACTGTCAGAAATTTAGTTGCCATTTAAGAATAGTCGTGTTGGAAAAAAGTAATTCCAATTTTCAAACAGTGCCCGCCAGGGTTCGAACGTGAGACCTTCCGCGAGTTAAGCGGATGTGATAACCACTACACCACGGGCACACATGGACTACTAAAGTGTAATGCTTCGAGAGTTATGAATCAGTTTAAATTTTAAAAGAACCAAAAAAAAGCTTTGTATTTAAAAAAGCAACAGCTTAATACGCTGCACCCGCCAGGGATCGAACCTGGGACCTTCCGCGTGTGAGGCGGATGTGATAACCGCTACACCACGAGTACTTCAGAATGCTAATAACACATTGCTTTATGAAATTATAATCAATAACTTTAATCTACAATTTACGAACTTCAAAAACAGATATAATCATGAATGTTATCGTAGCAGTTCAAAACAAAAAAAGATGTACCCGCCAGGGATCGAACCTGAGACCTTCCGCGAGTTAGGCGGATGTGATAACCACTACACCACGGGCACACATGGACTACTAAAGTGTAATGCTTCGAGAGTTATGAATCAGTTTAAATTTTAAAAGAACCAAAAAAAGCTTTGTATTAAAAAAAGCAACAGCTTAATACGCTGTACCCGCCAGGGATCGAACCTGGGACCTTCCGCGTGTGAGGCGGATGTGATAACCGCTACACCACGAGTACTTCAGAAAGCTAATAACACATTGCTTTATGAAATTATAATCAATAACTTTAATCTACAATTTACGAACTTCAAAAACAGATATAATCATGAATGTTATCGTAGCAGTTCAATACAAAAAAAGATGTACCCGCCAGGGATCGAACCTGGGACCTTCCGCGTGTAAAGCGGATGTGATAACCACTACACAACGGGTACTCACAGCGCATTGAAATTCGTTAGACAAAAACTGTCAGAAATTTCGTTGCCATTTAAGAATAGTCAAAAGTGTTGGAAAAAAGTAATTCCAATTATCAAACAGTGCCCGCCAGGGATCGAACCTGAGACCTTCCGCGTGTTAGGCGGATGCGATAACCACTACACCACGGGCACACATGGACTACTAAAGTGTAATGCTTCGAGAGTTATGAATCAGTTTAAATTTTAAAAGAACCAAAACAAACTTTGTAATTAAAAAGGCAACTGCTTAATACGCTGTACCCGCCAGGGATCGAACCTGGGACCTTCCGCGTGTGAGGCGGATGTGATAACCGCTACACCACGAGTACTTCAGAAAGCTAATAACACATTGCTTTATGAAATTATAATCAATAACTTTAATCTACAATTTACGAACTTCAAAAACAGATATAATCATGAATGTTATCGTAGCAGTTCAATACAAAAACAGATGTACCCGTCAGATATCGAACCTGGGACCTTCCGCGTGTAAAGCGGATGTGATAACCACTACACAACGGGTACTCACAGCGCATAGAAATTCGTTAGACAAAAACTGTCAGAAATTTAGTTGCCATTTAAGAATAGTCAAAAGTGTTGGAAAAAAGTAATTCCAATTATCAAACAGTGCCCGCCAGGGATCGAACCTGAGACCTTCCGCGTGTTAGGCGGATGTGATAACCACTACACCACGGGCACACATGGACTACTAAAGTGTAATGCTTCGAGAGTTATGAATCAGTTTAAATTTTAAAAGAACCAAAAAAAGCTTTGTATTTAAAAAAGCAACAGCTTAATACGCTGTACCCGCCAGGGATCGAACCTGGGACCTTCCGCGTGTGAGGCGGATGTGATAACCGCTACACCACGAGTACTTCAGAAAGCTAATAACACATTGCTTAATGAAATTATAATCAATAACTTTAATCTACAATTTACGAACTTCAAAAACAGATATAATCATGAATGTTATCGTAGCAGTTCAATACAAAAACAGATGTACCCGTCAGAGATCGAACCTGGGACCTTCCGCGTGTAAAGCGGATGTGATAACCACTACACAACGGATACTCACAGCGCATAGAAATTCGTTAGACAAAAACTTTGAGAAATTTAATTGCTATTTAGGAATAGTCAAAAGTGTTTGAAAAATGTAATTACACTTTTGAAACAGTGCCCGCCAGGGTTCGAACCTGAGACCTTCCGCGTGTTAGGCGGATGTGATAAAAACTACACCACGGGCACACATGGACTACTAAAGTGTAATGCTTCGAGAGTTATGAATCAGTTTAAATTTTAAAAGAACCAAAACAAACTTTGTAATTAAAAAGGCAACAGCTTAATACGCTGTACCCGCCAGCGATCGAACCTGGGACCTTCCGCGCGGGAGGCGGATGTGATAACCGCTACACCACGAGTACTTCAGAAAGAAAATAACACATTGCTTTATGAAATTATAATCAATAACTTTAATCTACAATTTACGAACTTCAAAAACAGATATAATCATGAATGTTATCGTAGCAGTTCAATACAGAAAAAGATGTACCCGCCAGGGATCGAACCTGGGACCTTCCGCGTGTAAAGCGGATGTGATAACCACTACACAACGGGTACTCACAGTGCATAGAAATTCGTTAGACAAAAACTGTCAGAAATTTAGTTGCCATTTAAGAATAGTCAAAAGTGTTGGAAAAACGCAATTCCAATTTTCAAACAGTGCCCGCCAGGGTTCGAACCTGAGACCTTCCGCGAGTTAGGCGGATGTGATAACCACTACACCACGGGCACACATGGACTACTAAAGTGTAATGCTTCGAGAGTTATGAATCAGTTTAAATTTTAAAAGAACCAAACCCAGCTTTGTAATTAAAAAGGCAACAGCTTAATACGCTGTACCCGCCAGGGATCGAACCTGGGACCTTCCGCGAGTTAGGCGGATGTGATAACCACTACACCACGGGCACACATGGACTACTAAAGTGTAATGCTTCGAGAGTTATGAATCAGTTTAAATTTTAAAAGAACCAAAAAAAGCTTTGTATTTAAAAAAGCAACAGCTTAATACGCTGTACCCGCCAGGGATCGAACCTGGGACCTTCCGCGTGTGAGGCGGATGTGATAACCGCTACACCACGAGTACTTCAGAAAGCTAATAACACATTGCTTTATGAAATTATAATCAATAACTTTAATCTACAATTTACGAACTTCAAAAACAGATATAATCATGAATGTTATCGTAGCAGTTCAATACAAAAAAAGATGTACCCGTCAGGGATCGAACCTGGGACCTTCCGCGTGTAAAGCGGATGTGATAACCACTACACAACGGGTACTCACAACGCATAGAAATTCGTTAGACAAAAACTTTGAGAAATTTAATTGCTATTTAGGAATAGTCAAAAGTGTTTGAAAAATGTAATTACACTTTTGAAACAGTGCCCGCCAGGGATCGAACCTGAGACCTTCCGCGTGTTAGGCGGATGTGATAACCACTACACCACGGGCACACATGGACTACTAAAGTGTAATGCTTCGACAGTTATGAATTAGTTTAAATTTTAAAAGAACCAAACCAAACTTTGTATTTAAAAAGGCAACAGCTTAATACGCTGTACCCGCCAGGGATCGAACCTGGGACCTTCCGCGTGTAAAGCGGATGTGATAACCACTACACAACGGGTACTCACAGCGCATAGAAATTCGTTAGACAAAAACTGTCAGAAATTTAGTTGCCATTTAAGAATAGTCGTGTTGGAAAAAAGTAATTCCAATTTTCAAACAGTGCCCGCCAGGGTTCGAACGTGAGACCTTCCGCGAGTTAAGCGGATGTGATAACCACTACACCACGGGCACACATGGACTACTAAAGTGTAATGCTTCGAGAGTTATGAATCAGTTTAAATTTTAAAAGAACCAAAAAAAAGCTTTGTATTTAAAAAAGCAACAGCTTAATACGCTGCACCCGCCAGGGATCGAACCTGGGACCTTCCGCGTGTGAGGCGGATGTGATAACCGCTACACCACGAGTACTTCAGAATGCTAATAACACATTGCTTTATGAAATTATAATCAATAACTTTAATCTACAATTTACGAACTTCAAAAACAGATATAATCATGAATGTTATCGTAGCAGTTCAAAACAAAAAAAGATGTACCCGCCAGGGATCGAACCTGAGACCTTCCGCGAGTTAGGCGGATGTGATAACCACTACACCACGGGCACACATGGACTACTAAAGTGTAATGCTTCGAGAGTTATGAATCAGTTTAAATTTTAAAAGAACCAAAAAAAGCTTTGTATTAAAAAAAGCAACAGCTTAATACGCTGTACCCGCCAGGGATCGAACCTGGGACCTTCCGCGTGTGAGGCGGATGTGATAACCGCTACACCACGAGTACTTCAGAAAGCTAATAACACATTGCTTTATGAAATTATAATCAATAACTTTAATCTACAATTTACGAACTTCAAAAACAGATATAATCATGAATGTTATCGTAGCAGTTCAATACAAAAAAAGATGTACCCGCCAGGGATCGAACCTGGGACCTTCCGCGTGTAAAGCGGATGTGATAACCACTACACAACGGGTACTCACAGCGCATTGAAATTCGTTAGACAAAAACTGTCAGAAATTTCGTTGCCATTTAAGAATAGTCAAAAGTGTTGGAAAAAAGTAATTCCAATTATCAAACAGTGCCCGCCAGGGATCGAACCTGAGACCTTCCGCGTGTTAGGCGGATGCGATAACCACTACACCACGGGCACACATGGACTACTAAAGTGTAATGCTTCGAGAGTTATGAATCAGTTTAAATTTTAAAAGAACCAAAACAAACTTTGTAATTAAAAAGGCAACTGCTTAATACGCTGTACCCGCCAGGGATCGAACCTGGGACCTTCCGCGTGTGAGGCGGATGTGATAACCGCTACACCACGAGTACTTCAGAAAGCTAATAACACATTGCTTTATGAAATTATAATCAATAACTTTAATCTACAATTTACGAACTTCAAAAACAGATATAATCATGAATGTTATCGTAGCAGTTCAATACAAAAACAGATGTACCCGTCAGATATCGAACCTGGGACCTTCCGCGTGTAAAGCGGATGTGATAACCACTACACAACGGGTACTCACAGCGCATAGAAATTCGTTAGACAAAAACTGTCAGAAATTTAGTTGCCATTTAAGAATAGTCAAAAGTGTTGGAAAAAAGTAATTCCAATTATCAAACAGTGCCCGCCAGGGATCGAACCTGAGACCTTCCGCGTGTTAGGCGGATGTGATAACCACTACACCACGGGCACACATGGACTACTAAAGTGTAATGCTTCGAGAGTTATGAATCAGTTTAAATTTTAAAAGAACCAAAAAAAGCTTTGTATTTAAAAAAGCAACAGCTTAATACGCTGTACCCGCCAGGGATCGAACCTGGGACCTTCCGCGTGTGAGGCGGATGTGATAACCGCTACACCACGAGTACTTCAGAAAGCTAATAACACATTGCTTTATGAAATTATAATCAATAACTTTAATCTACAATTTACGAACTTCAAAAACAGATATAATCATGAATGTTATCGTAGCAGTTCAATACAAAAACAGATGTACCCGTCAGAGATCGAACCTGGGACCTTCCGCGTGTAAAGCGGATGTGATAACCACTACACAACGGATACTCACAGCGCATAGAAATTCGTTAGACAAAAACTTTGAGAAATTTAATTGCTATTTAGGAATAGTCAAAAGTGTTTGAAAAATGTAATTACACTTTTGAAACAGTGCCCGCCAGGGTTCGAACCTGAGACCTTCCGCGTGTTAGGCGGATGTGATAAAAACTACACCACGGGCACACATGGACTACTAAAGTGTAATGCTTCGAGAGTTATGAATCAGTTTAAATTTTAAAAGAACCAAAACAAACTTTGTAATTAAAAAGGCAACAGCTTAATACGCTGTACCCGCCAGCGATCGAACCTGGGACCTTCCGCGCGGGAGGCGGATGTGATAACCGCTACACCACGAGTACTTCAGAAAGAAAATAACACATTGCTTTATGAAATTATAATCAATAACTTTAATCTACAATTTACGAACTTCAAAAACAGATATAATCATGAATGTTATCGTAGCAGTTCAATACAAAAAAAGATGTACCCGCCAGGGATCGAACCTGGGACCTTCCGCGTGTAAAGCGGATGTGATAACCACTACACAACGGGTACTCACAGCGCATTGAAATTCGTTAGACAAAAACTGTCAGAAATTTCGTTGCCATTTAAGAATAGTCAAAAGTGTTGGAAAAAAGTAATTCCAATTATCAAACAGTGCCCGCCAGGGATCGAACCTGAGACCTTCCGCGTGTTAGGCGGATGCGATAACCACTACACCACGGGCACACATGGACTACTAAAGTGTAATGCTTCGAGAGTTATGAATCAGTTTAAATTTTAAAAGAACCAAAACAAACTTTGTAATTAAAAAGGCAACTGCTTAATACGCTGTACCCGCCAGGGATCGAACCTGGGACCTTCCGCGTGTGAGGCGGATGTGATAACCGCTACACCACGAGTACTTCAGAAAGCTAATAACACATTGCTTTATTAAATTATAATCAATAACTTTAATCTACAATTTACGAACTTCAAAAACAGATATAATCATGAATGTTATCGTAGCAGTTCAATACAAAAACAGATGTACCCGTCAGATATCGAACCTGGGACCTTCCGCGTGTAAAGCGGATGTGATAACCACTACACAACGGGTACTCACAGCGCATAGAAATTCGTTAGACAAAAACTGTCAGAAATTTAGTTGCCATTTAAGAATAGTCAAAAGTGTTGGAAAAAAGTAATTCCAATTATCAAACAGTGCCCGCCAGGGATCGAACCTGAGACCTTCCGCGTGTTAGGCGGATGTGATAACCACTACACCACGGGCACACATGGACTACTAAAGTGTAATGCTTCGAGAGTTATGAATCAGTTTAAATTTTAAAAGAACCAAAAAAAGCTTTGTATTTAAAAAAGCAACAGCTTAATACGCTGTACCCGCCAGGGATCGAACCTGGGACCTTCCGCGTGTGAGGCGGATGTGATAACCGCTACACCACGAGTACTTCAGAAAGCTAATAACACATTGCTTAATGAAATTATAATCAATAACTTTAATCTACAATTTACGAACTTCAAAAACAGATATAATCATGAATGTTATCGTAGCAGTTCAATACAAAAACAGATGTACCCGTCAGAGATCGAACCTGGGACCTTCCGCGTGTAAAGCGGATGTGATAACCACTACACAACGGATACTCACAGCGCATAGAAATTCGTTAGACAAAAACTTTGAGAAATTTAATTGCTATTTAGGAATAGTCAAAAGTGTTTGAAAAATGTAATTACACTTTTGAAACAGTGCCCGCCAGGGTTCGAACCTGAGACCTTCCGCGTGTTAGGCGGATGTGATAAAAACTACACCACGGGCACACATGGACTACTAAAGTGTAATGCTTCGAGAGTTATGAATCAGTTTAAATTTTAAAAGAACCAAAACAAACTTTGTAATTAAAAAGGCAACAGCTTAATACGCTGTACCCGCCAGCGATCGAACCTGGGACCTTCCGCGCGGGAGGCGGATGTGATAACCGCTACACCACGAGTACTTCAGAAAGAAAATAACACATTGCTTTATGAAATTATAATCAATAACTTTAATCTACAATTTACGAACTTCAAAAACAGATATAATCATGAATGTTATCGTAGCAGTTCAATACAGAAAAAGATGTACCCGCCAGGGATCGAACCTGGGACCTTCCGCGTGTAAAGCGGATGTGATAACCACTACACAACGGGTACTCACAGTGCATAGAAATTCGTTAGACAAAAACTGTCAGAAATTTAGTTGCCATTTAAGAATAGTCAAAAGTGTTGGAAAAACGCAATTCCAATTTTCAAACAGTGCCCGCCAGGGTTCGAACCTGAGACCTTCCGCGAGTTAGGCGGATGTGATAACCACTACACCACGGGCACACATGGACTACTAAAGTGTAATGCTTCGAGAGTTATGAATCAGTTTAAATTTTAAAAGAACCAAACCCAGCTTTGTAATTAAAAAGGCAACAGCTTAATACGCTGTACCCGCCAGGGATCGAACCTGGGACCTTCCGCGAGTTAGGCGGATGTGATAACCACTACACCACGGGCACACATGGACTACTAAAGTGTAATGCTTCGAGAGTTATGAATCAGTTTAAATTTTAAAAGAACCAAAAAAAGCTTTGTATTTAAAAAAGCAACAGCTTAATACGCTGTACCCGCCAGGGATCGAACCTGGGACCTTCCGCGTGTGAGGCGGATGTGATAACCGCTACACCACGAGTACTTCAGAAAGCTAATAACACATTGCTTTATGAAATTATAATCAATAACTTTAATCTACAATTTACGAACTTCAAAAACAGATATAATCATGAATGTTATCGTAGCAGTTCAATACAAAAAAAGATGTACCCGTCAGGGATCGAACCTGGGACCTTCCGCGTGTAAAGCGGATGTGATAACCACTACACAACGGGTACTCACAACGCATAGAAATTCGTTAGACAAAAACTTTGAGAAATTTAATTGCTATTTAGGAATAGTCAAAAGTGTTTGAAAAATGTAATTACACTTTTGAAACAGTGCCCGCCAGGGATCGAACCTGAGACCTTCCGCGTGTTAGGCGGATGTGATAACCACTACACCACGGGCACACATGGACTACTAAAGTGTAATGCTTCGACAGTTATGAATTAGTTTAAATTTTAAAAGAACCAAACCAAACTTTGTATTTAAAAAGGCAACAGCTTAATACGCTGTACCCGCCAGGGATCGAACCTGGGACCTTCCGCGTGTAAAGCGGATGTGATAACCACTACACAACGGGTACTCACAGCGCATAGAAATTCGTTAGACAAAAACTGTCAGAAATTTAGTTGCCATTTAAGAATAGTCGTGTTGGAAAAAAGTAATTCCAATTTTCAAACAGTGCCCGCCAGGGTTCGAACGTGAGACCTTCCGCGAGTTAAGCGGATGTGATAACCACTACACCACGGGCACACATGGACTACTAAAGTGTAATGCTTCGAGAGTTATGAATCAGTTTAAATTTTAAAAGAACCAAAAAAAAGCTTTGTATTTAAAAAAGCAACAGCTTAATACGCTGCACCCGCCAGGGATCGAACCTGGGACCTTCCGCGTGTGAGGCGGATGTGATAACCGCTACACCACGAGTACTTCAGAATGCTAATAACACATTGCTTTATGAAATTATAATCAATAACTTTAATCTACAATTTACGAACTTCAAAAACAGATATAATCATGAATGTTATCGTAGCAGTTCAAAACAAAAAAAGATGTACCCGCCAGGGATCGAACCTGAGACCTTCCGCGAGTTAGGCGGATGTGATAACCACTACACCACGGGCACACATGGACTACTAAAGTGTAATGCTTCGAGAGTTATGAATCAGTTTAAATTTTAAAAGAACCAAAAAAAGCTTTGTATTAAAAAAAGCAACAGCTTAATACGCTGTACCCGCCAGGGATCGAACCTGGGACCTTCCGCGTGTGAGGCGGATGTGATAACCGCTACACCACGAGTACTTCAGAAAGCTAATAACACATTGCTTTATGAAATTATAATCAATAACTTTAATCTACAATTTACGAACTTCAAAAACAGATATAATCATGAATGTTATCGTAGCAGTTCAATACAAAAAAAGATGTACCCGCCAGGGATCGAACCTGGGACCTTCCGCGTGTAAAGCGGATGTGATAACCACTACACAACGGGTACTCACAGCGCATTGAAATTCGTTAGACAAAAACTGTCAGAAATTTCGTTGCCATTTAAGAATAGTCAAAAGTGTTGGAAAAAAGTAATTCCAATTATCAAACAGTGCCCGCCAGGGATCGAACCTGAGACCTTCCGCGTGTTAGGCGGATGCGATAACCACTACACCACGGGCACACATGGACTACTAAAGTGTAATGCTTCGAGAGTTATGAATCAGTTTAAATTTTAAAAGAACCAAAACAAACTTTGTAATTAAAAAGGCAACTGCTTAATACGCTGTACCCGCCAGGGATCGAACCTGGGACCTTCCGCGTGTGAGGCGGATGTGATAACCGCTACACCACGAGTACTTCAGAAAGCTAATAACACATTGCTTTATGAAATTATAATCAATAACTTTAATCTACAATTTACGAACTTCAAAAACAGATATAATCATGAATGTTATCGTAGCAGTTCAATACAAAAACAGATGTACCCGTCAGATATCGAACCTGGGACCTTCCGCGTGTAAAGCGGATGTGATAACCACTACACAACGGGTACTCACAGCGCATAGAAATTCGTTAGACAAAAACTGTCAGAAATTTAGTTGCCATTTAAGAATAGTCAAAAGTGTTGGAAAAAAGTAATTCCAATTATCAAACAGTGCCCGCCAGGGATCGAACCTGAGACCTTCCGCGTGTTAGGCGGATGTGATAACCACTACACCACGGGCACACATGGACTACTAAAGTGTAATGCTTCGAGAGTTATGAATCAGTTTAAATTTTAAAAGAACCAAAAAAAGCTTTGTATTTAAAAAAGCAACAGCTTAATACGCTGTACCCGCCAGGGATCGAACCTGGGACCTTCCGCGTGTGAGGCGGATGTGATAACCGCTACACCACGAGTACTTCAGAAAGCTAATAACACATTGCTTTATGAAATTATAATCAATAACTTTAATCTACAATTTACGAACTTCAAAAACAGATATAATCATGAATGTTATCGTAGCAGTTCAATACAAAAACAGATGTACCCGTCAGAGATCGAACCTGGGACCTTCCGCGTGTAAAGCGGATGTGATAACCACTACACAACGGATACTCACAGCGCATAGAAATTCGTTAGACAAAAACTTTGAGAAATTTAATTGCTATTTAGGAATAGTCAAAAGTGTTTGAAAAATGTAATTACACTTTTGAAACAGTGCCCGCCAGGGTTCGAACCTGAGACCTTCCGCGTGTTAGGCGGATGTGATAAAAACTACACCACGGGCACACATGGACTACTAAAGTGTAATGCTTCGAGAGTTATGAATCAGTTTAAATTTTAAAAGAACCAAAACAAACTTTGTAATTAAAAAGGCAACAGCTTAATACGCTGTACCCGCCAGCGATCGAACCTGGGACCTTCCGCGCGGGAGGCGGATGTGATAACCGCTACACCACGAGTACTTCAGAAAGAAAATAACACATTGCTTTATGAAATTATAATCAATAACTTTAATCTACAATTTACGAACTTCAAAAACAGATATAATCATGAATGTTATCGTAGCAGTTCAATACAGAAAAAGATGTACCCGCCAGGGATCGAACCTGGGACCTTCCGCGTGTAAAGCGGATGTGATAACCACTACACAACGGGTACTCACAGTGCATAGAAATTCGTTAGACAAAAACTGTCAGAAATTTAGTTGCCATTTAAGAATAGTCAAAAGTGTTGGAAAAACGCAATTCCAATTTTCAAACAGTGCCCGCCAGGGTTCGAACCTGAGACCTTCCGCGAGTTAGGCGGATGTGATAAAAACTACACCACGGGCACACATGGACTACTAAAGTGTAATGCTTCGAGAGTTATGAATCAGTTTAAATTTTAAAAGAACCAAAAAAAGCTTTGTATTTAAAAAAGCAACAGCTTATTACGCTGTACCCGCCAGGGATCGAACCTGGGACCTTCCGCGTGTGAGGCGGATGTGATAACCGCTACACCACGAGTACTTCAGAAAGCTAATAACACATTGCTTTATGAAATTATAATCAATAACTTGAATCTACAATTTACGAACTTCAAAAACAGATATAATCATGAATGTTATCGTAGCAGTTCAATACAAAAAAAGATGTACCCGCCAGGGATCGAACCTGAGACCTTCCGCGAGTTAGGCGGATGTGATAACCACTACACCACGGGCACACATGGACTACTAAAGTGTAAGGCTTCGAGAGTTATGAATCAGTTTAAATTTTAAAAGAACCAAAAAAAGCTTTGTATTTAAAAAAGCAACAGCTTAATACGCTGTACCCGCCAGGGATCGAACCTGGGACCTTCCGCGTGTGAGGCGGATGTGATAACCGCTACACCACGAGTACTTCAGAAAGCTAATAACACATTGCTTTATGAAATTATAATCAATAACTTTAATCTACAATTTCCGAACTTCAAAAACAGATATAATCATGAATGTTATCGTAACAGTTCAATACAAAAAAAGATGTACCCGCCAGGGATCGAACCTGGGACCTTCCGCGTATAAAGCGGATGTGATAACCACTACACAACGGGTACTCACAGTGCATAGAAATTCGTTAGACAAAAACTGTCAGAAATTTAGTTGCCATTTAAGAATAGTCAAAAGTGTTGGAAAAACGCAATTCCAATTTTCAAACAGTGCCCGCCAGGGTTCGAACCTGAGACCTTCCGCGAGTTAGGCGGATGTGATAACCACTACACCACGGGCACACATGGACTACTAAAGTGTAATGCTTCGAGAGTTATGAATCAGTTTAAATTTTAAAAGAACCAAAAAAAGCTTTGTATTTAAAAAAGCAACAGCTTAATACGCTGTACCCGCCAGGGATCGAACCTGGGACCTTCCGCGTGTGAGGCGGATGTGATAACCGCTACACCACGAGTACTTCAGAAAGCTAATAACACATTGCTTTATGAAATTATAATCAATAACTTTAATCTACAATTTACGAACTTCAAAAACAGATATAATCATGAATGTTATCGTAGCAGTTCAAAACAAAAAAAGATGTACCCGCCAGGGATCGAACCTGAGACCATCCGCGAGTTAGGCGGATGTGATAACCACTACACCACGGGCACACATGGACTACTAAAGTGTAATGCTTCGAGAGTTATGAATCAGTTTAAATTTTAAAAGAACCAAAAAAAGCTTTGTATTTAAAAAAGCAACAGCTTAATACGCTGTACCCGCCAGGGATCGAACCTGGGACCTTCCGCGTGTGAGGCGGATGTGATAACCGCTACACCACGAGTACTTCAGAAAGCTAATAACACATTGCTTTATGAAATTATAATCAATAACTTTAATCTACAATTTACGAACTTCAAAAACAGATATAATCATGAATGTTATCGTAGCAGTTCAATACAAAAAAAGATGTACCCGCCAGGGATCGAACCTGGGACCTTCCGCGTGTAAAGCGGATGTGATAACCACTACACAACGGGTACTCACAGCGCATAGAAATTCGTTAGACAAAAACTGTCAGAAATTTAGTTGCCATTTAAGAATAGTCAAAAGTGTTGGAAAAAAGTAATTCCAATTATCAAACAGTGCCCGCCAGGGATCGAACCTGAGACCTTCCGCGTGTTAGGCGGATGTGATAACCACTACACCACGGGCACACATGGACTACTAAAGTGTAATGCTTCAAGAGTTATGAATCAGTTTAAATTTTAAAAGAACCAAAACAAACTTTGTAATTAAAAAGGCAACAGCTTAATACGCTGTACCCGCCAGCGATCGAACCTGGGACCTTCCGCGCGTGAGGCGGATGTGATAACCGCTACACCACGAGTACTTCAGAAAGAAAATAACACATTGCTTTATGAAATTATAATCAATAACTTTAATCTACAATTTACGAACTTCAAAAACAGATATAATCATGAATGTTATCGTAGCAGTTCAATACAAAAAAAGATGTACCCGCCAGGGATCGAACCTGGGACCTTCCGCGTGTAAAGCGGATGTGATAACCACTACACAACGGGTACTCACAGTGCACAGAAATTCGTTAGACAAAAACTGTCAGAAATTTAGTTGCCATTTAAGAATAGTCAAAAGTGTTGGAAAAACGCAATTCCAATTTTCAAACAGTGCCCGCCAGGGTTCGAACCTGAGACCTTCCGCGAGTTAGGCGGATGTGAAAACCACTACACCACGGGCACACATGGACTACTAAAGTGTAATGCTTCGAGAGTTATGAATCAGTTTAAATTTTAAAAGAACCAAAACAAACTTTGTAATTAAAAAGGCAACTGCTTAATACGCTGTACCCGCCAGGGATCGAACCTGGGACCTTCCGCGTGTGAGGCGGATGTGATAACCGCTACACCACGAGTACTTCAGAAAGCTAATAACACATTGCTTTATGAAATTATAATCAATAACTTTAATCTACAATTTACGAACTTCAAAAACAGATATAATCATGAATGTTATCGTAGCAGTTCAATACAAAAACAGATGTACCCGTCAGATATCGAACCTGGGACCTTCCGCGTGTAAAGCGGATGTGATAACCACTACACAACGGGTACTCACAGCGCATAGAAATTCGTTAGACAAAAACTGTCAGAAATTTAGTTGCCATTTAAGAATAGTCAAAAGTGTTGGAAAAAAGTAATTCCAATTATCAAACAGTGCCCGCCAGGGATCGAACCTGAGACCTTCCGCGTGTTAGGCGGATGTGATAACCACTACACCACGGGCACACATGGACTACTAAAGTGTAATGCTTCGAGAGTTATGAATCAGTTTAAATTTTAAAAGAACCAAAAAAAGCTTTGTATTTAAAAAAGCAACAGCTTAATACGCTGTACCCGCCAGGGATCGAACCTGGGACCTTCCGCGTGTGAGGCGGATGTGATAACCGCTACACCACGAGTACTTCAGAAAGCTAATAACACATTGCTTTATGAAATTATAATCAATAACTTTAATCTACAATTTACGAACTTCAAAAACAGATATAATCATGAATGTTATCGTAGCAGTTCAATACAAAAACAGATGTACCCGTCAGAGATCGAACCTGGGACCTTCCGCGTGTAAAGCGGATGTGATAACCACTACACAACGGATACTCACAGCGCATAGAAATTCGTTAGACAAAAACTTTGAGAAATTTAATTGCTATTTAGGAATAGTCAAAAGTGTTTGAAAAATGTAATTACACTTTTGAAACAGTGCCCGCCAGGGTTCGAACCTGAGACCTTCCGCGTGTTAGGCGGATGTGATAAAAACTACACCACGGGCACACATGGACTACTAAAGTGTAATGCTTCGAGAGTTATGAATCAGTTTAAATTTTAAAAGAACCAAAACAAACTTTGTAATTAAAAAGGCAACAGCTTAATACGCTGTACCCGCCAGCGATCGAACCTGGGACCTTCCGCGCGGGAGGCGGATGTGATAACCGCTACACCACGAGTACTTCAGAAAGAAAATAACACATTGCTTTATGAAATTATAATCAATAACTTTAATCTACAATTTACGAACTTCAAAAACAGATATAATCATGAATGTTATCGTAGCAGTTCAATACAGAAAAAGATGTACCCGCCAGGGATCGAACCTGGGACCTTCCGCGTGTAAAGCGGATGTGATAACCACTACACAACGGGTACTCACAGTGCATAGAAATTCGTTAGACAAAAACTGTCAGAAATTTAGTTGCCATTTAAGAATAGTCAAAAGTGTTGGAAAAACGCAATTCCAATTTTCAAACAGTGCCCGCCAGGGTTCGAACCTGAGACCTTCCGCGAGTTAGGCGGATGTGATAAAAACTACACCACGGGCACACATGGACTACTAAAGTGTAATGCTTCGAGAGTTATGAATCAGTTTAAATTTTAAAAGAACCAAAAAAAGCTTTGTATTTAAAAAAGCAACAGCTTATTACGCTGTACCCGCCAGGGATCGAACCTGGGACCTTCCGCGTGTGAGGCGGATGTGATAACCGCTACACCACGAGTACTTCAGAAAGCTAATAACACATTGCTTTATGAAATTATAATCAATAACTTGAATCTACAATTTACGAACTTCAAAAACAGATATAATCATGAATGTTATCGTAGCAGTTCAATACAAAAAAAGATGTACCCGCCAGGGATCGAACCTGAGACCTTCCGCGAGTTAGGCGGATGTGATAACCACTACACCACGGGCACACATGGACTACTAAAGTGTAAGGCTTCGAGAGTTATGAATCAGTTTAAATTTTAAAAGAACCAAAAAAAGCTTTGTATTTAAAAAAGCAACAGCTTAATACGCTGTACCCGCCAGGGATCGAACCTGGGACCTTCCGCGTGTGAGGCGGATGTGATAACCGCTACACCACGAGTACTTCAGAAAGCTAATAACACATTGCTTTATGAAATTATAATCAATAACTTTAATCTACAATTTCCGAACTTCAAAAACAGATATAATCATGAATGTTATCGTAACAGTTCAATACAAAAAAAGATGTACCCGCCAGGGATCGAACCTGGGACCTTCCGCGTATAAAGCGGATGTGATAACCACTACACAACGGGTACTCACAGTGCATAGAAATTCGTTAGACAAAAACTGTCAGAAATTTAGTTGCCATTTAAGAATAGTCAAAAGTGTTGGAAAAACGCAATTCCAATTTTCAAACAGTGCCCGCCAGGGTTCGAACCTGAGACCTTCCGCGAGTTAGGCGGATGTGATAACCACTACACCACGGGCACACATGGACTACTAAAGTGTAATGCTTCGAGAGTTATGAATCAGTTTAAATTTTAAAAGAACCAAAAAAAGCTTTGTATTTAAAAAAGCAACAGCTTAATACGCTGTACCCGCCAGGGATCGAACCTGGGACCTTCCGCGTGTGAGGCGGATGTGATAACCGCTACACCACGAGTACTTCAGAAAGCTAATAACACATTGCTTTATGAAATTATAATCAATAACTTTAATCTACAATTTACGAACTTCAAAAACAGATATAATCATGAATGTTATCGTAGCAGTTCAAAACAAAAAAAGATGTACCCGCCAGGGATCGAACCTGAGACCATCCGCGAGTTAGGCGGATGTGATAACCACTACACCACGGGCACACATGGACTACTAAAGTGTAATGCTTCGAGAGTTATGAATCAGTTTAAATTTTAAAAGAACCAAAAAAAGCTTTGTATTTAAAAAAGCAACAGCTTAATACGCTGTACCCGCCAGGGATCGAACCTGGGACCTTCCGCGTGTGAGGCGGATGTGATAACCGCTACACCACGAGTACTTCAGAAAGCTAATAACACATTGCTTTATGAAATTATAATCAATAACTTTAATCTACAATTTACGAACTTCAAAAACAGATATAATCATGAATGTTATCGTAGCAGTTCAATACAAAAAAAGATGTACCCGCCAGGGATCGAACCTGGGACCTTCCGCGTGTAAAGCGGATGTGATAACCACTACACAACGGGTACTCACAGCGCATAGAAATTCGTTAGACAAAAACTGTCAGAAATTTAGTTGCCATTTAAGAATAGTCAAAAGTGTTGGAAAAAAGTAATTCCAATTATCAAACAGTGCCCGCCAGGGATCGAACCTGAGACCTTCCGCGTGTTAGGCGGATGTGATAACCACTACACCACGGGCACACATGGACTAATAAAGTGTAATGCTTCAAGAGTTATGAATCAGTTTAAATTTTAAAAGAACCAAAACAAACTTTGTAATTAAAAAGGCAACAGCTTAATACGCTGTACCCGCCAGCGATCGAACCTGGGACCTTCCGCGCGTGAGGCGGATGTGATAACCGCTACACCACGAGTACTTCAGAAAGAAAATAACACATTGCTTTATGAAATTATAATCAATAACTTTAATCTACAATTTACGAACTTCAAAAACAGATATAATCATGAATGTTATCGTAGCAGTTCAATACAAAAAAAGATGTACCCGCCAGGGATCGAACCTGGGACCTTCCGCGTGTAAAGCGGATGTGATAACCACTACACAACGGGTACTCACAGTGCACAGAAATTCGTTAGACAAAAACTGTCAGAAATTTAGTTGCCATTTAAGAATAGTCAAAAGTGTTGGAAAAACGCAATTCCAATTTTCAAACAGTGCCCGCCAGGGTTCGAACCTGAGACCTTCCGCGTGTTAGGCGGATGTGATAACCACTACACCACGGGCACACATGGAATACTAAAGTGTAATGCTTCGAGAGTTATGAATCAGTTTAAATTTTAAAAGAACCAAACCCAGCTTTGTAGTTAAAAAGGCAACAGCTTAATACGCTGTACCCGCCAGGGATCGAACCTGAGACCGTCCGCGTGTTAGGCGGATGTGATAACCACTACACCACGGGCACAAATGGCCTACTAAAGTGTAATGCTTCGACAGTTATGAATTAGTTTAAATTTTAAAAGAACCAAACCAAACTTTGTATTTAAAAAGGCAACAGCTTAATACGCTGTACCCGCCAGGGATCGAACCTGGAACCTTCCGCGTGTGAGGCGGATGTGATAACCGCTACACTGCGAGTACTTCAGAAAGCTAATAACACATTGCTTTATGAAATTATAATCAATAACTTTAATCTACAATTTCCGAACTTCAAAAACAGATATAATCATGAATGTTATCGTAGCAGTTCAATACAAAAAAAGATGTACCCGCCAGGGATCGAACCTGGGACCTTCCGCGTGTAAAGCGGATGTGATAACCACTACACAACGGGTACTCACAGTGCATAGAAATTCGTTAGACAAAAACTGTCAGAAATTTAGTTGCCATTTAAGAATAGTCAAAAGTGTTGGAAAAACGCAATTCCAATTTTCAAACAGTACCCGCCAGGGATCAAACCTTGGACCTCCCGCGTGTGAGGCGGATGTGATAACCGCTACACCACGAGTACTTCAGAAAGAAAATAACACATTGCTTTATGAAATTATAATCAATAACTTTAATCTACAATTTCCGAACTTCAAAAACAGATATAATCATGAATGTTATCTTAGCAGTTCAATACAAAAAAAGATGTACCCGCCAGGGATCGAACCTGGGACCTTCCGCGTGTAAAGCGGATGTGATAACCACTACACAACGGGTACTCACAGTGCACAGAAATTCGTTAGACAAAAACTGTCAGAAATTTAGTTGCCATTTAAGAATAGTCAAAAGTGTTGGAAAAACGCAATTCCAATTTTCAAACAGTGCCCGCCAGGGTTCGAACCTGAGACCTTCCGCGAGTTAGGCGGATGTGAAAACCACTACACCACGGGCACACATGGACTACTAAAGTGTAATGCTTCGAGAGTTATGAATCAGTTTAAATTTTAAAAGAACCAAAAAAAAGCTTTGTATTTAAAAAAGCAACAGCTTAATACGCTGTACCCGCCAGGGATCGAACCTGGGACCTTCCGCGTGTGAGGCGGATGTGATAACCGCTACACCACGAGTACTTTAGAAAGCTAATAACACATTTCTTTATGAAATTATAATCAATAACTTTAATCTACAATTTACGAACTTCAAAAACAGATATAATCATGAATGTTATCGTAGCAGTTCAATACAAAAAAAGATGTACCCGCCAGGGATCGAACCTGGGACCTTCCGCGTGTAAAGCGGATGTGATAACCACTACACAACGGGTACTCACAACGCATAGAAATTCGTTAGACAAAAACTTTGAGAAATTTAATTGCTATTTAGGAATAGTCAAAAGTGTTTGAAAAATGTAATTACACTTTTGAAACAGTGCCCGCCAAGGATCGAACCTGAGACCTTCCGCGTGTTAGGCGGATGTGATAACAACTACACCACGGGCACACATGGACTACTAAAGTGTAATGCTTCGAGAGTTATGAATCAGTTTAAATTTTAAAAGAACCAAACCCAGCTTTGTAATTAAAAAGGCAACAGCTTAATACGCTGTACCCGCCAGGGATCGAACCTGGGACCTTCCGCGAGTTAGGCGGATGTGATAACCACTACACCACTGGCACACATGGACTACTAAAGTGTAATGCTTCGAGAGTTATGAATCAGTTTAAATTTTAAAAGAACCAAAAAAAGCTTTGTATTTAAAAAAGCAACAGCTTAATACGCTGTACCCGCCAGGGATCGAACCTGGGACCTTCCGCGTGTGAGGCGGATGTGATAACCGCTACACCACGAGTACTTCAGAAAGCTAATAACACATTGCTTTATGAAATTATAATCAATAACTTTAATCTACAATTTACGAACTTCAAAAACAGATATAATCATGAATGTTATCGTAGCAGTTCAATACAAAAAAAGATGTACCCGTCAGGGATCGAACCTGGGACCTTCCGCGTGTAAAGCGGATGTGATAACCACTACACAACGGGTACTCACAACGCATAGAAATTCGTTAGACAAAAACTTTGAGAAATTTAATTGCTATTTAGGAATAGTCAAAAGTGTTTGAAAAATGTAATTACACTTTTGAAACAGTGCCCGCCAGGGATCGAACCTGAGACCTTCCGCGTGTTAGGCGGATGTGATAACCACTACACCACGGGCACACATGGACTACTAAAGTGTAATGCTTCGACAGTTATGAATTAGTTTAAATTTTAAAAGAACCAAACCAAACTTTGTATTTAAAAAGGCAACAGCTTAATACGCTGTACCCGCCAGGGATCGAACCTGGGACCTTCCGCGTGTAAAGCGGATGTGATAACCACTACACAACGGGTACTCACAGCGCATAGAAATTCGTTAGACAAAAACTGTCAGAAATTTAGTTGCCATTTAAGAATAGTCGTGTTGGAAAAAAGTAATTCCAATTTTCAAACAGTGCCCGCCAGGGTTCGAACGTGAGACCTTCCGCGTGTGAGGCGGATGTGATAACGGCTACACCACGAGTACTTCAGAAAGCTAATAACACATTGCTTTATGAAATTATAATCAATAACTTTAATCTACAATTTACGAACTTCAAAAACAGATATAATCATGAATGTTATCGTAGCAGTTCAATACAAAAAAAGATTTACCCGCCAGGGATCGAACCTGGGACCTTCCGCGTGTAAAGCGGATGTGATAACCACTACACAACGGGTACTCACAGCGCATAGAAATTCGTTAGACAAAAACTGTCAGAAATTTAGTTGCCATTTAAGAATAGTCAAAAGTGTTGGAAAAAAGTAATTCCAATTATCAAACAGTGCCCGCCAGGGATCGAACCTGAGACCTTCCGCGTGTTAGGCGGATGTGATAACCACTACACCACGGGCACACATGAATTACTAAAGTGTAATGCTTCGAGAGTTATGAATCAGTTTAAATTTTAAAAGAACCAAAACAAACTTTGTAATTAAAAAGGCAACAGCTTAATACGCTGTACCCGCCAGGGATCGAACCTGGGACCTCCGCGTGTGAGGCGGATGTGATAACCGCTACACCTCGAGTACTTCAGAAAGAAAATAACACATTGCTTTATGAAATTATAATCAATAACTTTAATCTACAATTTCCGAACTTCAAAAACAGATATAATCATGAATGTTATCGTAGCAGTTCAATACAAAAAAAGATGTACCCGCCAGGGATCGAACCTGGGACCTTCAGCGTGTAAAGCGGATGTGATAACCACTACACAACGGGTACTCACAGCGCATAGAAATTCGTTAGACAAAAACTTTGAGAAATTTAATTGCTATTTAGGAATAGTCAAAAGTGTTTGAAAAATGTAATTACACTTTTGAAACAGTGCCCGCCAGGGATCGAACCTGAGACCTTCCGCGTGTTAGGCGGATGTGATAACCACTACACCACGGGCACACATGGACTACTAAAGTGTAATGCTTCGAGAGTTATGAATCAGTTTAAATTTTAAAAGAACCAAACCCAGCTTTGTAGTTAAAAAGGCAACAGCTTAATACGCTGTACCCGCCAGGGATCGAACCTGAGACCGTCCGCGTGTTAGGCGGATGTGATAACCACTACACCACGGGCACACATGGCCTACTAAAGTGTAATGCTTCGACAGTTATGAATTAGTTTAAATTTTAAAAGAACCAAACCAAACTTTGTATTTAAAAAGGCAACAGCTTAATACGCTGTACCCGCCAGGGATCGAACCTGGGACCTTCCGCGTGTGAGGCGGATGTGATAACCGCTACACTGCGAGTACTTCAGAAAGCTAATAACACATTGCTTTATGAAATTATAATCAATAACTTTAATCTACAATTTACGAACTTCAAAAACAGATATAATCATGAATGTTATCGTAGCAGTTCAATACAAAAAAGATGTACCCGCCAGGGATCGAACCTGGGACCTTCCGCGTGTAAAGCGGATGTGATGACCACTACACAACGGGTACTCACAGCGCATAGAAATTCGTTAGACAAAAACTGTCAGAAATTTAGTTGCCATTTTAGAATAGCCAAAAGTGTTGGAAAAAAGTAATTCCAATTTTCAAACAGTGCCCGCCAGGGATCGAACCTGAGACCTTCCGCGTGTTAGGCGGATGTGATAACGACTACACCACGGGCACACATGGACTACTAAAGTGTAATGCTTCGACAGTTATGAATTAGTTTAAATTTTAAAAGAACCAAACCAAACTTTGTATTTAAAAAGGCAACAGCTTAATACGCTGTACCCGCCAGGGATCGAACCTGGGACCTTCCGCGTGTAAAGCGGATGTGATAACCACTACACAACGGGTACTCACAGCGCATAGAAATTCGTTAGACAAAAACTGTCAGAAATTTAGTTGCCATTTAAGAAAAGTCAAAAGTGTTGGAAAAAAGTAATTCCAATTTTCAAACAGTGCAAGCCAGGGTTCGAACCTGAGACCTTCCGCGAGTTAGGCGGATGTGATAACCACTACACCACGGGCACACATGGACTACTAAAGTGTAATGCTTCGAGAGTTATGAATTAGTTTAAATTTTAAAAGAACCAAAAAAAGCTTTGTATTTAAAAAAGCAACAGCTTAATACGCTGTACCCGCCAGGGATCGAACCTGGGACCTTCCGCGTGTGAGGCGGATGTGATAACCGCTACACCACGAGTACTTCAGAAAGCTAATAACACATTGCTTTATGAAATTATAATCAATAACTTTAATCTACAATTTACGAACTTCAAAAACAGATATAATCATGAATGTTATCGTAGCAGTTCAATACAAAAAAAGATGTACCCGTCAGGGATCGAACCTGGGACCTTCCGCGTGTAAAGCGGATGTGATAACCACTACACAACGGGTACTCACAACGCATAGAAATTCGTTAGACAAAAACTTTGAGAAATTTAATTGCTATTTAGGAATAGTCAAAAGTGTTTGAAAAATGTAATTACACTTTTGAAACAGTGCCCGCCAGGGATCGAACCTGAGACCTTCCGCGTGTTAGGCGGATGTGATAACCACTACACCACGGGCACACATGGACTACTAAAGTGTAATGCTTCGACAGTTATGAATTAGTTTAAATTTTAAAAGAACCAAACCAAACTTTGTATTTAAAAAGGCAACAGCTTAATACGCTGTACCCGCCAGGGATCGAACCTGGGACCTCCCGCGTGTAAAGCGGATGTGATAACCACTACACAACGGGTACTCACAGCGCATAGAAATTCGTTAGACAAAAACTGTCAGAAATTTAGTTGCCATTTAAGAATAGTCAAAAGTGTTGGAAAAACGCAATTCCAATTTTCAAACAGTGCCCGCCAGGGTTCGAACCTGAGACTTTCCGCGAGTTAGGCGGATGTGATAACCACTACACCACGGGCACACATGGACTAATAAAGTGTAATGCTTCGAGAGTTATGAATCAGTTTAAATTTTAAAAGAACCAAAACAAACTTTGTAATTAAAAAGGCAACAGCTTAATACGCTGTACCCGCCAGGGATCGAACCTTGGACCTTCCGCGTGTGAGGCGGATGTGATAACCGCTACACCACGAGTACTTCAGAAAGAAAATAACACATTGCTTTATGAAATTATAATCAATAACTTTAATCTACAATTTCCGAACTTCAAAAACAGATATAAACATGAATGTTATCTTAGCAGTTCAATACAAAAAAAGATGTACCCGCCAGGGATCGAACCTGGGACCTTCCGCGTGTAAAGCGGATGTGATAACCACTACACAACGGGTACTCACAGTGCATAGAAATTCGTTAGACAAAAACTGTCAGAAATTTAGTTGCCATTTAAGAATAGTCAAAAGTGTTGGAAAAACGCAATTCCAATTTTCAAACAGTGCCCGCCAGGGTTCGAACCTGAGACCTTCCGCGAGTTATTCGGATGTGATAACCACTACACCACGGGCACACATGGACTACTAAAGTGTAATGCTTCGAGAGTTATGAATCAGTTTAAATTTTAAAAGAACCAAAAAAAGCTTTGTATTTAAAAAAGCAACAGCTTAATACGCTGTACCCGCCAGGGATCGAACCTGGGACCTTCCGCGTGTGAGGCGGATGTGATAACCGCTACACCACGAGTACTTTAGAAAGCTAATAACACATTTCTTTATGAAATTATAATCAATAACTTTAATCTACAATTTACGAACTTCAAAAACAGATATAATCATGAATGTTATCGTAGCAGTTCAATACAAAAAAAGATGTACCCGCCAGGGATCGAACCTGGGACCTTCCGCGTGTAAAGCGGATGTGATAACCACTACACAACGGGTACTCACAACGCATAGAAATTCGTTAGACAAAAACTTTGAGAAATTTAATTGCTATTTAGGAATAGTCAAAAGTGTTTGAAAAATGTAATTACACTTTTGAAACAGTGCCCGCCAGGGATCGAACCTGAGACCTTCCGCGTGTTAGGCGGATGTGATAACCACTACACCACGGGCACACATGGACTACTAAAGTGTAATGCTTCGACAGTTATGAATTAGTTTAAATTTTAAAAGAACCAAACCAAACTTTGTATTTAAAAAGGCAACAGCTTAATACGCTGTACCCGCCAGGGATCGAACCTGGGACCTTCCGCGTGTAAAGCGGATGTGATAACCACTACACAACGGGTACTCACAGCGCATAGAAATTCGTTAGACAAAAACTGTCAGAAATTTAGTTGCCATTTAAGAATAGTCAAAAGTGTTGGAAAAAAAAATTCCAATTATCAAACAGTGCCCGCCAGGGATCGAACCTGAGACCTTCCGCGAGTTAGGCGGATGTGATAACCACTACACCACGGGCACACATGGACTACTAAAGTGTAATGCTTCGAGAGTTATGAATCAGTTTAAATTTTAAAAGAACCAAAACAAACTTTGTAATTAAAAAGGCAACAGCTTAATACGCTGTACCCGCCAGGGATCGAACCTTGGACCTTCCGCGTGTAAGGCGGATGTGATAACCGCTACACCACGAGTACTTCAGAAAGAAAATAACACATTGCTTTATGAAATTATAATCAATAACTTTAATCTACAATTTCCGAACTTCAAAAACAGATATAATCATGAATGTTATCTTAGCAGTTCAATACAAAAAAAGATGTACCCGCCAGGGATCGAACCTGGGACCTTCCGCGTGTAAAGCGGATGTGATAACCACTACACAACGGGTACTCACAGTGCATAGAAATTCGTTAGACAAAAACTGTCAGAAATTTAGTTGCCATTTAAGAATAGTCAAAAGTGTTGGAAAAACGCAATTCCAATTTTCAAACAGTGCCCGCCAGGGTTCGAACCTGGGACCTTCCGCGTGTGAGGCGGATGTGATAACCGCTACACCACGAGTACTTCAGAAAGCTAATAACACATTGCTTTATGAAATTATAATCAATAACTTTAATCTACAATTTACGAACTTCAAAAACAGATATAATCATGAATGTTATCGTAGCAGTTCAATACAAAAAAAGATGTATCCGTCAGGGATCGAACCTGGGACCTTCCGCGTGTAAAGCGGATGTGATAACCACTACACAACGGGTACTCACAACGCATAGAAATTCGTTAGACAAAAACTTTGAGAAATTTAATTGCTATTTAGGAATAGTCAAAAGTGTTTGAAAAATGTAATTACACTTTTGAAACAGTGCCCGCCAAGGATCGAACCTGAGACCTTCCGCGTGTTAGGCGGATGTGATAACCACTACACCACGGGCACACATGGACTACTAAAGTGTAATGCTTCGAGAGTTATGAATCAGTTTAAATTTTAAAAGAACCAAACCCAGCTTTGTAATTAAAAAGGCAACAGCTAAATACGCTGTACCCGCCAGGGATCGAACCTGGGACCTTCCGCGAGTTAGGCGGATGTGATAACCACTACACCACGGGCACACATGGACTACTAAAGTGTAATGCTTCGAGAGTTATGAATCAGTTTAAATTTTAAAAGAACCAAAAAAAGCTTTGTATTTAAAAAAGCAACAGCTTAATACGCTGTACCCGCCAGGGATCGAACCTGGGACCTTCCGCGTGTGAGGCGGATGTGATAACCGCTACACCACGAGTACTTCAGAAAGCTAATAACACATTGCTTTATGAAATTATAATCAATAACTTTAATCTACAATTTACGAACTTCAAAAACAGATATAATCATGAATGTTATCGTAGCAGTTCAATACAAAAAAGGATGTATCCGTCAGGGATCGAACCTGGGACCTTCCGCGTGTAAAGCGGATGTGATAACCACTACACAACGGGTACTCACAACGCATAGAAATTCGTTAGACAAAAACTTTGAGAAATTTAATTGCTATTTAGGAATAGTCAAAAGTGTTTGAAAAATGTAATTACACTTTTGAAACAGTGCCCGCCAGGGATCGAACCTGAGACCTTCCGCGTGTTAGGCGGATGTGATAACCACTACACCACGGGCACACATGGACTACTAAAGTGTAATGCTTCGAGAGTTATGAATCAGTTTAAATTTTAAAAGAACCAAACCCAGCTTTGTAACTAAAAAGGCAACAGCTAAATACGCTGTACCCGCCAGGGATCGAACCTGGGACCTTCCGCGAGTTAGGCGGATGTGATAACCACTACACCACGGGCACACATGGACTACTAAAGTGTAATGCTTCGAGAGTTATGAATCAGTTTAAATTTTAAAAGAACCAAAAAAAGCTTTGTATTTAAAAAAGCAACAGCTTAATACGCTGTACCCGCCAGGGATCGAACCTGGGACCTTCCGCGTGTGAGGCGGATGTGATAACCGCTACACCACGAGTACTTCAGAAAGCTAATAACACATTGCTTTATGAAATTATAATCAATAACTTTAATCTACAATTTACGAACTTCAAAAACAGATATAATCATGAATGTTATCGTAGCTGTTCAATACAAAAAAAGATGTATCCGTCAGGGATCGAACCTGGGACCTTCCGCGTGTAAAGCGGATGTGATAACCACTACACAACGGGTACTCACAGCGCATACAAATTCGTTAGACAAAAACTGTCAGAAATTTAGTTGCCATTTAGGAATAGTCAAAAGTGTTTGAAAAAAGTAATTCCAATTTTCAAACAGTGCCCGCCAGGGTTCGAACCTGAGACCTTCCGCGAGTTAGGCGGATGTGATAACCACTACACCACGGGCACACATGGACTACTAAAGTGTAATGCTTCGAGAGTTATGAATCAGTTTAAATTTTAAAAGAACCAAAAAAAGCTTTGTATTTAAAAAAGCAACAGCTTAATACGCTGTACCCGCCAGGGATCGAACCTGGGACCTTCCGCGTGTGAGGCGGATGTGATAACCGCTACACCACGAGTACTTCAGAAAGCTAATAACACATTGCTTTATGAAATTATAATCAATAACTTTAATCTACAATTTACGAACTTCAAAAACAGATATAATCATGAATGTTATCGTAGCAGTTCAATACAAAAAAAGATGTACCCGCCAGGGATCGAACCTGGGACTATCCGCGTGTAAAGCGGATGTGATAACCACTACACAACGGGTACTCACAGCGCATAGAAATTCGTTAGACAAAAAATGTCAGAAATTTAGTTGCCATTTAAGAATAGTCAAAAGTGTTGGAAAAAAGTAATTCCAATTATCAAACAGTGCCCGCCAGGGATCGAACCTGAGACCTTCCGCGTGTTAGGCGGATGTGATAACCACTACACCACGGGCACACATGGACTACTAAAGTGTAATGCTTCGAGAGTTATGAATCAGTTTAAATTTTAAAAGAACCAAAAAAAGCTTTGTATTTAAAAAAACAACAGCTTAATACGCTGTACCCGCCAGGGATCGAACCTGGGACCTTCCGCGTGTGAGGCGGATGTGATAACCGCTACACCACGAGTACTTCAGAAAGCTAATAACACATTGCTTTATGAAATTATAATCAATAACTTTAATCTACAATTTACGAACTTCAAAAACAGATATAATCATGAATGTTATCGTAGCAGTTCAATACAAAAACAGATGTACCCGTCAGAGATCGAACCTGGGACCTTCCGCGTGTAAAGCGGATGTGATAACCACTACACAACGGGTACTCACAGCGCATAGAAATTCGTTAGACAAAAACTTTGAGAAATTTAATTGCTATTTAGGAATAGTCAAAAGTTTTTGAAAAATGTAATTACACTTTTGAAACAGTGCCCGCCAGGGATCGAACCTGAGACCTTCCGCGTGTTAGGCGGATGTGATAACCACTACACCACGGGCACACATGGCCTACTAAAGTGTAATGCTTCGACAGTTATGAATTAGTTTAAATTTTAAAAGAACCAAACCAAACTTTGTATTTAAAAAGGCAACAGCTTAATACGCTGTACCCGCCAGGGATCGAACCTGGGACCTTCCGCGTGTAAAGCGGATGTGATAACCACTACACAACGGGTACTCACAGTGCATAGAAATTCGTTAGACAAAAACTGTCAGAAATTTAGTTGCCATTTAAGAATAGTCAAAAGTGTTGGAAAAACGCAATTCCAATTTTCAAACAGTGCCCGCCAGGGTTCGAACCTGGGACCTTCCGCGTGTAAAGCGGATGTGATAACCACTAAAACAACGGGTACTCACAACGCATAGAAATTCGTTAGACAAAAACTTTGAGAAATTTAATTGCTATTTAGGAATAGTCAAAAGTGTTTGAAAAATGTAATTACACTTTTGAAACAGTGCCCGCCAAGGATCGAACCTGAGACCTTCCGCGTGTTAGGCGGATGTGATAACCACTACACCACGGGCACACATGGACTACTAAAGTGTAATGCTTCGAGAGTTATGAATCAGTTTAAATTTTAAAAGAACCAAAAAAAGCTTTGTATTTAAAAAAGCAACAGCTTAATACGCTGTACCCGCCAGGGATCGAACCTGGGACCTTCCGCGTGTGAGGCGGATGTGATAACCGCTACACCACGAGTACTTCAGAAAGCTAATAACACATTGCTTTATGAAATTATAATCAATAACTTTAATCTACAATTTACGAACTTCAAAAACAGATATAATCATGAATGTTATCGTAGCAGTTCAATACAAAAAAAGATGTATCCGTCAGGGATCGAACCTGGGACCTTCCGCGTGTAAAGCGGATGTGATAACCACTACACAACGGGTACTCACAACGCATAGAAATTCGTTAGACAAAAACTTTGAGAAATTTAATTGCTATTTAGGAATAGTCAAAAGTGTTTGAAAAATGTAATTACACTTTTGAAACAGTGCCCGCCAAGGATCGAACCTGAGACCTTCCGCGTGTTAGGCGGATGTGATAACCACTACACCACGGGCACACATGGACTACTAAAGTGTAATGCTTCGAGAGTTATGAATCAGTTTAAATTTTAAAAGAACCAAACCCAGCTTTGTAATTAAAAAGGCAACAGCTAAATACGCTGTACCCGCCAGGGATCGAACCTGGGACCTTCCGCGAGTTAGGCGGATGTGATAACCACTACACCACGGGCACACATGGACTACTAAAGTGTAATGCTTCGAGAGTTATGAATCAGTTTAAATTTTAAAAGAACCAAAAAAAGCTTTGTATTTAAAAAAGCAACAGCTTAATACGCTGTACCCGCCAGGGATCGAACCTGGGACCTTCCGCGTGTGAGGCGGATGTGATAACCGCTACACCACGAGTACTTCAGAAAGCTAATAACACATTGCTTTATGAAATTATAATCAATAACTTTAATCTACAATTTACGAACTTCAAAAACAGATATAATCATGAATGTTATCGTAGCAGTTCAATACAAAAAAAGATGTATCCGTCAGGGATCGAACCTGGGACCTTCCGCGTGTAAAGCGGATGTGATAACCACTACACAACGGGTACTCACAACGCATAGAAATTCGTTAGACAAAAACTTTGAGAAATTTAATTGCTATTTAGGAATAGTCAAAAGTGTTTGAAAAATGTAATTACACTTTTGAAACAGTGCCCGCCAGGGATCGAACCTGAGACCTTCCGCGTGTTAGGCGGATGTGATAACCACTACACCACGGGCACACATGGACTACTAAAGTGTAATGCTTCGAGAGTTATGAATCAGTTTAAATTTTAAAAGAACCAAACCCAGCTTTGTAACTAAAAAGGCAACAGCTAAATACGCTGTACCCGCCAGGGATCGAACCTGGGACCTTCCGCGAGTTAAGCGGATGTGATAACCACTACACCACGGGCACACATGGCCTACTAAAGTGTAATGCTTCGACAGTTATGAATTAGTTTAAATTTTAAAAGAACCAAACCAAACTTTGTATTTAAAAAGGCAACAGCTTAATACGCTGTACCCGCCAGGGATCGAACCTGGGACCTTCCGCGTGTGAGGCGGATGTGATAACCGCTACACTGCGAGTACTTCAGAAAGCTAATAACACATTGCTTTATGAAATTATAATCAATAACTTTAATCTACAATTTACTAACTTCAAAAACAGATATAATCATGAATGTTATCGTAGCAGTTCAATACAAAAAAGATGTACCCGCCAGGGATCGAACCTGGGACCTTCCGCGTGTAAAGCGGATGTGATAACCACTACACAACGGGTACTCACAGCGCATAGAAATTCGTTAGATAAAAACTGTCAGAAATTTAGTTGCCATTTAAGAATAGCCAAAAGTGTTGGAAAAAAGTAATTCCAAATTTCAAACAGTGCCCGCCAGGGATCGAACCTGAGACCTTCCGCGTGTTAGGCGGATGTGATAACCACTACACCACGGGCACACATGGACTACTAAAGTGTAATTCTTCGAGAGTTATGAATCTATTTAAATTTTAAAAGAACCAAAACAAACTTTGTAATTAAAAAGGCAACAGCTTAATACGCTGTACCCGCCAGGGATCGAACCTGGGACCTTCCGCGTGTGAGGCGGATGTGATAACCGCTACACCACGAGTACTTCAGAAAGCTAATAACACATTGCTTTATGAAATTATAATCAATAACTTTAATCTACAATTTACGAACTTCAAAAACAGATATAATCATGAATGTTATCGTAGCAGTTCAATACAAAAAAAGATGTACCCGCCAGGGATCGAACCTGGGACCTTCCGCGTGTAAAGCGGATGTGATAACCACTACACAACGGGTACTCACAGCGCATAGAAATTCGTTAGACAAAAACTGTCAGAAATTTAGTTGCCATTTAAGAATAGTCAAAAAAGTTGGAAAAAAGTAATTCCAATTTTCAAACAGTGCCCGCCAGGGTTCGAACCTGAGACCTTCCGCGAGTTAGGCGGATGTGATAACCACTACACCACGGGCACACATGGCCTACAAAAGTGTAATGTTTCGACAGTTATGAATTAGTTTAAATTTTAAAAGAACCAAACCAAACTTTGTATTTAAAAAGGCAACAGCTTAATACGCTGTACCCGCAAGGGATCGAACCTGGGACCTTCCGCGTGTGAGGCGGATGGGATAACCGCTACACCGCGAGTACTTCAGAAAGCTAATAACACATTGCTTTATGAAATTATAATCAATAACTTTAATCTACAATTTACGAACTTCAAAAACAGATATAATCATGAATGTTATCGTAGCAGTTCAATACAAAAAAAGATGTACCCTTCAGGGATCGAACCTGGGACCTTCCGCGTGTAAAGCGGATGTGATAACCACTACACAACGGGTACTCACAACGCATAGAAATTCGTTAGACAAAAACTTTGAGAAATTTAATTGCTATTTAGGAATAGTCAAAAGTGTTTGAAAAATGTAATTACACTTTTGAAACAGTGCCCGCCAGGGATCGAACCTGAGACCTTCCGCGTGTTAGGCGGATGTGATAACCACTACACCACGGGCACACATGGACTACTAAAGTGTAATGCTTCGACAGTTATGAATTAGTTTAAATTTTAAAAGAACCAAACCAAACTTTGTATTTAAAAAGGCAACAGCTTAATACGCTGTACCCGCCAGGGATCGAACCTGGGACCTTTCGCGTGTAAAGCGGATGTTATAACCACTACACAACGGGTACTCACAGCGCATAGAAATTCGTTAGACAAAAACTGTCAGAAATTTAGTTGCCATTTAAGAATAGTCAAAAGTGTTGGAAAAAAGTAATTCCAATTTTCAAACAGTGCCCGCCAGGGTTCGAACCTGAGACCTTCCGCGAGTTAGGCGGATGTGATAACCACTACACCACGGGCACACATGGACTACTAAAGTGTAATGCTTCGAGAGTTATGAATCAGTTTAAATTTTAAAAGAACCAAAAAAAGCTTTGTATTTAAAAAAGCAACAGCTTAATACGCTGTACCCGCCAGGGATCGAACCTGGGACCTTCCGCGTGTGAGGCGGATGTGATAACCGCTACACCACGAGTACTTCAGAAAGCTAATAACACATTGCTTTATGAAATTATAATCAATAACTTTAATCTACAATTTACGAACTTCAAAAACAGATATAATCATGAATGTTATCGTAGCAGTTCAATACAAAAAAAGATGTACCCGCCAGGGATCGAACCTGGGACCTTCCGCGTGTAAAGCGGATGTGATAACCACTACACAACGGGTACTCACAGCGCATAGAAATTCGTTAGACAAAAACTGTCAGAAATTTAGTTGCCATTTAAGAATAGTCAAAAGTGTTGGAAAAAAGTAATTCCAATTATCAAACAGTGCCCGCCAGGGATCGAACCTGAGACCTTCTGCGTGTTAGGCGGATGTGATAACCACTACACCACGGGCACACATGGACTACTAAAGTGTAATGCTTCGAGAGTTATGAATCAGTTTAAATTTTAAAAGAACCAAAAAAAGCTTTGTATTTAAAAAAGCAACAGCTTAATACGCTGTACCCGCCAGGGATCGAACCTGGGACCTTCCGCGTGTGAGGCGGATGTGATAACCGCTACACCACGAGTACTTCAGAAAGCTAATAACACATTGCTTTATGAAATTATAATCAATAACTTTAATCTACAATTTACGAACTTCAAAAACAGATATAATCATGAATGTTATCGTAGCAGTTCAATACAAAAACAGATGTACCCGTCAGAGATCGAACCTGGGACCTTCCGCGTGTAAAGCGGATGTGATAACCACTACACAACGGGTACTCACAGCGCATAGAAATTCGTTAGACAAAAACTGTCAGAAATTTAGTTGCCATTTAAGAATAGTCAAATGTGTTGGAAAAAAGTAATTCCAATTATCAAACAGTGCCCGCCAGGGATCGAACCTGAGACCTTCCGCGTGTTAGGCGGATGTGATAACCACTACACCACGGGCACACATGGACTACTAAAGTGTAATGCTTCGAGAGTTATGAATCAGTTTAAATTTTAAAAGAACCAAAAAAAGCTTTGTATTTAAAAAAGCAACAGCTTAATACGCTGTACCCGCCAGGGATCGAACCTGGGACCTTCCGCGTGTGAGGCGGATGTGATAACCGCTACACCACGAGTACTTCAGAAAGCTAATAACACATTGCTTTATGAAATTATAATCAATAACTTTAATCTACAATTTACGAACTTCAAAAACAGATATAATCATGAATGTTATCGTAGCAGTTCAATACAAAAACAGATGTACCCGTCAGAGATCGAACCTGGGACCTTCCGCGTGTAAAGCGGATGTGATAACCACTACACAACGGGTACTCACAGCGCATAGAAATTCGTTAGACAAAAACTTTGAGAAATTTAATTGCTATTTAGGAATAGTCAAAAGTTTTTGAAAAATGTAATTACACTTTTGAAACAGTGCCCGCCAGGGATCGAACCTGAGACCTTCCGCGTGTTAGGCGGATGTGATAACCACTACACCACGGGCACACATGGCCTACTAAAGTGTAATGCTTCGACAGTTATGAATTAGTTTAAATTTTAAAAGAACCAAACCAAACTTTGTATTTAAAAAGGCAACACCTTAATACGCTGTACCCGCCAGGGATCGAACCTGGGACCTTCCGCGTGTGAGGCGGATGTGATAACCGCTACACTGCGAGTACTTCAGAAAGCTAATAACACATTGCTTTATGAAATTATAATCAATAACTTTAATCTACAATTTACTAACTTCAAAAACAGATATAATCATGAATGTTATCGTAGCAGTTCAATACAAAAAAGATGTACCCGCCAGGGATCGAACCTGGGACCTTCCGCGTGTAAAGCGGATGTGATAACCACTACACAACGGGTACTCACAGCGCATAGAAATTCGTTAGACAAAAACTGTCAGAAATTTAGTTGCCATTTAAGAATAGCCAAAAGTGTTGGAAAAAAGTAATTCCAATTTCAAACAGTGCCCGCCAGGGATCGAACCTGAGACCTTCCGCGTGTTAGGCGGATGTGATAACCACTACACCACGGGCACACATGGACTACTAAAGTGTAATTCTTCGAGAGTTATGAATCAGTTTAAATTTTAAAAGAACCAAAACAAACTTTGTAATTAAAAAGGCAACAGCTTAATACGCTGTACCCGCCAGGGATCGAACCTGGGACCTTCCGCGTGTGAGGCGGATGTGATAACCGCTACACCACGAGTACTTCAGAAAGCAAATAACACATTGCTTTATGAAATTATAATCAATAACTTTAATCTACAATTTCCGAACTTCAAAAACAGATATAATCATGAATGTTATCGTAGCAGTTCAATACAAAAAAAGATGTACCCGCCAGGGATCATACCTGGGACCTTCCGCGTGTAAAGCGGATGTGATAACCACTACACAACGGGTACTCACAGTGCATAGAAATTCGTTAGACAAAAACTTTGAGAAATTTAATTGCTATTTAGGAATAGTCAAAAGTGTTTGAAAAATGTAATTACACTTTTGAAACAGTGCCCGCCAGGGATCGAACCTGAGATCTTCCGCGTGTTAGGCGGATGTGATAACCCCTACACCACGGGCACACATGGACTACTAAAGTGTAATGCTTCGACAGTTATGAATTAGTTTAAATTTTAAAAGAACCAAACCAAACTTTGTATTTAAAAAGGCAACAGCTTAATACGCTGTACCCGCCAGGGATCGAACCTGGGACCTTCCGCGTGTAAAGCGGATGTGATAACCACTACACAACGGGTACTCACAGCGCATAGAAATTCGTTAGACAAAAACTGTCAGAAATTTAGTTGCCATTTAAGAATAGTCAAAAGTGTTGGAAAAAAGTAATTCCAATTTTCAAACAGTGCCCGCCAGGGTTCGAACCTGAGACCTTCCGCGAGTTAGGCGGATGTGATAACCACTACACCACGGGCACACATGGACTACTAAAGTGTAATGCTTCGAGAGTTATGAATCTGTTTAAATTTTAAAAGAACCAAAAAAAGCTTTGTATTTAAAAAAGCAACAGCTTAATACGCTGTACCCGCCAGGGATCGAACCTGGGACCTTCCGCGTGTGAGGCGGATGTGATAACCGCTACACCACGAGTACTTCAGAAAGCTAATAACACATTGCTTTATGAAATTATAATCAATAACTTTAATCTACAATTTACGAACTTCAAAATCAGATATAATCATGAATGTTATCGTAGCAGTTCAATACAAAAAAAGATGTACCCGCCAGGGATCGAACCTGGGTCCTTCCGCGTGTAAAGCGGATGTGATAACCACTACACAACGGGTACTCACAGCGCATAGAAATTCGTTAGACAAAAACTGTCAGAAATTTAGTTGCCATTTAAGAATAGTCAAAAGTGTTGGAAAAAAGTAATTCCAATTATCAAACAGTGCCCGCCAGGGATCGAACCTGAGACCTTCCGCGTGTTAGGCGGATGTGATAACCACAACACCACGGGCACACATGGACTACTAAAGTGTAATGCTTCGAGAGTTATGAATCAGTTTAAATTTTAAAAGAACCAAAAAAAGCTTTGTATTTAAAAAAGCAACAGCTTAATACGCTGTACCCGCAAGGGATCGAACCTGGGACCTTCCGCGTGTGAGGCGGATGTGATAACCGCTACACCACGAGTACTTCAGAAAGCTAATAACACATTGCTTTATGAAATTATAATCAATAACTTTAATCTACAATTTACGAACTTCAAAAACAGATATAATCATGAATGTTATCGTAGCAGTTCAATACAAAAACAGATGTACCCGTCAGAGATCGAACCTGGGACCTTCCGCGTGTAAAGCGGATGTGATAACCACTACACAACGGGTACTCACAGCGCATACAAATTCGTTAGACAAAAACTTTGAGAAATTTAATTGCTATTTAGGAATAGTCAAAAGTGTTTGAAAAATGTAATTACACTTTTGAAACAGTGCCCGCCAGGGATCGAACCTGAGACCTTCCGCGTGTTAGGCGGATGTGATAACCACTACACCACGGGCACACATGGACTACTAAAGTGTAATGCTTCGAGAGTTATGAATCAGTTTAAATTTTAAAAGAACCAAAAAAAGCTTTGTATTTAAAAAAGCAACAGCTTAATACGCTGTACCCGCCAGGGATCGAACCTGGGACCTTCCGCGTGTGAGGCGGATGTGATAACCGCTACACCACGAGTACTTCAGAAAGCTAATAACACATTGCTTTATGAAATTATAATCAATAACTTTAATCTACAATTTACGAACTTCAAAAACAGATATAATCATGAATGTTATCGTAGCAGTTCAATACAAAAACAGATGTACCCGTCAGAGATCGAACCTGGGACCTTCCGCGTGTAAAGCGGATGTGATAACCACTACACAACGGGTACTCACAGCGCATAGAAATTCGTTAGACAAAAACTTTGAGAAATTTAATTGCTATTTAGGAATAGTCAAAAGTTTTTGAAAAATGTAATTACACTTTTGAAACAGTGCCCGCCAGGGATCGAACCTGAGACCTTCCGCGTGTTAGGCGGATGTGATAACCACTACACCACGGGCACACATGGCCTACTAAAGTGTAATGCTTCGACAGTTATGAATTAGTTTAAATTTTAAAAGAACCAAACCAAACTTTGTATTTAAAAAGGCAACACCTTAATACGCTGTACCCGCCAGGGATCGAACCTGGGACCTTCCGCGTGTGAGGCGGATGTGATAACCGCTACACTGCGAGTACTTCAGAAAGCTAATAACACATTGCTTTATGAAATTATAATCAATAACTTTAATCTACAATTTACTAACTTCAAAAACAGATATAATCATGAATGTTATCGTAGCAGTTCAATACAAAAAAGATGTACCCGCCAGGGATCGAACCTGGGACCTTCCGCGTGTAAAGCGGATGTGATAACCACTACACAACGGGTACTCACAGCGCATAGAAATTCGTTAGACAAAAACTGTCAGAAATTTAGTTGCCATTTAAGAATAGTCAAATGTGTTGGAAAAAAGTAATTCCAATTATCAAACATTGCCGCCAGGGATCGAACCTGAGACCTTCCGCGTGTTAGGCGGATGTGATAACCACTACACCACGGGCACACATGGACTACTAAAGTGTAATGCTTCGAGAGTTATGAATCAGTTTAAATTTTAAAAGAACCAAAAAAAGCTTTGTATTTAAAAAAGCAACAGCTTAATACGCTGTACCCGCCAGGGATCGAACCTGGGACCTTCCGCGTGTGAGGCGGATGTGATAACCGCTACACCACGAGTACTTCAGAAAGCTAATAACACATTGCTTTATGAAATTATAATCAATAACTTTAATCTACAATTTACGAACTTCAAAAACAGATATAATCATGAATGTTATCGTAGCAGTTCAATACAAAAACAGATGTACCCGTCAGAGATCGAACCTGGGACCTTCCGCGTGTAAAGCGGATGTGATAACCACTACACAACGGGTACTCACAGCGCATAGAAATTCGTTAGACAAAAACTTTGAGAAATTTAATTGCTATTTAGGAATAGTCAAAAGTTTTTGAAAAATGTAATTACACTTTTGAAACAGTGCCCGCCAGGGATCGAACCTGAGACCTTCCGCGTGTTAGGCGGATGTGATAACCACTACACCACGGGCACACATGGCCTACTAAAGTGTAATGCTTCGACAGTTATGAATTAGTTTAAATTTTAAAAGAACCAAACCAAACTTTGTATTTAAAAAGGCAACACCTTAATACGCTGTACCCGCCAGGGATCGAACCTGGGACCTTCCGCGTGTGAGGCGGATGTGATAACCGCTACACTGCGAGTACTTCAGAAAGCTAATAACACATTGCTTTATGAAATTATAATCAATAACTTTAATCTACAATTTACTAACTTCAAAAACAGATATAATCATGAATGTTATCGTAGCAGTTCAATACAAAAAAGATGTACCCGCCAGGGATCGAACCTGGGACCTTCCGCGTGTAAAGCGGATGTGATAACCACTACACAACGGGTACTCACAGCGCATAGAAATTCGTTAGACAAAAACTGTCAGAAATTTAGTTGCCATTTAAGAATAGTCAAAAGTTTTTGAAAAATGTAATTACACTTTTGAAACAGTGCCCGCCAGGGATCGAACCTGAGATCTTCCGCGTGTTAGGCGGATGTGATAACCCCTACACCACGGGCACACATGGCCTACTAAAGTGTAATGCTTCGACAGTTATGAATTAGTTTAAATTTTAAAAGAACCAAACCAAACTTTGTATTTAAAAAGGCAACAGCTTAATACGCTGTACCCGCCAGGGATCGAACCTGGGACCTTCCGCGTGTAAAGCGGATGTGATAACCACTACACAACGGGTACTCACAGCGCATAGAAATTCGTTAGACAAAAACTGTCAGAAATTTAGTTGCCATTTAAGAATAGTCAAAAGTGTTGGAAAAAAGTAATTCCAATTTTCAAACAGTGCCCGCCAGGGTTCGAACCTGAGACCTTCCGCGAGTTAGGCGGATGTGATAACCACTACACCACGGGCACACATGGACTACTAAAGTGTAATGCTTCGAGAGTTATGAATCTGTTTAAATTTTAAAAGAACCAAAAAAAGCTTTGTATTTAAAAAAGCAACAGCTTAATACGCTGTACCCGCCAGGGATCGAACCTGGGACCTTCCGCGTGTGAGGCGGATGTGATAACCGCTACACCACGAGTACTTCAGAAAGCTAATAACACATTGCTTTATGAAATTATAATCAATAACTTTAATCTACAATTTACGAACTTCAAAATCAGATATAATCATGAATGTTATCGTAGCAGTTCAATACAAAAAAAGATGTACCCGCCAGGGATCGAACCTGGGTCCTTCCGCGTGTAAAGCGGATGTGATAACCACTACACAACGGGTACTCACAGCGCATAGAAATTCGTTAGACAAAAACTGTCAGAAATTTAGTTGCCATTTAAGAATAGTCAAAAGTGTTGGAAAAAAGTAATTCCAATTATCAAACAGTGCCCGCCAGGGATCGAACCTGAGACCTTCCGCGTGTTAGGCGGATGTGATAACCACAACACCACGGGCACACATGGACTACTAAAGTGTAATGCTTCGAGAGTTATGAATCAGTTTAAATTTTAAAAGAACCAAAAAAAGCTTTGTATTTAAAAAAGCAACAGCTTAATACGCTGTACCCGCAAGGGATCGAACCTGGGACCTTCCGCGTGTGAGGCGGATGTGATAACCGCTACACCACGAGTACTTCAGAAAGCTAATAACACATTGCTTTATGAAATTATAATCAATAACTTTAATCTACAATTTACGAACTTCAAAAACAGATATAATCATGAATGTTATCGTAGCAGTTCAATACAAAAACAGATGTACCCGTCAGAGATCGAACCTGGGACCTTCCGCGTGTAAAGCGGATGTGATAACCACTACACAACGGGTACTCACAGCGCATACAAATTCGTTAGACAAAAACTTTGAGAAATTTAATTGCTATTTAGGAATAGTCAAAAGTGTTTGAAAAATGTAATTACACTTTTGAAACAGTGCCCGCCAGGGATCGAACCTGAGACCTTCCGCGTGTTAGGCGGATGTGATAACCACTACACCACGGGCACACATGGACTACTAAAGTGTAATGCTTCGAGAGTTATGAATCAGTTTAAATTTTAAAAGAACCAAAAAAAGCTTTGTATTTAAAAAAGCAACAGCTTAATACGCTGTACCCGCCAGGGATCGAACCTGGGACCTTCCGCGTGTGAGGCGGATGTGATAACCGCTACACCACGAGTACTTCAGAAAGCTAATAACACATTGCTTTATGAAATTATAATCAATAACTTTAATCTACAATTTACGAACTTCAAAAACAGATATAATCATGAATGTTATCGTAGCAGTTCAATACAAAAACAGATGTACCCGTCAGAGATCGAACCTGGGACCTTCCGCGTGTAAAGCGGATGTGATAACCACTACACAACGGGTACTCACAGCGCATAGAAATTCGTTAGACAAAAACTTTGAGAAATTTAATTGCTATTTAGGAATAGTCAAAAGTTTTTGAAAAATGTAATTACACTTTTGAAACAGTGCCCGCCAGGGATCGAACCTGAGACCTTCCGCGTGTTAGGCGGATGTGATAACCACTACACCACGGGCACACATGGCCTACTAAAGTGTAATGCTTCGACAGTTATGAATTAGTTTAAATTTTAAAAGAACCAAACCAAACTTTGTATTTAAAAAGGCAACACCTTAATACGCTGTACCCGCCAGGGATCGAACCTGGGACCTTCCGCGTGTGAGGCGGATGTGATAACCGCTACACTGCGAGTACTTCAGAAAGCTAATAACACATTGCTTTATGAAATTATAATCAATAACTTTAATCTACAATTTACTAACTTCAAAAACAGATATAATCATGAATGTTATCGTAGCAGTTCAATACAAAAAAGATGTACCCGCCAGGGATCGAACCTGGGACCTTCCGCGTGTAAAGCGGATGTGATAACCACTACACAACGGGTACTCACAGCGCATAGAAATTCGTTAGACAAAAACTGTCAGAAATTTAGTTGCCATTTAAGAATAGTCAAATGTGTTGGAAAAAAGTAATTCCAATTATCAAACAGTGCCCGCCAGGGATCGAACCTGAGACCTTCCGCGTGTTAGGCGGATGTGATAACCACTACACCACGGGCACACATGGACTACTAAAGTGTAATGCTTCGAGAGTTATGAATCAGTTTAAATTTTAAAAGAACCAAAAAAAGCTTTGTATTTAAAAAAGCAACAGCTTAATACGCTGTACCCGCCAGGGATCGAACCTGGGACCTTCCGCGTGTGAGGCGGATGTGATAACCGCTACACCACGAGTACTTCAGAAAGCTAATAACACATTGCTTTATGAAATTATAATCAATAACTTTAATCTACAATTTACGAACTTCAAAAACAGATATAATCATGAATGTTATCGTAGCAGTTCAATACAAAAACAGATGTACCCGTCAGAGATCGAACCTGGGACCTTCCGCGTGTAAAGCGGATGTGATAACCACTACACAACGGGTACTCACAGCGCATAGAAATTCGTTAGACAAAAACTTTGAGAAATTTAATTGCTATTTAGGAATAGTCAAAAGTTTTTGAAAAATGTAATTACACTTTTGAAACAGTGCCCGCCAGGGATCGAACCTGAGACCTTCCGCGTGTTAGGCGGATGTGATAACCACTACACCACGGGCACACATGGCCTACTAAAGTGTAATGCTTCGACAGTTATGAATTAGTTTAAATTTTAAAAGAACCAAACCAAACTTTGTATTTAAAAAGGCAACACCTTAATACGCTGTACCCGCCAGGGATCGAACCTGGGACCTTCCGCGTGTGAGGCGGATGTGATAACCGCTACACTGCGAGTACTTCAGAAAGCTAATAACACATTGCTTTATGAAATTATAATCAATAACTTTAATCTACAATTTACTAACTTCAAAAACAGATATAATCATGAATGTTATCGTAGCAGTTCAATACAAAAAAGATGTACCCGCCAGGGATCGAACCTGGGACCTTCCGCGTGTAAAGCGGATGTGATAACCACTACACAACGGGTACTCACAGCGCATAGAAATTCGTTAGACAAAAACTGTCAGAAATTTAGTTGCCATTTAAGAATAGCCAAAAGTGTTGGAAAAAAGTAATTCCAATTTCAAACAGTGCCCGCCAGGGATCGAACCTGAGACCTTCCGCGTGTTAGGCGGATGTGATAACCACTACACCACGGGCACACATGGACTACTAAAGTGTAATTCTTCGAGAGTTATGAATCAGTTTAAATTTTAAAAGAACCAAAACAAACTTTGTAATTAAAAAGGCAACAGCTTAATACGCTGTACCCGCCAGGGATCGAACCTGGGACCTTCCGCGTGTGAGGCGGATGTGATAACCGCTACACCACGAGTACTTCAGAAAGCAAATAACACATTGCTTTATGAAATTATAATCAATAACTTTAATCTACAATTTCCGAACTTCAAAAACAGATATAATCATGAATGTTATCGTAGCAGTTCAATACAAAAAAGATGTACCCGCCAGGGATCGAACCTGGGACCTTCCGCGTGTAAAGCGGATGTGATAACCACTACACAACGGGTACTCACAGCGCATAGAAATTCGTTAGACAAAAACTGTCAGAAATTTAGTTGCCATTTAAGAATAGTCAAATGTGTTGGAAAAAAGTAATTCCAATTATCAAACAGTGCCCGCCAGGGATCGAACCTGAGACCTTCCGCGTGTTAGGCGGATGTGATAACCACTACACCACGGGCACACATGGACTACTAAAGTGTAATGCTTCGAGAGTTATGAATCAGTTTAAATTTTAAAAGAACCAAAAAAAGCTTTGTATTTAAAAAAGCAACAGCTTAATACGCTGTACCCGCCAGGGATCGAACCTGGGACCTTCCGCGTGTGAGGCGGATGTGATAACCGCTACACCACGAGTACTTCAGAAAGCTAATAACACATTGCTTTATGAAATTATAATCAATAACTTTAATCTACAATTTACGAACTTCAAAAACAGATATAATCATGAATGTTATCGTAGCAGTTCAATACAAAAACAGATGTACCCGTCAGAGATCGAACCTGGGACCTTCCGCGTGTAAAGCGGATGTGATAACCACTACACAACGGGTACTCACAGCGCATAGAAATTCGTTAGACAAAAACTTTGAGAAATTTAATTGCTATTTAGGAATAGTCAAAAGTTTTTGAAAAATGTAATTACACTTTTGAAACAGTGCCCGCCAGGGATCGAACCTGAGACCTTCCGCGTGTTAGGCGGATGTGATAACCACTACACCACGGGCACACATGGCCTACTAAAGTGTAATGCTTCGACAGTTATGAATTAGTTTAAATTTTAAAAGAACCAAACCAAACTTTGTATTTAAAAAGGCAACACCTTAATACGCTGTACCCGCCAGGGATCGAACCTGGGACCTTCCGCGTGTGAGGCGGATGTGATAACCGCTACACTGCGAGTACTTCAGAAAGCTAATAACACATTGCTTTATGAAATTATAATCAATAACTTTAATCTACAATTTACTAACTTCAAAAACAGATATAATCATGAATGTTATCGTAGCAGTTCAATACAAAAAAGATGTACCCGCCAGGGATCGAACCTGGGACCTTCCGCGTGTAAAGCGGATGTGATAACCACTACACAACGGGTACTCACAGCGCATAGAAATTCGTTAGACAAAAACTGTCAGAAATTTAGTTGCCATTTAAGAATAGCCAAAAGTGTTGGAAAAAAGTAATTCCAATTTCAAACAGTGCCCGCCAGGGATCGAACCTGAGACCTTCCGCGTGTTAGGCGGATGTGATAACCACTACACCACGGGCACACATGGACTACTAAAGTGTAATTCTTCGAGAGTTATGAATCAGTTTAAATTTTAAAAGAACCAAAACAAACTTTGTAATTAAAAAGGCAACAGCTTAATACGCTGTACCCGCCAGGGATCGAACCTGGGACCTTCCGCGTGTGAGGCGGATGTGATAACCGCTACACCACGAGTACTTCAGAAAGCAAATAACACATTGCTTTATGAAATTATAATCAATAACTTTAATCTACAATTTCCGAACTTCAAAAACAGATATAATCATGAATGTTATCGTAGCAGTTCAATACAAAAAAAGATGTACCCGCCAGGGATCATACCTGGGACCTTCCGCGTGTAAAGCGGATGTGATAACCACTACACAACGGGTACTCACAGTGCATAGAAATTCGTTAGACAAAAACTTTGAGAAATTTAATTGCTATTTAGGAATAGTCAAAAGTGTTTGAAAAATGTAATTACACTTTTGAAACAGTGCCCGCCAGGGATCGAACCTGAGATCTTCCGCGTGTTAGGCGGATGTGATAACCCCTACACCACGGGCACACATGGACTACTAAAGTGTAATGCTTCGACAGTTATGAATTAGTTTAAATTTTAAAAGAACCAAACCAAACTTTGTATTTAAAAAGGCAACAGCTTAATACGCTGTACCCGCCAGGGATCGAACCTGGGACCTTCCGCGTGTAAAGCGGATGTGATAACCACTACACAACGGGTACTCACAGCGCATAGAAATTCGTTAGACAAAAACTTTGAGAAATTTAATTGCTATTTAGGAATAGTCAAAAGTGTTTGAAAAATGTAATTACACTTTTGAAACAGTGCCCGCCAGGGATCGAACCTGAGACCTTCCGCGTGTTAGGCGGATGTGATAACCACTACACCACGGGCACACATGGACTACTAAAGTGTAATGCTTCGAGAGTTATGAATCAGTTTAAATTTTAAAAGAACCAAAAAAAGCTTTGTATTTAAAAAAGCAACAGCTTAATACGCTGTACCCGCCAGGGATCGAACCTGGGACCTTCCGCGTGTGAGGCGGATGTGATAACCGCTACACCACGAGTACTTCAGAAAGCTAATAACACATTGCTTTATGAAATTATAATCAATAACTTTAATCTACAATTTACGAACTTCAAAAACAGATATAATCATGAATGTTATCGTAGCAGTTCAATACAAAAACAGATGTACCCGTCAGAGATCGAACCTGGGACCTTCCGCGTGTAAAGCGGATGTGATAACCACTACACAACGGGTACTCACAGCGCATAGAAATTCGTTAGACAAAAACTTTGAGAAATTTAATTGCTATTTAGGAATAGTCAAAAGTTTTTGAAAAATGTAATTACACTTTTGAAACAGTGCCCGCCAGGGATCGAACCTGAGACCTTCCGCGTGTTAGGCGGATGTGATAACCACTACACCACGGGCACACATGGCCTACTAAAGTGTAATGCTTCGACAGTTATGAATTAGTTTAAATTTTAAAAGAACCAAACCAAACTTTGTATTTAAAAAGGCAACACCTTAATACGCTGTACCCGCCAGGGATCGAACCTGGGACCTTCCGCGTGTGAGGCGGATGTGATAACCGCTACACTGCGAGTACTTCAGAAAGCTAATAACACATTGCTTTATGAAATTATAATCAATAACTTTAATCTACAATTTACTAACTTCAAAAACAGATATAATCATGAATGTTATCGTAGCAGTTCAATACAAAAAAGATGTACCCGCCAGGGATCGAACCTGGGACCTTCCGCGTGTAAAGCGGATGTGATAACCACTACACAACGGGTACTCACAGCGCATAGAAATTCGTTAGACAAAAACTGTCAGAAATTTAGTTGCCATTTAAGAATAGTCAAAAGTTTTTGAAAAATGTAATTACACTTTTGAAACAGTGCCCGCCAGGGATCGAACCTGAGATCTTCCGCGTGTTAGGCGGATGTGATAACCCCTACACCACGGGCACACATGGCCTACTAAAGTGTAATGCTTCGACAGTTATGAATTAGTTTAAATTTTAAAAGAACCAAACCAAACTTTGTATTTAAAAAGGCAACAGCTTAATACGCTGTACCCGCCAGGGATCGAACCTGGGACCTTCCGCGTGTAAAGCGGATGTGATAACCACTACACAACGGGTACTCACAGCGCATAGAAATTCGTTAGACAAAAACTGTCAGAAATTTAGTTGCCATTTAAGAATAGTCAAAAGTGTTGGAAAAAAGTAATTCCAATTTTCAAACAGTGCCCGCCAGGGTTCGAACCTGAGACCTTCCGCGAGTTAGGCGGATGTGATAACCACTACACCACGGGCACACATGGACTACTAAAGTGTAATGCTTCGAGAGTTATGAATCTGTTTAAATTTTAAAAGAACCAAAAAAAGCTTTGTATTTAAAAAAGCAACAGCTTAATACGCTGTACCCGCCAGGGATCGAACCTGGGACCTTCCGCGTGTGAGGCGGATGTGATAACCGCTACACCACGAGTACTTCAGAAAGCTAATAACACATTGCTTTATGAAATTATAATCAATAACTTTAATCTACAATTTACGAACTTCAAAATCAGATATAATCATGAATGTTATCGTAGCAGTTCAATACAAAAAAAGATGTACCCGCCAGGGATCGAACCTGGGTCCTTCCGCGTGTAAAGCGGATGTGATAACCACTACACAACGGGTACTCACAGCGCATAGAAATTCGTTAGACAAAAACTGTCAGAAATTTAGTTGCCATTTAAGAATAGTCAAAAGTGTTGGAAAAAAGTAATTCCAATTATCAAACAGTGCCCGCCAGGGATCGAACCTGAGACCTTCCGCGTGTTAGGCGGATGTGATAACCACAACACCACGGGCACACATGGACTACTAAAGTGTAATGCTTCGAGAGTTATGAATCAGTTTAAATTTTAAAAGAACCAAAAAAAGCTTTGTATTTAAAAAAGCAACAGCTTAATACGCTGTACCCGCAAGGGATCGAACCTGGGACCTTCCGCGTGTGAGGCGGATGTGATAACCGCTACACCACGAGTACTTCAGAAAGCTAATAACACATTGCTTTATGAAATTATAATCAATAACTTTAATCTACAATTTACGAACTTCAAAAACAGATATAATCATGAATGTTATCGTAGCAGTTCAATACAAAAACAGATGTACCCGTCAGAGATCGAACCTGGGACCTTCCGCGTGTAAAGCGGATGTGATAACCACTACACAACGGGTACTCACAGCGCATACAAATTCGTTAGACAAAAACTTTGAGAAATTTAATTGCTATTTAGGAATAGTCAAAAGTGTTTGAAAAATGTAATTACACTTTTGAAACAGTGCCCGCCAGGGATCGAACCTGAGACCTTCCGCGTGTTAGGCGGATGTGATAACCACTACACCACGGGCACACATGGACTACTAAAGTGTAATGCTTCGAGAGTTATGAATCAGTTTAAATTTTAAAAGAACCAAAAAAAGCTTTGTATTTAAAAAAGCAACAGCTTAATACGCTGTACCCGCCAGGGATCGAACCTGGGACCTTCCGCGTGTGAGGCGGATGTGATAACCGCTACACCACGAGTACTTCAGAAAGCTAATAACACATTGCTTTATGAAATTATAATCAATAACTTTAATCTACAATTTACGAACTTCAAAAACAGATATAATCATGAATGTTATCGTAGCAGTTCAATACAAAAACAGATGTACCCGTCAGAGATCGAACCTGGGACCTTCCGCGTGTAAAGCGGATGTGATAACCACTACACAACGGGTACTCACAGCGCATAGAAATTCGTTAGACAAAAACTTTGAGAAATTTAATTGCTATTTAGGAATAGTCAAAAGTTTTTGAAAAATGTAATTACACTTTTGAAACAGTGCCCGCCAGGGATCGAACCTGAGACCTTCCGCGTGTTAGGCGGATGTGATAACCACTACACCACGGGCACACATGGCCTACTAAAGTGTAATGCTTCGACAGTTATGAATTAGTTTAAATTTTAAAAGAACCAAACCAAACTTTGTATTTAAAAAGGCAACACCTTAATACGCTGTACCCGCCAGGGATCGAACCTGGGACCTTCCGCGTGTGAGGCGGATGTGATAACCGCTACACTGCGAGTACTTCAGAAAGCTAATAACACATTGCTTTATGAAATTATAATCAATAACTTTAATCTACAATTTACTAACTTCAAAAACAGATATAATCATGAATGTTATCGTAGCAGTTCAATACAAAAAAGATGTACCCGCCAGGGATCGAACCTGGGACCTTCCGCGTGTAAAGCGGATGTGATAACCACTACACAACGGGTACTCACAGCGCATAGAAATTCGTTAGACAAAAACTGTCAGAAATTTAGTTGCCATTTAAGAATAGCCAAAAGTGTTGGAAAAAAGTAATTCCAATTTCAAACAGTGCCCGCCAGGGATCGAACCTGAGACCTTCCGCGTGTTAGGCGGATGTGATAACCACTACACCACGGGCACACATGGACTACTAAAGTGTAATTCTTCGAGAGTTATGAATCAGTTTAAATTTTAAAAGAACCAAAACAAACTTTGTAATTAAAAAGGCAACAGCTTAATACGCTGTACCCGCCAGGGATCGAACCTGGGACCTTCCGCGTGTGAGGCGGATGTGATAACCGCTACACCACGAGTACTTCAGAAAGCAAATAACACATTGCTTTATGAAATTATAATCAATAACTTTAATCTACAATTTCCGAACTTCAAAAACAGATATAATCATGAATGTTATCGTAGCAGTTCAATACAAAAAAGATGTACCCGCCAGGGATCGAACCTGGGACCTTCCGCGTGTAAAGCGGATGTGATAACCACTACACAACGGGTACTCACAGCGCATAGAAATTCGTTAGACAAAAACTGTCAGAAATTTAGTTGCCATTTAAGAATAGTCAAATGTGTTGGAAAAAAGTAATTCCAATTATCAAACAGTGCCCGCCAGGGATCGAACCTGAGACCTTCCGCGTGTTAGGCGGATGTGATAACCACTACACCACGGGCACACATGGACTACTAAAGTGTAATGCTTCGAGAGTTATGAATCAGTTTAAATTTTAAAAGAACCAAAAAAAGCTTTGTATTTAAAAAAGCAACAGCTTAATACGCTGTACCCGCCAGGGATCGAACCTGGGACCTTCCGCGTGTGAGGCGGATGTGATAACCGCTACACCACGAGTACTTCAGAAAGCTAATAACACATTGCTTTATGAAATTATAATCAATAACTTTAATCTACAATTTACGAACTTCAAAAACAGATATAATCATGAATGTTATCGTAGCAGTTCAATACAAAAACAGATGTACCCGTCAGAGATCGAACCTGGGACCTTCCGCGTGTAAAGCGGATGTGATAACCACTACACAACGGGTACTCACAGCGCATAGAAATTCGTTAGACAAAAACTTTGAGAAATTTAATTGCTATTTAGGAATAGTCAAAAGTTTTTGAAAAATGTAATTACACTTTTGAAACAGTGCCCGCCAGGGATCGAACCTGAGACCTTCCGCGTGTTAGGCGGATGTGATAACCACTACACCACGGGCACACATGGCCTACTAAAGTGTAATGCTTCGACAGTTATGAATTAGTTTAAATTTTAAAAGAACCAAACCAAACTTTGTATTTAAAAAGGCAACACCTTAATACGCTGTACCCGCCAGGGATCGAACCTGGGACCTTCCGCGTGTGAGGCGGATGTGATAACCGCTACACTGCGAGTACTTCAGAAAGCTAATAACACATTGCTTTATGAAATTATAATCAATAACTTTAATCTACAATTTACTAACTTCAAAAACAGATATAATCATGAATGTTATCGTAGCAGTTCAATACAAAAAAGATGTACCCGCCAGGGATCGAACCTGGGACCTTCCGCGTGTAAAGCGGATGTGATAACCACTACACAACGGGTACTCACAGCGCATAGAAATTCGTTAGACAAAAACTGTCAGAAATTTAGTTGCCATTTAAGAATAGCCAAAAGTGTTGGAAAAAAGTAATTCCAATTTCAAACAGTGCCCGCCAGGGATCGAACCTGAGACCTTCCGCGTGTTAGGCGGATGTGATAACCACTACACCACGGGCACACATGGACTACTAAAGTGTAATTCTTCGAGAGTTATGAATCAGTTTAAATTTTAAAAGAACCAAAACAAACTTTGTAATTAAAAAGGCAACAGCTTAATACGCTGTACCCGCCAGGGATCGAACCTGGGACCTTCCGCGTGTGAGGCGGATGTGATAACCGCTACACCACGAGTACTTCAGAAAGCAAATAACACATTGCTTTATGAAATTATAATCAATAACTTTAATCTACAATTTCCGAACTTCAAAAACAGATATAATCATGAATGTTATCGTAGCAGTTCAATACAAAAAAAGATGTACCCGCCAGGGATCATACCTGGGACCTTCCGCGTGTAAAGCGGATGTGATAACCACTACACAACGGGTACTCACAGTGCATAGAAATTCGTTAGACAAAAACTTTGAGAAATTTAATTGCTATTTAGGAATAGTCAAAAGTGTTTGAAAAATGTAATTACACTTTTGAAACAGTGCCCGCCAGGGATCGAACCTGAGACCTTCCGCGTGTTAGGCGGATGTGATAACCACTACACCACGGGCACACATGGACTACTAAAGTGTAATGCTTCGAGAGTTATGAATCAGTTTAAATTTTAAAAGAACCAAAAAAAGCTTTGTATTTAAAAAAGCAACAGCTTAATACGCTGTACCCGCCAGGGATCGAACCTGGGACCTTCCGCGTGTGAGGCGGATGTGATAACCGCTACACCACGAGTACTTCAGAAAGCTAATAACACATTGCTTTATGAAATTATAATCAATAACTTTAATCTACAATTTACGAACTTCAAAAACAGATATAATCATGAATGTTATCGTAGCAGTTCAATACAAAAAAAGATGTACCCGCCAGGGATCGAACCTGGGACCTTCCGCGTGTAAAGCGGATGTGATAACCACTACACAACGGGTACTCACAGCGCATAGAAATTCGTTAGACAAAAACTGTCAGAAATTTAGTTGCCATTTAAGAATAGTCAAAAGTGTTGGAAAAAAGTAATTCCAATTATCAAACAGTGCCCGCCAGGGATCGAACCTGAGACCTTCCGCGTGTTAGGCGGATGTGATAACCACTACACCACGGGCACACATGGACTACTAAAGTGTAATGCTTCGAGAGTTATGAATCAGTTTAAATTTTAAAAGAACCAAAAAAAGCTTTGTATTTAAAAAAGCAACAGCTTAATACGCTGTAACCGCCAGGGATCGAACCTGGGACCTTCCGCGTGTGAGGCGGATGTGATAACCACTACACCACGGGCACACATGGACTACTAAAGTGTAATGCTTCGAGAGTTATGAATCAGTTTAAATTTTAAAAGAACCAAACCCAGCTTTGTAGTTAAAAAGGCAACAGCTTAATACGCTGTACCCGCCAGGGATCGAACCTGAGACAGTCCGCGTGTTAGGCGGATGTGATAACCACTACACCACGGGCACACATGGCCTACTAAAGTGTAATGCTTCGACAGTTATGAATTAGTTTAAATTTTAAAAGAACCAAACCAAACTTTGTATTTAAAAAGGCAACAGCTTAATACGCTGTACCCGCCAGGGATCGAACCTGGGACCTTCCGCGTGTGAGGCGGATGTGATAACCGCTACACTGCGAGTACTTCAGAAAGCTAATAACACATTGCTTTATGAAATTATAATCAATAACTTTAATCTACAATTTACTAACTTCAAAAACAGATATAATCATGAATGTTATCGTAGCAGTTCAATACAAAAAAGATGTACCCGCCAGGGATCGAACCTGGGACCTTCCGCGTGTAAAGCGGATGTGATAACCACTACACAACGGGTACTCACAGCGCATAGAAATTCGTTAGACAAAAACTGTCAGAAATTTAGTTGCCATTTAAGAATAGCCAAAAGTGTTGGAAAAAAGTAATTCCAATTTTCAAACAGTGCCCGCCAGGGATCGAACCTGAGACCTTCCGCGTGTTAGGCGGATGTGATAACCACTACACCACGGGCACACATGGACTACTAAAGTGTAATTCTTCGAGAGTTATGAATCAGTTTAAATTTTAAAAGAACCAAAACAAACTTTGTAATTAAAAAGGCAACAGCTTAATACGCTGTACCCGCCAGGGATCGAACCTGGGACCTTCCGCGTGTGAGGCGGATGTGATAACCGCTACACCACGAGTACTTCAGAAATCAAATAACACATTGCTTTATGAAATTATAATCAATAACTTTAATCTACAATTTCCGAACTTCAAAAACAGATATAATCATGAATGTTATCGTAGCAGTTCAATACAAAAAAAGATGTACCCGCCAGGGATCGAACCTGGGACCTTCTGCGTGTAAAGCGGATGTGATAACCACTACACAACGGGTACTCACAGTGCATAGAAATTCGTTAGACAAAAACTGTCAGAAATTTAGTTGCCATTTAAGAATAGTCAAAAGTGTTGGAAAAACGCAATTCCAATTTTCAAACAGTGCCCGCCAGGGTTCGAACCTGAGACCTTCCGCGAGTTAGGCGGATGTGATAACCACTACACCACGGGCACACATGGACTACTAAAGTGTAATGCTTCGAGAGTTATGAATCAGTTTAAATTTTAAAAGAACCAAAACAAACTTTGTAATTAAAAAGGCAACAGCTTAATACGCTGTACCCGCCAGGGATCGAACCTTGGACCTTCCGCGTGTGAGGCGGATGTGATAACCGCTACACCACGAGTACTTCAGAAAGAAAATAACACATTGCTTTATGAAATTATAATCAATAACTTTAATCTACAATTTCCGAACTTCAAAAACAGATATAATCATGAATGTTATCTTAGCAGTTCAATACAAAAAAAGATGTACCCGCCAGGGATCGAACCTGGGACCTTCCGCGTGTAAAGCGGATGTGATAACCACTACACAACGGGTACTCACAGTGCATAGAAATTCGTTAGACAAAAACTGTCAGAAATTTAGTTGCCATTTAAGAATAGTCAAAAGTGTTGGAAAAACGCAATTCCAATTTTCAAACAGTGCCCGCCAGGGTTCGAACCTGGGACCTTCCGCGTGTAAAGCGAATGTGATAACCACTACACAACGGGTACTCACAACGCATAGAAATTCGTTAGACAAAAACTTTGAGAAATTTAATTGCTATTTAGGAATAGTCAAAAGTGTTTGAAAAATGTAATTACACTTTTGAAACAGTGCCCGCCAAGGATCGAACCTGAGACCTTCCGCGTGTTAGGCGGATGTGATAACCACTACACCACGGGCACACATGGACTACTAAAGTGTAATGCTTCGAGAGTTATGAATCAGTTTAAATTTTAAAAGAACCAAACCCAGCTTTGTAATTAAAAAGGCAACAGCTTAATACGCTGTACCCGCCAGGGATCGAACCTGGGACCTCCCGCGAGTTAGGCGGATGTGATAACCACTACACCACGGGCACACATGGACTACTAAAGTGTAATGCTTCGAGAGTTATGAATCAGTTTAAATTTTAAAAGAACCAAAAAAAGCTTTGTATTTAAAAAAGCAACAGCTTAATACGCTGTACCCGCCAGGGATCGAACCTGGGACCTTCCGCGTGTGAGGCGGATGTGATAACCGCTACACCACGAGTACTTCAGAAAGCTAATAACACATTGCTTTATGAAATTATAATCAATAACTTTAATCTACAATTTACGAACTTCAAAAACAGATATAATCATGAATGTTATCGTAGCAGTTCAATACAAAAAAAGATGTACCCGTCAGGGATCGAACCTGGGACCTTCCGCGTGTAAAGCGGATGTGATAACCACTACACAACGGGTACTCACAACGCATAGAAATTCGTTAGACAAAAACTTTGAGAAATTTAATTGCTATTTAGGAATAGTCAAAAGTGTTTAAAAAATGTAATTACACTTTTGAAACAGTGCCCGCCAGGGATCGAACCTGAGACCTTCCGCGTGTTAGGCGGATGTGATAACCACTACACCACGGGCACACATGGCCTACTAAAGTGTAATGCTTCGACAGTTATGAATTAGTTTAAATTTTAAAAGAACCAAACCAAACTTTGTATTTAAAAAGGCAACAGCTTAATACGCTGTACCCGCCAGGGATCGAACCTGGGACCTTCCGCGTGTAAAGCGGATGTGATAACCACTACACAACGGGTACTCACAGCGCATAGAAATTCGTTAGACAAAAACTGTCAGAAATTTAGTTGCCATTTAAGAATAGTCAAAAGTGTTGGAAAAAAGTAATTCCAATTTTCAAACAGTGCCCGCCAGGGTTCGAACCTGAGACCTTCCGCGAGTTAGGCGGATGTGATAACCACTACACCACGGGCACACATGGCCTACAAAAGTGTAATGCTTCGACAGTTATGAATTAGTTTAAATTTTAAAAGAACCAAACCAAACTTTGTATTTAAAAAGGCAACAGCTTAATACGCTGTACCCGCCAGGGATCGAACCTGGGACCTTCCGCGTGTGATTCGGATGGGATAACCGCTACACCGCGAGTACTTCAGAAAGCTAATAACACATTGCTTTATGAAATTATAATCAATAACTTTAATCTACAATTTCCGAACTTCAAAAACAGATATAATCATGAATGTTATCGTAGCAGTTCAATACAAAAAAAGATGTACCCGCCAGGGATCGAACCTGGGACCTTCCGCGTGTAAAGCGGATGTGATAACCACTACAAACCGGGTACTCACAGTGCATAGAAATTCGTTAGACAAAAACTGTCAGAAATTTAGTTGCCATTTAAGAATAGTCAAAAGTGTTGGAAAAACGCAATTCCAATTTTCAAACAGTGCCCGCCAGGGTTCGAACCTGAGACCTTCCGCGAGTTAGGCGGATGTGATAACCACTACACCACGGGCACACATGGACTACTAAAGTGTAATGCTTCGAGAGTTATGAATCAGTTTAAATTTTAAAAGAACCAAAAAAAGCTTTGTATTTAAAAAAGCAACAGCTTAATACGCTGTACCCGCCAGGGATCGAACCTGGGACCTTCCGCGTGTGAGGCGGATGTGATAACCGCTACACCACGAGTACTTTAGAAAGCTAATAACATATTTCTTTATGAAATTATAATCAATAACTTTAATCTACAACTTACGTACTTCAAAAACAGATATAATCATGAATGTTATCGTAGCACTTCAATACAAAAAAAGATGTACCCGCCAGGGATCGAACCTGGGACCTTCCGCGTGTAAAGCGGATGTGATAACCACTACACAACGGGTACTCACAGTGCATAGAAATTCGTTAGACAAAAACTGTCAGAAATTTAGTTGCCATTTAAGAATAGTCAAAAGTGTTGGAAAAACGCAATTCCAATTTTCAAACAGTGCCCGCCAGGGTTCGAACCTGAGACCTTCCGCGAGTTAGGCGGATGTGATAACCACTACACCACGGGCACACATGGACTACTAAAGTGTAATGCTTCGAGAGTTATGAATCAGTTTAAATTTTAAAAGAACCAAAAAAAGCTTTGTATTTAAAAAAGCAACAGCTTAATACGCTGTACCCGCCAGGGATCGAACCTGGGACCTTCCGCGTGTGAGGCGGATGTGATAACCGCTACACCACGAGTACTTTAGAGAGCTAATAACACATTTCTTTATGAAATTATAATCAATATTTTTAATCTACAATTTACGTACTTCAAAAACAGATATAATCATGAATGTTATCGTAGCACTTCAATACAAAAAAAGATGTACCCGCCAGGGATCGAACCTGGGACCTTCCGCGTGTAAAGCGGATGTGATAACCACTACACAACGGGTACTCACAGCGCATAGAAATTCGTTAGACAAAAACTGTCAGAAATTTAGTTGCCATTTAAGAATAGTCAAAAGTGTTGGAAAAAAGTAATTCCAATTTTCAAACAGTGCCCGCCAGGGATCGAACCTGAGACCTTCCGCGTGTTAGGCGGATGTGATAACCACTACACCACGGGCACACATGGACTACTAAAGTGTAATGCTTCGAGAGTTATGAATCAGTTTAAATTTTAAAAGAACCAAAACAAACTTTGTAATTAAAAAGGCAACAGCTTAATACGCTGTACCCGCCAGCGATCGAACCTGGGACCTTCCGCGTGTAAGGCGGATGTGATAACCGCTACACCACGAGTACTTCAGAAAGAAAATAACACATTGCTTTATGAAATTATAATCAATAACTTTAATCTACAATTTCCGAACTTCAAAAACAGATATAATCATGAATGTTATCGTAGCAGTTCAATTCAAAAAAAGATGTACCCGCCAGGGATCGAACCTGGGACCGTCCGCGTGTAAAGCGGATGTGATAACCACTACACAACGGGTACTCACAGTGCATAGAAATTCGTTAGACAAAAACTGTAGAAATTTAGTTGCCATTTAAGAATAGTCAAAAGTGTTGGAAAAACGCAATTCCAATTTTCAAACAGTGCCCGCCAGGGTTCGAACCTGAGACCTTCCGCGAGTTAGGCGGATGTGATAACCACTACACCACGGGCACACATGGACTACTAAAGTGTAATGCTTCGAGAGTTATGAATCAGTTTAAATTTTAAAAGAACCAAAAAAAGCTTTGTATTTAAAAAAGCAACAGCTTAATACGCTGTACCCGCCAGGGATCGAACCTGGGACCTTCCGCGTGTGAGGCGGATGTGATAACCGCTACACCACGAGTACTTCAGAAAGCTAATAACACATTTCTTTATGAAATTATAATCAATAACTTTAATCTACAATTTACGAACTTCAAAAACAGATATAATCATGAATGTTATCGTAGCAGTTCAATACAAAAAAAGATGTACCCGCCAGGGATCGAACCTGGGACCTTTCGCGTGTAAATCGGATGTGATAACCACTACACAACGGCTACTCACAGCGCATAGAAATTCGTTAGACAAAAACTGTCAGAAATTTAGTTGCCATTTAAGAATAGTCAAAAGTGTTGGAAAAAAGTAATTCCAATTTTCAAACAGTGCCCGCCAGGGATCGGAGCTGAGACCTTCCGCGTGTTAGGCGGATGTGATAACCACTACACCACGGGCACACATGGACTACTAAAGTGTAATGCTTCGAGAGTTATGAATCAGTTTAAATTTTAAAAGAACCAAAACAAACTTTGTAATTAAAAAGGCAACAGCTTAATACGCTGTACCCGCCAGCGATCGAACCTGGAACCTTCCGCGTGTGAGGCGGATGTGATAACCGCTACACCACGAGTACTTCAGAAAGAAAATAACACATTGCTTTATGAAATTATAATCAATAACTTTAATCTACAATTTCCGAACTTCAAAAACAGATATAATCATGAATGTTATCGTAGCAGTTCAATACAAAAAAAGATGTACCCGCCAGGGATCGAACCTGGGACCTTCCGCGTGTAAAGCGGATGTGATAACCACTACACAACGGGTACTCACAGTGCATAGAAATTCGTTAGACAAAAACTGTCAGAAATTTAGTTGCCATTTAAGAATAGTCAAAAGTGTTGGAAAAACGCAATTCCAATTTTCAAACAGTACCCGCCAGGGATCGAACCTGGGACCGTCCGTGTGTTAGGCGGATGTGATAACCACTACAACACGGGCACACATGGCCTACTAAAGTGTAATGCTTCGACAGTTATGAATTAGTTTAAATTTTAAAAGAACCAAACCAAGCTTTGTATTTAAAAAGGCAAAAGATTAATACGCTGTTCCCTCCAGGGATCGAACCTGGGACCTTCCGCATGTAAAGTTGATGTGATAACCACTACACAACGGGTACTCACAGCGCATAGAAATTCGTTAGAAAAAAAACTTTCAGAAATTTAGTTGCCATTTAAGAATAGTCAAAAGTGTTGGAAAAATGTAATTACACTTTTGAAACAGTGCCCGCCAGGGATCGAACCTGAGACCTTCCGCGTGTTAGGCGGATGTGATAACCACTACGCCACGGGCACACATGGACTAATAAAGTGTAATGCTTCGAGAGTTATCAATTATATTACATTTTAAAAGAACCAAAACAAACTTTATAATTAAAAAGGCAACAGCTTAATACGCTTTACCCGCCAGGGATCGAACCTGAGACCGTCCGCGTGTTAGGCGGATGTGATAACCACTACACCACGGGCACACATGGCCTACTAAAGTGTAATGCTTCGACAGTTATGAATTAGTTTAAATTTTAAAAGAACCAAACCAAACTTTGTATTTAAAAAGGCAACAGCTTAATACGCTGTACCCGCCAGGGATCGAACCTGGGACCTTCCGCGTGTGAGGCGGATGTGATAACCGCTACACTGCGAGTACTTCAGAAAGCTAATAACACATTGCTTTATGAAATTATAATCAATAACTTTAATCTACAATTTACTAACTTCAAAAACAGATATAATCATGAATGTTATCGTAGCAGTTCAATACAAAAAAGATGTACCCGCCAGGGATCGAACCTGGGACCTTCCGCGTGTAAAGCGGATGTGATAACCACTACACAACGGGTACTCACAGCGCATAGAAATTCGTTAGACAAAAACTGTCAGAAATTTAGTTGCCATTTAAGAATAGCCAAAAGTGTTGGAAAAAAGTAATTCCAATTTCAAACAGTGCCCGCCAGGGATCGAACCTGAGACCTTCCGCGTGTTAGGCGGATGTGATAACCACTACACCACGGGCACACATGGACTACTAAAGTGTAATTCTTCGAGAGTTATGAATCAGTTTAAATTTTAAAAGAACCAAAACAAACTTTGTAATTAAAAAGGCAACAGCTTAATACGCTGTACCCGCCAGGGATCGAACCTGGGACCTTCCGCGTGTGAGGCGGATGTGATAACCGCTACACCACGAGTACTTCAGAAAGCAAATAACACATTGCTTTATGAAATTATAATCAATAACTTTAATCTACAATTTCCGAACTTCAAAAACAGATATAATCATGAATGTTATCGTAGCAGTTCAATACAAAAAAAGATGTACCCGCCAGGGATCGAACCTGGGACCTTCCGCGTGTAAAGCGGATGTGATAACCACTACACAACGGGAACTCACAGTGCATAGAAATTCGTTAGACAAAAACTTTGAGAAATTTAATTGCTATTTAGGAATAGTCAAAAGTGTTTGAAAAATGTAATTACACTTTTGAAACAGTGCCCGCCAGGGACCGAACCTGAGATCTTCCGCGTGTTAGGCGGATGTGATAACCACTACACCACGGGCACACATGGACTACTAAAGTGTAATGCTTCGACAGTCATGAATTAGTTTAAATTTTAAAAGAACCAAACCAAACTTTGTATTTAAAAAGACAACAGCTTAATACGCTGTACCCGCCAGGGATCGAACCTAGGACCTTCCGCGTGTAAAGCGGATGTGATAACCACTACACAACGGGTACTCACAGCGCATAGAAATTCGTTAGACAAAAACTGTCAGAAATTTAGTTGCCATTTAAGAATAGTCAAAAGTGTTGGAAAAAAGTAATTCCAATTTTCAAACAGTGCCCGCCAGGGTTCGAACCTGAGACCTTCCGCGAGTTAGGCGGATGTGATAACCACTACACCACGGGCACACATGGACTACTAAAGTGTAATGCTTCGAGAGTTATGAATCAGTTTAAATTTTAAAAGAACCAAAAAAAGCTTTGTATTTAAAAAAGCAACAGCTTAATACGCTGTACCCGCCAGGGATCGAACCTGGGACCTTCCGCGTGTGAGGCGGATGTGATAACCGCTACACCACGAGTACTTCAGAAAGCTAATAACACATTGCTTTATGAAATTATAATCAATAACTTTAATCTACAATTTACGAACTTCAAAATCAGATATAATCATGAATGTTATCGTAGCAGTTCAATACAAAAAAAGATGTACCCGCCAGGGATCGAACCTGGGTCCTTCCGCGTGTAAAGCGGATGTGATAACCACTACACAACGGGTACTCACAGCGCATAGAAATTCGTTAGACAAAAACTGTCAGAAATTTAGTTGCCATTTAAGAATAGTCAAAAGTGTTGGAAAAAAGTAATTCCAATTATCAAACAGTGCCCGCCAGGGATTGAACCTGAGACCTTCCGCGTGTTAGGCGGATGTGATAACCACTACACCACGGGCACACATGGACTACTAAAGTGTAATGCTTCGAGAGTTATGAATCAGTTTAAATTTTAAAAGAACCAAAAAAAGATTTGTATTTAAAAAAGCAACAGCTTAATACGCTGTACCCGCCAGGGATCGAACCTGGGACCTTCCGCGTGTGAGGCGGATGTGATAACCGCTACACCACGAGTACTTCAGAAAGCTAATAACACATTGCTTTATGAAATTATAATCAATAACTTTAATCTACAATTTACGAACTTCAAAAACAGATATACTCATGAATGTTATCGTAGCAGTTCAATACAAAAACAGATGTACCCGTCAGAGATCGAACCTGGGACCTTCCGCGTGTAAAGCGGATGTGATAACCACTACACAACGGGTACTCACAGCGCATAGAAATTCGTTAGACAAAAACTTTGAGAAATTTAATTGCTATTTAGGAATAGTCAAAAGTGTTTGAAAAATGTAATTACACTTTTGAAACAGTGCCCGCCAGGGATCGAGCCTGAGACCTTCCGCGTGTTAGGCGGATGTGATAACCACTACACCACGGGCACACATGGACTACTAAAGTGTAATGCTTCGAGAGTTATGAATCAGTTTAAATTTTAAAAGAACCAAAAAAAGCTTTGTATTTAAAAAAGCAACAGCTTAATACGCAGTACCCGCCAGGGATCGAACCTGGGACCTTCCGCGTGTGAGGCGGATGTGATAACCGCTACACCACGAGTACTTCAGAAAGCTAATAACACATTGCTCTATGAAATTATAATCAATAACTTTAATCTACAATTTACGAACTTCAAAAACAGATATAATCATGAATGTTATCGTAGCAGTTCAATACAAAAAAAGATGTACCCGCCAGGGATCGAACCTGGGACCTTCCGCGTGTAAAGCGGATGTGATAACCACTACACAACGGGTACTCACAACGCATAGAAATTCGTTAGACAAAAACTTTGAGAAATTTAATTGCTATTTAGGAATAGTCAAAAGTGTTTGAAAAATGTAATTACACTTTTGAAACAGTGCCCGCCAAGGATCGAACCTGAGACCTTCCGCGTGTAAGGCGGATGTGATAACCACTACACCACGGGCACACATGGACTACTAAAGTGTAATGCTTCGAGAGTTATGAATCAGTTTAAATTTTAAAAGAACCAAAAAAAGCTTTGTATTTAAAAAAGCAACAGCTTAATACGCTGTACCCGCCAGGGATCGAACCTGGGACCTTCCGCGTGTGAGGCGGATGTGATAACCGCTACACCACGAGTACTTCAGAAAGCTAATAACACATTGCTTTATGAAATTATAATCAATAACTTTAATCTACAATTTACGAACTTCAAAAACAGATATAATCATGAATGTTATCGTAGCAGTTCAATACAAAAAAAGATGTACCCGTCAGGGATCGAACCTGGGACCTTCCGCGTGTAAAGCGGATGTAATAACCACTACACAACGGGTACTCACAACGCATAGAAATTCGTTAGACAAAAACTTTGAGAAATTTAATTGCTATTTAGGAATAGTCAAAAGTGTTTGAAAAATGTAATTACACTTTTGAAACAGTGCCCGCCAGGGATCGAACCTGAGACCTTCCGCGTGTTAGGCGGATGTGATAACCACTACACCACGGGCACACATGGCCTACTAAAGTGTAATGCTTCGACAGTTATGAATTAGTTTAAATTTTAAAAGAACCAAACCAAATTTTGTATTTAAAAAGGCAACAGCTTAATACGCTGTACCCGCCAGGGATCGAACCTGGGACCTTCCGCGTGTGAGGCGGATGGGATAACCGCTACACCGCGAGTACTTCAGAAAGCTAATAACACATTGCTTTATGAAATTATAATCAATAACTTTAATCTACAATTTACGAACTTCAAAAACAGATATAATCATGAATGTTATCGTAGCACTTCAATACAAAAAAAGATGTACCCGCCAGGGATCGAACCTCGGACCTTCCGCGTGTAAAGCGGATGTGATAACCACTACACAACAGGTACTCACAGTGCATAGAAATTCGTTAGACAAAAACTGTCAGAAATTTAGTTGCCATTTAAGAATAGTCAAAAGTGTTGGAAAAACGCAATTCCAATTTTCAAACAGTGCCCGCCAGGGTTCGAACCTGAGACCTTCCGCGAGTTAGGCGGATGTGATAACCACTACACCACGGGCACACATGGACTACTAAAGTGTAATGCTTCGAGAGTTATGAATCAGTTTAAATTTTAAAAGAACCAAAAAAAGCTTTGTATTTAAAAAAGCAACAGCTTAATACGCTGTACCCGCCAGGGATCGAACCTGGGACCTTCCGCGTGTGAGGCGGATGTGATAACCGCTACACCACGAGTACTTCAGAAAGCTAATAACACATTTCTTTATGAAATTATAATCAATAACTTTAATCTACAATTTACGAACTTCAAAAACAGATATAATCATGAATGTTATCGTAGCAGTTCAATACAAAAAAAGATGTACCCGCCAGGGATCGAACCTGGGACCTTCCGCGTGTAAAGCGGATGTGATAACCACTACACAACGGGTACTCACAGCGCATAGAAATTCGTTAGACAAAAACTTTGAGAAATTTAATTGCTATTTAGGAATAGTCAAAAGTGTTTGAAAAATGTAATTACACTTTTGAAACAGTGCCCGCCAGGGATCGAACCTGAGACCTTCCGCGTGTTAGGCGGATGTGATAACCACTACACCACGGGCACACATGGACTACTAAAGTGTAATGCTTCGAGAGTTATGAATCAGTTTAAATTTTAAAAGAACCAAAAAAAGCTTTGTATTTAAAAAAGCAACAGCTTATTACGCTGTACCCGCCAGGGATCGAACCTGGGACCTTCCGCGGGTAAACTTGATGTGATAACCACTACACAACTAGTACTCACAGCGCATAGAAATTCGTTAGAAAAAAAACTTTCAGAAATTTAGTTGCCATTTAAGAATAGTCAAAAGTGCTGGAAAAAAGTAATTACACTTTTGAAACAGTGCCCGCCAGGGATCGAAACTGAGACCTTCCGCGTGATAGGCGGATGTGATAACCACTACACCACGGCCACACATGGACTACTAAAGTGTAATGCTTCGAGAGTTATGAATCAGTTTACATTTTAAAAGAACCAAAACAAGCTTTGTATTTAAAAAGGCAACAGCTTAATACGCTGTACCCGCCAGGGATCGAACCTGGGACCTTCCGCGTGTGAGGCGGATGTGATAACCACTACACTACGGGCACACATGGACTACTAAAGTGTAATGCTTCGAGATTTATGAATTAGTTTTAATTTTAAAATAACCAAACGAAACTTTGTATTTGAAAATGCAACAATTTAATACGCTGTACCCGCCAGGGATCGAACCTGGGACCTTCCGCGTGTAAAGCGGATGTGATAACCACTACACAACGGGTACTCACAGCGCATGGAAATTCGTTAGAAAAAAACTTTCAGAAATATAGTTGCCATTTAGGAATAGTCAAATGTGTTGGAAAAAAATAATTACACTTTTGAAACAGTTCCCGCCAGGGATCGAACCTGAGAACTTCGCGTGTGAGGCGGATGTGATAACCACTACACCACGGGCACACATGGACTACTAAAGTGTAATGCTTCGAGAGTTATGAATTAGTTTAAATTTTAAAATAACCAAAACAAGCTTTGTATTTAAAAAGGCAACAGCTTAATACGCTGTACCCGCCAGGGATCGAACCTGGGACCTTCCGCGTGTGAGGCGGATGTGATAACCACTAAACCAAGGGCACACATGGACTACTAAAGTGTAATGCTTCGAGAGTTAAGAATTAGTTTTAATTTTAAAATAACCAAACCAAACTTTGTATTTAAAAAGGCAACAGCTTAATACGCTGTACCCGCCAGGGATCGAACCTGGGACCTTCCGCGTGTAAAGCGGATGTGATAACCACTACACAAAGGGTACTCACAGCGCATACAAATTCGATAGACAAAAACTTTCAGAAATATAGTTGCCATTTAGGAATAGTCAAATGTGTTGGAAAAAAATAATTACACTTTTGAAACAGTTCCCGAAAGGGATCGAACCTGAGAACTTCGCGTGTGAGGCGGATATGATAACCACTACACCACGGGCACACATGGACTACTAAAGTGTAATGCTTCGAGAGTTATGAATTAGTTTAAATTTTAAAATAACCAAAACAAGCTTTGTATTTAAAAAGGCAACAGCTTAATACGCTGTACCCGCCAGGGATCGAACCTGGGACTTTCCGCGTGTGAGGCGGATGTGATAACCACTAAACCAAGGGCACACACGGACTACTAAACTGTAATGCTTCGAGAGTTAAGAATTAGTTTTAATTTTAAAATAACCAAACCAAACTTTGTATTTAAAAAGGCAACAGCTTAATACGCTGTACCCGCCAGGGATCGAACCTGGGACCTTCCGCGTGTAAAGCGGATGTGATAACCACTACACAACGGGTACTCACAGCGCATAGAAATTCGTTAGACAAAAACTGTCAGAAATTTAGTTGCCATTTAAGAATAGTCAAAACTGTTGGAAAAAAGTAATTACACTTTTGAAACAGTGCCCGCCAGGGATCGAACCTGAGACCTTCCGCGTGTTAGGCGGATGTGATAACCACTACACCACGGGCACACATGGACTGCTAAAGTGTAATGCTTCGAGAGTTATGAATCAGTTTAAATTTTAAAATAACCAAACCAAACTTTGTATTTAAAAAGGCAACAGCTTAATACGCTGTACCCGCCAGGGATCGAACCTGGGACCTTCAGCGTGTAAAGCGGATGTGATAACCACTACACAACGGGTACTCACAGCGAATACAAATTCGATAGACAAAAACTTTCAGAAATATAGTTGCCATTTAGGAATAGTCAAAAGTGTTGGAAAAAAATAATTACACTTTTGAAACAGTGCCCGCCAGGGATCGAACTTGAGACCTTCCGCGTGTTAGGCGGATGTTATAACCACTACACCACGGGCACACATGGACTACTAAAGTGTAATGCTTCGAGAGTTATGAATTACTTTAAATTTTAAAATAACCAAACCAAACTTTGTATTTAAAAAGGCAACAGCTTAATACGCTGTACCCGCCAGGGATCGAACCTGGGACCTTCCCCGTGTAAAGCGGATGTGATAACCACTACACAACGGGTACTCACAGCGCATACAAATTCGATAGACAAAAACTGTCAGAAATTTAGTTGCCGTTTAAGAATAGTCAAAAGTGTTGGAAAAAAGTAATTACACTTTTGAAACAGTGCCCGCCAGGGATCGAACCTGAGACCTTCCGCGTGTTAGGCGGATGTGATAACCACTACACCACGGGCACACATGGACTGCTAAAGTGTAATGCTTCGAGAGTTATGAATTAGTTTAAATTTTAAAATAACCAAACCAAACTTTGTATTTTAAAAGGCAACAGCTTAATACGCTGTACCCGCCAGGGATCGAACCTGGGACCTTCCGCGTATGAGGCGGATGTGATAACCACTACACCACGGGCACACATGGACTACTAAAGTGTAATGCTTCGAGAGTTATGAATTAGTTTAAACTTTAAAATAACCAAACGAAACTTTGTATTTAAAAAGGCAACAGCTTAATACGCTGTACCCGCCAGGGATCGAACCTGGGACCTTCCGTGTGTGAAGCGGATGTGATAACCGCTACACCACGAGTACTTCAGAAAGCTAATAACACATTGCTTTATGAAATTATAATCGATAACTTTAATCTACAGTTTCCGAACATTAAAACAGATATAATCATGAATGTTATCGTAGCAGTTTAATACAAAAAAAAGATGTACCCGCCAGGGATCGAACCTGGGACCTTCCGCGTGTAAAGCGGATGTGATAATCACTACACAACGGGTACTCACAGCGCATAGAAATTCGTTAGACAAAAACTGTCAGAAATTTAGTTGCCATTTAAGAATAGTCAAAAGTGTTGGAAAAAAGTAATTACACTTTTGAAACAGTGCCCGCCAGGGATCGAAACTGAGACCTTCCGCGTGATAGGCGGATGTGATAACCACTACACCACGGGCACACATGGACTACTAAAGTGTAATGCTTCGAGAGTTATGAATCAGTTTACATTTTAAAAGAACCAAAACAAGCTTTGTATTTAAAAAGGCAACAGCTTAATACGCTGTACCCGCCAGGGATCGAACCTGGGACCTTCCGCGTGTGAGGCGGATGTGATAACCGCTACACCACGAGTACTTCAGAAAGCTAATAACACATTGCTTTATGAAATTATAATCAATAACTTTAATCTACAGTTTCCGAACATTAAAAACAGATATAATCAAGAATGTTATCGTAGCAGTTTAATACAAAAAAGATGTACCCGCCAGGGATCGAACCTGGGACCTTCCGCGTGTAAAGCGGATGTGATAACCACTACACAACGGGTACTCACAGCGCATGGAAATTCGTTAGAAAAAAACTTTCAGAAATTTAGTTGCCATTTAAGAATAGTCAAAAGTGTTCGAAAAGTGTAATTACACTTTTGAAACAGTGCCCGCCAGGGATCGAACCTGAGACCTTCCGTGGGTTCGGCGGATGTGATAACCACTACACCACGGGCACGCTTGGACTACTAAAGTGTAATGCTTCGAGAGTTATGAATTAGTTTACATTTTAAAAGAACCAAACCAAATTTTGTATTTAAAAAGGGAACAGCTTAATACGCTGTACCCGCCAGGGATCGAACCTGGGACCTTCCGCGTGTGAGGCGGATGTGATAACCGCTACACCACGAGTACTTCAGAAAGCTAATAACACATTGCTTTATGAAATTATAATCAATAACTTTAATCTACAGTTTCCGAACATGAAAAACAGATATAATCAAGAATGTTATCGTAGCAGTTTAATACAAAAAAGATTTACCCGCCAGGGATCAAACCTGGGACCTTCCGCGTGTAAAGCGGATGTGATAACCACTACACAACGGGTACTCACAGCGCATAGAAATTCGTTAGAAAAAAACTGTCAGAAGTTTAGTTGCCCATTAAGAATAGTCAAAAGTGTTGGAAAAAAGTAATTACACTTTTGAAACAGTCCCTGCCAGGGACCGAACCTGAGACCTTCCGCGTGTTAGGCGGATGTGATAACCACTACACCACGGGCACACATGGACTACTAAAGTGTAATGCTTCGAGAGTTATGAATCAGTTTAAATTTTAAAAGAACCAAACCAAGCTTTGTATTTAAAAAGGCAACAGTTTAATACGCTGTAGCCGCCAGGGATCGAACCTGGGACCTTCCGCGTGTGAGGCGGATGTGATAACCACTACACCACGGGCACACATGGACGACTAAAGTGTAATGCTTCGAGAGTTATGAATTAGTTTAAATTTTAAAATAACCAAACCAAACTTTGTATTTAAAAAGGCAACAGCTTAATACGCTGTACCCGCCAGGGATCAAACCTGGGACCTTCCGCGTGTAAAGCGGATGTGATAACCACTACACAACGGGTACTCACAGCGAATACAAATTCGATAGACAAAAACTTTCAGAAATATAGTTGCCATTTAGGAATAGTCAAAAGTGTTGGAAAAAAATAATTACACTTTTGAAACAGTGCCCGCCAGGGATCGAACTTGAGATATTCCGCGTGTTAGGCGGATGTGATAACCACTACACCACGGGCACACATGGACTACTAAAGTGTAATGCTTCGAGAGTTATGAATTAGTTTAAATTTTAAAATAACCAAACCAAACTTTCTATTTAAAAAGGCAACAGCTTAATACGCTGTACCCGCCAGGGATCGAACCTGGGACCTTCCGCGTGTGAGGCGGATGTGATAACCACTACACCACGGGCACACATGGACTACTAAAGTGTAATGCTTCGAGAGTTATGAATTAGTTTAAACTTTAAAATAACCAAACCAAACTTTGTATTTAAAAAGGCAACAGCTTAATACGCTGTACCCGCCAGGGATCGAACCTGGGACCTTCCGTGTGTGAAGCGGATGTGATAACCACTACACAACGGGTACTCGCAGCGCATAGAAATTCGTTAGAAAAAAACTTTCAGAAATTTAGTTGCCATTTAAGAATAGTCAAAAGTGTTCGAAAAGTGTAATTACACTTTTGAAACAGTGCCCGCCAGGGATCGAACCTGAGACCTTCCGTGGGATAGGCGGATGTGATAACCACTACACCACGGGCACGCATGGACTACTAAAGTGTAATGCTTCGAGAGTTATGAATTAGTTTAAATTTTAAAATAACCAAACCAAACTTTGTATTTAAAAAGGCAACAGCTTAATACGCTGTACCCGCCAGGGATCGAACCTGGGACCTTCCGCGTGTGAGGCGGATGTGATAACCACTACACCACGGGCACACATGGACTACTAAAGTGTAATGCTTCGAGAGTTATGAATTAGTTTACATTTTAAAAGAACCAAACCAAATTTTGTATTTAAAAAGGCAACAGCTTAAATGCTGTACCCGCCAGGGATCGAACCTGGGACCTTCCGCGTGTGAGGCGGATGTGATAACCGCTACACCACGAGTACTTCAGAAAACTAATAACACATTGCTTTATGAAATTATAATCGATAACTTTAATCTACAGTTTCCGAACATTAAAAACAGATATAATCATAAATGTTATCGTAGCAGTTTAATACAAAAAAAAGATGTACCCGCCAGGGATCGAACCTGGGACCTTCCGCGTGTAAAGCGGATGTGATAACCACTACACAACGGGTACTCGAAGCGCATAGAAATTCGTTAGACAAAAACTGTCAGAAATTTAGTTGCCATTTAAGAATAGTCAAAAGTGTTGGAAAAAAGTAATTACACTTTTGAAACAGTGCCCGCCAGGGATCGAACCTGAGACCTCCCGCGTGTTAGGCGGATGTGATAACCACTACACCACGTGCACACATGGACTACTAAAGTGTAATGCTTCTAGAGTTATGAATCAGTTTAAATTTTAAAATAACCAAACCAAACTTTGTATTTAAAAAGGCAACAGCTTAATACGCTGTACCCGCCAGGGATCGAACCTGGGACCTTCCGCGTGTGGGGCGGATGTGATAACCACTACACAACGGGTACTCACAGCGCATATAAATTCGTTAGACAAAAACTGTCAGAAATTTAGTTGCCATTTAAGAATAGTCAAAAGTGCTGGAAAAAAGTAATTACACTTTTGAAACAGTGCCCGCCAGGGATCGAAACTGAGACCTTCCGCGTGATAGGCGGATGTGATAACCACTACACCACGGCCACACATGGACTACTAAAGTGTAATGCTTCGAGAGTTATGAATCAGTTTACATTTTAAAAGAACCAAAACAAGCTTTGTATTTAAAAAGGCAACAGCTTAATACGCTGTACCCGCCAGGGATCGAACCTGGGACCTTCCGCGTGTGAGGCGGATGTGATAACCACTACACTACGGGCACACATGGACTACTAAAGTGTAATGCTTCGAGAGTTATGAATTAGTTTTAATTTTAAAATAACCAAACGAAACTTTGTATTTGAAAATGCAACAATTTAATACGCTGTACCCGCCAGGGATCGAACCTGGGACCTTCCGCGTGTAAAGCGGATGTGATAACCACTACACAACGGGTACTCACAGCGCATGGAAATTCGTTAGAAAAAAACTTTCAGAAATTTAGTTGCCATATAAGAATAGTCAAAAGTGTTCGAAAAGTGTAATTACACTTTTGAAACAGTGCCCGCCAGGGATCGAACCTGAGACCTTCCGTGGGATTGGCGGATGTGATAACCACTACACCACGGGCACGCATGGACTACTAAAGTGTAATGCTTCGAGAGTTATGAATTAGTTTACATTTTAAAAGAACCAAACCAAATTTTGTATTTAAAAAGGCAACAGCTTAATACGCTGTACCCGCCAGGGATCGAACCTGGGACCTTCCGCGTGTGAGGCGGATGTGATAACCGCTACACCACGAGTACTTCAGAAAGCTAATAACACATTGCTTTATGAAATTATAATCAATAACTTTAATCTACAGTTTCCGAACATTAAAAACAGATATAATCAAGAATGTTATCGTAGCAGTTTTTTTGTAAATGCAAATGCAAACCTACCAGGTTCGATGCATTTCCTGTAGTTCGGAAGACTCAAGGAAAAGAGACATCTTTTAAAAACTTAACTAGTTTTTATTTACATTCCCAAACAATACTTTTTGTGGAGGAGCTGATTTTTATCCAACCATACTCAATGGCGGCCTAGTGCTCTCTCTGTTCGAAATCGGAACCGAAACTTCTCAAGTGGAAGATGCCACATTCCAAACCCAAATGGGGCCTCTCAGCAGTGAATCATGCCCCAAGTGGGCCGGTCTGCAACATTCTCCCACCTTTGAGTTTAAACTTATAAACTCAAATTTTACTTACTACAGCTCTCCCCACAAAAGCAAAGTCAAATATACAAAAAGGATACAAAAATATATACAAATACACACATATTGTTCATTGAAAACAAAAACAATGAATTATTTGCTAACTAAAAGAATGCTTACTAATCAATGCTAAAATATATATACATATAAATTTAAATGCAAGAAAAGTATAAATTGAAAAAAATATTCTAAATATTAAATTCTCTTAAGTTTCATTCTGAATAGCTTAAACGATCTGGTGCATTAACAGTTCGACCACTTTGGCACGTTACCAGCGTTAGAGTTTGTTATGATATCTAAAGAGTCTTAAATTTCTAAATATGAAGAGACATATTCAAAATACAATTTGTTTCACTACATCATTATGTACAGTTAACACTTTTTAGTTACTCGGAACTACTTATCTCTTCATATAGAATATCTACACTAGAAGGCCACTTGGATTCTGACTTTTAGAGCCAAGATGGACCCTCCCACCATTTTAATTGTTTCAACTTTTCAGTAAAACAATCACGAGACTCGAGGTCGGCAGCTTTTTATACACCTGGTATATTATGCCAGAACTGAGGAGGATCAGTCACAGAAAGAATGTATTTAATTCGATTTATCACTAATGTGCACCACTCGGTCATCGTACTCCGAAAACTGTAGAAACTGTTTCTAACAGCTGAAGAAGTGTCCATCGAATAGAATGGACGAATTCCAGTGATCCTCAAGTCACATAAACTTGGGATACAATCATCAACATTTAGATGATTGGCAGTTGGAGAAAGATCACGGGGCACTAGATTCAAATGATGATTTATGGTGGCACTTAATTGAAATGGTGAGCATTTTACACCAAAACAAACATTTGTATGACGATAAGTTATTGACTTACCCGAGTTTACACTATCAGATGCACTAAGTAGGTTTGGCACTTTTTCCAAACATTGATTCGGAGACGATAATCCCTTCTGTTTACAACTTGCATCATACACAAGCCTTTCCGGCATTCGCCGCACTGGGTCGGGGGGGATGAAGTCGGCTGAGGGGGTCGCTACTTCGACCGGGAAGGAATCGTCTCGGATTCGAATAGCATCTTCATCTGTCGACGAGACCTTCAATACTGGGACGGGGGGGATGAAATCGGCTGAGTGGGTCACAACCGCGGCCGGGAATGAATCTCCTCGGATTCGAACGCGATCTCCATCCCTCGACGAGATCGTCAATTCTTTTAGATGTATTGTAGCTCGGACACGGCAAGCTATAAGCTTCTCTTCATATACTTCGGCAGCATAGCATTCTTGATTGAAGTCGTTTTGGCTGCATCCCCCTTCCTGACTCTGCAGGAGTTCCTGGAACACAGCGTCTAGGGCAAAGAGTTTTTTGGCTTTTTCTTCTAGCTGATTTAAAGCTATTTGGACATTCACGGCTTCAGCCATTTCCGTTATAAGCTCACGTAAGAGCTTAACGGCCTTTGTGAATGAACCTCGCACGGCTGTGCGTCTTTGTTTGAGAGATTGCATTGTCTCTTTTTCCTCGAGTCCCTGTTCGGGCGCCATAATTTTGTAAATGCAAATGCAAACCTACCAGGTTCGATGCATTTCCTGTAGTTCGGAAGACTCAAGGAGAAGAGACATCTTTTAAAAACTTAACTAGTTTTTATTTACATTCCCAAACAATACTTTTTGTGGAGGAGCTGATTTTTATCCAACCATACTCAATGGCGGCCTAGTGCTCTCTCTGTTCGAAATCGGAACCGAAACTTCTCAAGTGGAAGATGCCACATTCCAAACCCAAATGGGGCCTCTCAGCAGTGAATCATGCCCCAAGTGGGCCGGTCTGCAACAAGTTTAATACAAAAAAGATGTACCCGCCAGGGATCAAACCTGGGACCTTCCGCGTGTTAAGCGGATGTGATAACCACTACACAACGGGTACTCACAGCGCATAGAAATTCGTTAGAAAAAAACTGTCAGAAATTTAGTTGACCATTAAGAATAGTCAAAAGTGTTGGAAAAAAGTAATTACACTTTTGAAACAGTGCCTGCCAGGGACCGAACCTGAGACCTTCCGCGTGTTAGGCGGATGTGATAACCACTACACCACGGGCACACATTGACTACTAAAGTGTAATGCTTCGAGAGTTATGAATTAGTTTAAATTTTAAAATAACCAAACCAAACTTTGTATTTAAAAAGGCAACAGTTTATTACGCTGTAGCCGCCAGGGATCGAACCTGGGACCTTCCGCGTGTGAGGCGGATGTCATAACCACTACACCACGGGCACACATGGACTACTAAAGTGTAATGCTTCGAGAGTTATGAATTAGTTTAAATTTTAAAATAACCAAACCAAACTTTGTATTTAAAAAGGCAACAGCTTAATACGCTGTACCAGCCAGGGATCGAACCTGGGACCTTCCGCGTGTGAGGCGGATGTGATAACCACTACACCACGGGCACACATGGACTACTAAAGTGTAATGCTTCGAGAGTTATGAATTAGTTTAAATTTTAAAATAACCAAACCAAACTTTGTATTTAAAAAGGCAACAGCTTAATACGCTGTACCCGCCAGGGATCGAACCTGGGACCTTCCGCGTGTAAAGCGGATGTGATAACCACTACACAAAGGGTACTCACAGCGCATACAAATTCGATAGTCAAAAACTTTCAGAAATATAGTTGCCATTTAGGAATAGTCAAATGTGTTGGAAAAAAATAATTACACTTTTGAAACAGTTCCCGCCAGGGATCGAACCTGAGAACTTCGCGTGTGAGGCGGATGTGATAACCACTACACCACGGGCACACATGGACTACTAAAGTGTAATGCTTCGAGAGTTATGAATTAGTTTAAATTTTAAAATAACCAAAACAAGCTTTGTATTTAAAAAGGCAACAGCTTAATACGCTGTACCCGCCAGGGATCGAACCTGGGACCTTCCGCGTGTGAGGCGGATGTGATAACCACTAAACCAAGGGCACACATGGACTACTAAAGTGTAATGCTTCGAGAGTTAAGAATTAGTTTTAATTTTAAAATAACCAAACCAAACTTTGTATTTAAAAAGGCAACAGCTTAATACGCTGTACCCGCCAGGGATCGAACCTGGGACCTTCCGCGTGTAAAGCGGATGTGATAACCACTACACAAAGGGTACTCACAGCGCATACAAATTCGATAGACAAAAACTTTCAGAAATATAGTTGCCATTTAGGAATAGTCAAAAGTGTTGGAAAAAAATAAGTACACTTTTGAAACAGTGCCCGCCAGGGATCGAACTTGAGACCTTCCGCGTGTTAGGCGGATGTTATAACCACTACACCACGGGCACACATGGACTACTAAAGTGTAATGCTTCGAGAGTTATGAATTACTTTAAATTTTAAAATAACCAAACCAAACTTTGTATTTCAAAAGGCAACAGCTTAATACGCTGTACCCGCCAGGGATCGAACCTGGGACCTTCCCCGTGTAAAGCGGATGTGATAACCACTACACAACGGGTACTCACAGCGCATACAAATTCGATAGACAAAAACTGTCAGAAATTTAGTTGCCGTTTAAGAATAGTCAAAAGTGTTGGAAAAAAGTAATTACACTTTTGAAACAGTGCCCGCCAGGGATCGAACCTGAGACCTTCCGCGTGTTAGGCGGATGTGATAACCACTACACCACGGGCACACATGGACTGCTAAAGTGTAATGCTTCGAGAGTTATGAATTAGTTTAAATTTTAAAATAACCAAAACAAGCTTTGTATTTAAAAAGGCAACAGCTTAATACGCTGTACCCGCCAGGGATCGAACCTGGGACCTTCCGCGTGTGAGGCGGATGTGATAACCACTAAACCAAGGGCACACATGGACTACTAAAGTGTAATGCTTCGAGAGTTAAGAATTAGTTTTAATTTTAAAATAACCAAACCAAACTTTGTATTTAAAAAGGCAACAGCTTAATACGCTGTACCCGCCAGGGATCGAACCTGGGACCTTCCGCGTGTAAAGCGGATGTGATAACCACTACACAAAGGGTACTCACAGCGCATACAAATTCGATAGACAAAAACTTTCAGAAATATAGTTGCCATTTAGGAATAGTCAAAAGTGTTGGAAAAAAATAAGTACACTTTTGAAACAGTGCCCGCCAGGGATCGAACTTGAGACCTTCCGCGTGTTAGGCGGATGTTATAACCACTACACCACGGGCACACATGGACTACTAAAGTGTAATGCTTCGAGAGTTATGAATTACTTTAAATTTTAAAATAACCAAACCAAACTTTGTATTTCAAAAGGCAACAGCTTAATACGCTGTACCCGCCAGGGATCGAACCTGGGACCTTCCCCGTGTAAAGCGGATGTGATAACCACTACACAACGGGTACTCACAGCGCATACAAATTCGATAGACAAAAACTGTCAGAAATTTAGTTGCCGTTTAAGAATAGTCAAAAGTGTTGGAAAAAAGTAATTACACTTTTGAAACAGTGCCCGCCAGGGATCGAACCTGAGACCTTCCGCGTGTTAGGCGGATGTGATAACCACTACACCACGGGCACACATGGACTGCTAAAGTGTAATGCTTCGAGAGTTATGAATTAGTTTAAATTTTAAAATAACCAAACCAAACTTTGTATTTAAAAAGGCAACAGTTTATTACGCTGTAGCCGCCAGGGATCGCACCTGGGACCTTCCGCGTGTGAGGCGGATGTCATAACCACTACACCACGGGCACACATGGACTACTAAAGTGTAATGCTTCGAGAGTTATGAATTAGTTTAAATTTTAAAATAACCAAACCAAACTTTGTATTTAAAAAGGCAACAGCTTAATACGCTGTACCCGCCAGGGATCGAACCTGGGACCTTCCGCGTGTAAAGCGGATGTGATAACCACTACACAAAGGGTACTCACAGCGCATACAAATTCGATAGACAAAAACTTTCAGAAATATAGTTGCCATTTAGGAATAGTCAAATGTGTTGGAAAAAAATAATTACACTTTTGAAACAGTTCCCGCCAGGGATCGAACCTGAGAACTTCGCGTGTGAGGCGGATGTGATAACCACTACACCACGGGCACACATGGACTACTAAAGTGTAATGCTTCGAGAGTTATGAATTAGTTTAAATTTTAAAATAACCAAAACAAGCTTTGTATTTAAAAAGGCAACAGCTTAATACGCTGTACCCGCCAGGGATCGAACCTGGGACCTTCCGCGTGTGAGGCGGATGTGATAACCACTAAACCAAGGGCACACATGGACTACTAAAGTGTAATGCTTCGAGAGTTAAGAATTAGTTTTAATTTTAAAATAACCAAACCAAACTTTGTATTTAAAAAGGCAACAGCTTAATACGCTGTACCCGCCAGGGATCGAATCTGGGACCTTCCGCGTGTAAAGCGGATGTGATAACCACTACACAAAGGGTACTCACAGCGCATACAAATTCGATAGACAAAAACTTTCAGAAATATAGTTGCCATTTAGGAATAGTCAAAAGTGTTGGAAAAAAATAATTACACTTTTGAAACAGTGCCCGCCAGGGATCGAACTTGAGACCTTCCGCGTGTTAGGCGGATGTTATAACCACTACACCACGGGCACACATGGACTACTAAAGTGTAATGCTTCGAGAGTTATGAATTACTTTAAATTTTTAAATAACCAAACCAAACTTTGTATTTCAAAAGGCAACAGCTTAATACGCTGTACCCGCCAGGGATCGAACCTGGGACCTTCCCCGTGTAAAGCGGATGTGATAACCACTACACAACGGGTACTCACAGCGCATACAAATTCGATAGACAAAAACTGTCAGAAATTTAGTTGCCGTTTAAGAATAGTCAAAAGTGTTGGAAAAAAGTAATTACACTTTTGAAACAGTGCCCGCCAGGGATCGAACCTGAGACCTTCCGCGTGTTAGGCGGATGTGATAACCACTACACCACGGGCACACATGGACTGCTAAAGTGTAATGCTTCGAGAGTTATGAATTAGTTTAAATTTTAAAATAACCAAACCAAACTTTGTATTTTAAAAGGCAACAGCTTAATACGCTGTACCCGCCAGGGATCGAACCTGGGACCTTCCGCGTATGAGGCGGATGTGATAACCACTACACCACGGGCACACATGGACTACTAAAGTGTAATGCTTCGAGAGTTATGAATTAGTTTAAACTTTAAAATAACCAAACGAAACTTTGTATTTAAAATGGCAACAGCTTAATACGCTGTACCCGCCAGGGATCGAACCTGGGACCTTCCCCGTGTAAAGCGGATGTGATAACCACTACACAACGGGTACTCACAGCGCATACAAATTCGATAGACAAAAACTTTCAGAAATATAGTTGCCATTTAGGAATAGTCAAAAGTGTTGGAAAAAAATAATTACACTTTTGAAACAGTGCCCGCCAGGGATCGAACTTGAGACCTTCCGCGTGTTAGGCGGATGTAATAACCACTACACCACGGGCACACATGGACTACTAAAGTGTAATGCTTCAAGAGTTATGAATTAGTTTAAACTTTAAAATAACCAAACCAAACTTTGTATTTAAAAAGGCAACAGCTTAATACGCTGTACCCGCCAGGGATCGAACCTGGGACCTTCCGCGTGTGAGGCGGAAGTGATAACCACTACACCACGGGCACAAGTGGACTACTAAAGTGTAATGCTTCGAGAGTTATGAATTAGTTTTAATTTTAAAATAACCAAACAAAACTTTTGTATTTAAAAAGGCAACAATTTAATACGCTGTACACGCCAGGGATCGAACCTGGGACCTTCCGTGTGTGAAGCGGATGTGATAACCGCTACACCACGAGTACTTCAGAAAGCTAATAACACATTGCTTTATGAAATTATAATCGATAACTTTAATCTACAGTTTCCGAACATTAAAACAGATATAATCATGAATGTTATCGTAGCAGTTTAATACAAAAAAAAGATGTACCCGCCAGGGATCGAACCTGGGACCTTCCGCGTGTAAAGCGGATGTGATAATCACTACACAACGGGTACTCACAGCGCATAGAAATTCGTTAGACAAAAACTGTCAGAAATTTAGTTGCCATTTAAGAATAGTCAAAAGTGTTGGAAAAAAGTAATTACACTTTTGAAACAGTGCCCGCCAGGGATCGAAACTGAGACCTTCCGCGTGATAGGCGGATGTGATAACCACTACACCACGGGCACACATGGACTACTAAAGTGTAATGCTTCGAGAGTTATGAATCAGTTTACATTTTAAAAGAACCAAAACAAGCTTTGTATTTAAAAAGGCAACAGCTTAATACGCTGTACCCGCCAGGGATCGAACCTGGGACCTTCCGCGTGTGAGGCGGATGTGATAACCGCTACACCACGAGTACTTCAGAAAGCTAATAACACATTGCTTTATGAAATTATAATCAATAACTTTAATCTACAGTTTCCGAACATTAAAAACAGATATAATCAAGAATGTTATCGTAGCAGTTTAATACAAAAAAGATGTACCCGCCAGGGATCGAACCTGGGACCTTCCGCGTGTAAAGCGGATGTGATAACCACTACACAACGGGTACTCACAGCGCATAGAAATTCGTTAGAAAAAAACTTTCAGAAATTTAGTTGCCATTTAAGAATATTCAAAAGTGTTCGAAAAGTGTAATTACACTTTTGAAACAGTGCCCGCCAGGGATCGAACCTGAGACCTTCCGCGTGTTAGGCGGATGTGATAACCACTACACCACGGGCACACATGGACTACTAAAGTGTAATGCTTCGAGAGTTATGAATCAGTTTAAATTTTAAAATAACCAAACCAAACTTTGTATTTAAAAAGGCAACAGTTTAATACGCTGTACCCGCCAGGGATCGAACCTGGGACCTTCCGCGTGTAAAGCGGATGTGATAACCACTACACAAAGGGCACACAAGGACTACTAAAGTGTAATGCTTCGAGAGTTATGAATTAGTTTAAATTTTAAAATAACCAAACCAAACTTTGTATTTAAAAAGGCAACAGTTTAATACGCTGTACCCGCCAGGGATCGAACCTGGGACCTTCCGCGTGTGAGGCGGATGTGATAACCTCTACACCACGGGCACACATGGACTACTAAAGTGTAATGCTTCGAGAGTTATGAATTAGTTTAAATTTTAAAATAACCAAACCAAACTTTGTATTTAAAAAGGCAACAGCTTAATACGCTGTACCCGCCAGGGATCGAACCTGGGACCTTCCGCGTGTGAGGCGGATGTGATAACCACTAAACCAAGGGCACACATGGACTACTAAAGTGTAATGCTTCGAGAGTTAAGAATTAGTTTTAATTTTAAAATAACCAAACCAAACTTTGTATTTCAAAAGGCAACAGCTTAATACGCTGTACCCGCCAGGGATCGAACCTGGGACCTTCCCCGTGTAAAGCGGATGTGATAACCACTACACAACGGGTACTCACAGCGCATACAAATTCGATAGACAAAAACTGTCAGAAATTTAGTTGCCGTTTAAGAATAGTCAAAAGTGTTGGAAAAAAGTAATTACACTTTTGAAAAAGTGCCCGCCAGGGATCGAACCTGAGACCTTCCGCGTGTTAGGCGGATGTGATAACCACTACACCACGGGCACACATGGACTGCTAAAGTGTAATGCTTCGAGAGTTATGAATTAGTTTAAATTTTAAAATAACCAAACAAAACTTTGTATTTTAAAAGGCAACAGCTTAATACGCTGTACCCGCCAGGGATCGAACCTGGGACCTTCCGCGTATGAGGCGGATGTGATAACCACTACACCACGGGCACACATGGACTACTAAAGTGTAATGCTTCGAGAGTTATGAATTAGTTTAAACTTTAAAATAACCAAACGAAACTTTGTATTTAAAAAGGCAACAGCTTAATAGGCTGTACCCGCCAGGGATCGAACCTGGGACCTTCCCCGTGTAAAGCGGATGTGATAACCACTACACAACGGGTACTCACAGCGCATACAAATTCGATAGACAAAAACTTTCAGAAATATAGTTGCCATTTAGGAATAGTCAAAAGTGTTGGAAAAAAATAATTACACTTTTGAAACAGTGCCCGCCAGGGATCGAACTTGAGACCTTCCGCGTGTTAGGCGGATGTGATAACCACTACACCACGGGCACACATGGACTACTAAAGTGTAATGCTTCAAGAGTTATGAATTAGTTTAAACTTTAAAATAACCAAACCAAACTTTGTATTTAAAAAGGCAACAGCTTAATACGCTGTACCCGCCAGGGATCGAACCTGGGACCTTCCGCGTGTGAGGCGGAAGTGATAACCACTACACCACGGGCACAAGTGGACTACTAAAGTGTAATGCTTCGAGAGTTATGAATTAGTTTTAATTTTAAAATAACCAAACAAAACTTTTGTATTTAAAAAGGCAACAATTTAATACGCTGTACACGCCAGGGATCGAACCTGGGACCTTCCGTGTGTGAAGCGGATGTGATAACCGCTACACCACGAGTACTTCAGAAAGCTAATAACACATTGCTTTATGAAATTATAATCGATAACTTTAATCTACAGTTTCCGAACATTAAAACAGATATAATCATGAATGTTATCGTAGCAGTTTAATACAAAAAAAAGATGTACCCGCCAGGGATCGAACCTGGGACCTTCCGCGTGTAAAGCGGATGTGATAATCACTACACAACGGGTACTCACAGCGCATAGAAATTCGTTAGACAAAAACTGTCAGAAATTTAGTTGCCATTTAAGAATAGTCAAAAGTGTTGGAAAAAAGTAATTACACTTTTGAAACAGTGCCCGCCAGGGATCGAAACTGAGACCTTCCGCGTGATAGGCGGATGTGATAACCACTACACCACGGGCACACATGGACTACTAAAGTGTAATGCTTCGAGAGTTATGAATCAGTTTACATTTTAAAAGAACCAAAACAAGCTTTGTATTTAAAAAGGCAACAGCTTAATACGCTGTACCCGCCAGGGATCGAACCTGGGACCTTCCGCGTGTGAGGCGGATGTGATAACCGCTACACCACGAGTACTTCAGAAAGCTAATAACACATTGCTTTATGAAATTATAATCAATAACTTTAATCTACAGTTTCCGAACATTAAAAACAGATATAATCAAGAATGTTATCGTAGCAGTTTAATACAAAAAAGATGTACCCGCCAGGGATCGAACCTGGGACCTTCCGCGTGTAAAGCGGATGTGATAACCACTACACAACGGGTACTCACAGCGCATAGAAATTCGTTAGAAAAAAACTTTCAGAAATTTAGTTGCCATTTAAGAATATTCAAAAGTGTTCGAAAAGTGTAATTACACTTTTGAAACAGTGCCCGCCAGGGATCGAACCTGAGACCTTCCGCGTGTTAGGCGGATGTGATAACCACTACACCACGGGCACACATGGACTACTAAAGTGTAATGCTTCGAGAGTTATGAATCAGTTTAAATTTTAAAATAACCAAACCAAACTTTGTATTTAAAAAGGCAACAGTTTAATACGCTGTACCCGCCAGGGATCGAACCTGGGACCTTCCGCGTGTGAGGCGGATGTGATAACCACTACACCACGGGCACACAAGGACTACTAAAGTGTAATGCTTCGAGAGTTATGAATTAGTTTAAATTTTAAAATAACCAAACCAAACTTTGTATTTAAAAAATCAACAGTTTAATACGCTGTACCCGCCAGGGATCGAACCTGGGACCTTCCGCGTGTGAGGCGGATGTGATAACCTCTACACCACGGGCACACATGGACTACTAAAGTGTAATGCTTCGAGAGTTATGAATTAGTTTAAATTTTAAAATAACCAAACCAAACTTTGTATTTAAAAAGGCAACAGCTTAATACGCTGTACCCGCCAGGGATCGAACCTGGGACCTTCCGCGTGTGAGGCGGATGTGATAACCACTAAACCAAGGGCACACATGGACTACTAAAGTGTAATGCTTCGAGAGTTAAGAATTAGTTTTAATTTTAAAATAACCAAACCAAACTTTGTATTTAAAAAGGCAACAGCTTAATACGCTGTACCCGCCAGGGATCGAACCTGGGACCTTCCGCGTGTAAAGCGGATGTGATAACCACTACACAAAGGGTACTCACAGCGCATACAAATTCGATAGACAAAAACTTTCAGAAATATAGTTGCCATTTAGGAATAGTCAAATGTGTTGGAAAAAAATAATTACACTTTTGAAACAGTTCCCTCCAGGGATCGAACCTGAGAACTTCGCGTGTGAGGCGGATGTGATAACCACTACACCACGGGCACACATGGACTACTAAAGTGTAATGCTTCGAGAGTTATGAATTAGTTTAAATTTTAAAATAACCAAAACAAGCTTTGTATTTAAAAAGGCAACAGCTTAATACGCTGTACCCGCCAGGGATCGAACCCGGGACCTTCCGCGTGTGAGGCGGATGTGATAACCACTAAACCAAGGGCACACATGGACTACTAAAGTGTAATGCTTCGAGAGTTAAGAATTAGTTTTAATTTTAAAATAACCAAACCAAACTTTGTATTTAAAAAGGCAACAGCTTAATACGCTGTACCCGCCAGGGATCGAACCTGGGACCTTCAGCGTGTAAAGCGGATGTGATAACCACTACACAACGGGTACTCACAGCGAATACAAATTCGATAGACAAAAACTTTCAGAAATATAGTTGCCATTTAGGAATAGTCAAAAGTGTTGGAAAAAAATAATTACACTTTTGAAACAGTGCCCGCCAGGGATCGAACTTGAGACCTTCCGCGTGTTAGGCGGATGTTATAACCACTACACCACGGGCACACATGGACTACTAAAGTGTAATGCTTCGAGAGTTATGAATTACTTTAAATTTTAAAATAACAAAACCAAACTTTGTATTTCAAAAGGCAACAGCTTAATACGCTGTACCCGCCAGGGATCGAACCTGGGACCTTCCCCGTGTAAAGCGGATGTGATAACCACTACACAACGGGTACTCACAGCGAATACAAATTCGATAGACAAAAACTTTCAGAAATATAGTTGCCATTTAGGAATAGTCAAAAGTGTTGGAAAAAAATAATTACACTTTTGAAACAGTGCCCGCCAGGGATCGAACTTGAGACCTTCCGCGTGTTAGGCGGATGTTATAACCACTACACCACGGGCACACATGGACTACTAAAGTGTAATGCTTCGAGAGTTATGAATTACTTTAAATTTTAAAATAACCAAACCAAACTTTGTATTTCAAAAGGCAACAGCTTAATACGCTGTACCCGCCAGGGATCGAACCTGGGACCTTCCCCGTGTAAAGCGGATGTGATAACCACTACACAACGGGTACTCACAGCGCATACAAATTCGATAGACAAAAACTGTCAGAAATTTAGTTGCCGTTTAAGAATAGTCAAAAGTGTTGGAAAAAAGTAATTACACTTTTGAAAAACTGCCCGCCAGGGATCGAACCTGAGACCTTCCGCGTGTTAGGCGGATGTGATAACCACTACACCACGGGCACACATGGACTGCTAAAGTGTAATGCTTCGAGAGTTATGAATTAGTTTAAATTTTAAAATAACCAAACAAAACTTTGTATTTTAAAAGGCAACAGCTTAATACGCTGTACCCGCCAGGGATCGAACCTGGGACCTTCCGCGTATGAGGCGGATGTGATAACCACTACACCACGGGCACACATGGACTACTAAAGTGTAATGCTTCGAGAGTTATGAATTAGTTTAAACTTTAAAATAACCAAACGAAACTTTGTATTTAAAAAGGCAACAGCTTAATAGGCTGTACCCGCCAGGGATCGAACCTGGGACCTTCCCCGTGTAAAGCGGATGTGATAACCACTACACAACGGGTACTCACAGCGCATACAAATTCGATAGACAAAAACTTTCAGAAATATAGTTGCCATTTAGGAATAGTCAAAAGTGTTGGAAAAAAATAATTACACTTTTGAAACAGTGCCCGCCAGGGATCGAACTTGAGACCTTCCGCGTGTTAGGCGGATGTGATAACCACTACACCACGGGCACACATGGACTACTAAAGTGTAATGCTTCAAGAGTTATGAATTAGTTTAAACTTTAAAATAACCAAACCAAACTTTGTATTTAAAAAGGCAACAGCTTAATACGCTGTACCCGCCAGGGATCGAACCTGGGACCTTCCGCGTGTGAGGCGGAAGTGATAACCACTACACCACGGGCACAAGTGGACTACTAAAGTGTAATGCTTCGAGAGTTATGAATTAGTTTTAATTTTAAAATAACCAAACAAAACTTTTGTATTTAAAAAGGCAACAATTTAATACGCTGTACACGCCAGGGATCGAACCTGGGACCTTCCGTGTGTGAAGCGGATGTGATAACCGCTACACCACGAGTACTTCAGAAAGCTAATAACACATTGCTTTATGAAATTATAATCGATAACTTTAATCTACAGTTTCCGAACATTAAAACAGATATAATCATGAATGTTATCGTAGCAGTTTAATACAAAAAAAAGATGTACCCGCCAGGGATCGAACCTGGGACCTTCCGCGTGTAAAGCGGATGTGATAATCACTACACAACGGGTACTCACAGCGCATAGAAATTCGTTAGACAAAAACTGTCAGAAATTTAGTTGCCATTTAAGAATAGTCAAAAGTGTTGGAAAAAAGTAATTACACTTTTGAAACAGTGCCCGCCAGGGATCGAAACTGAGACCTTCCGCGTGATAGGCGGATGTGATAACCACTACACCACGGGCACACATGGACTACTAAAGTGTAATGCTTCGAGAGTTATGAATCAGTTTACATTTTAAAAGAACCAAAACAAGCTTTGTATTTAAAAAGGCAACAGCTTAATACGCTGTACCCGCCAGGGATCGAACCTGGGACCTTCCGCGTGTGAGGCGGATGTGATAACCGCTACACCACGAGTACTTCAGAAAGCTAATAACACATTGCTTTATGAAATTATAATCAATAACTTTAATCTACAGTTTCCGAACATTAAAAACAGATATAATCAAGAATGTTATCGTAGCAGTTTAATACAAAAAAGATGTACCCGCCAGGGATCGAACCTGGGACCTTCCGCGTGTAAAGCGGATGTGATAACCACTACACAACGGGTACTCACAGCGCATAGAAATTCGTTAGAAAAAAACTTTCAGAAATTTAGTTGCCATTTAAGAATATTCAAAAGTGTTCGAAAAGTGTAATTACACTTTTGAAACAGTGCCCGCCAGGGATCGAACCTGAGACCTTCCGCGTGTTAGGCGGATGTGATAACCACTACACCACGGGCACACATGGACTACTAAAGTGTAATGCTTCGAGAGTTATGAATCAGTTTAAATTTTAAAATAACCAAACCAAACTTTGTATTTAAAAAGGCAACAGTTTAATACGCTGTACCCGCCAGGGATCGAACCTGGGACCTTCCGCGTGTAAAGCGGATGTGATAACCACTACACAAAGGGCACACAAGGACTACTAAAGTGTAATGCTTCGAGAGTTATGAATTAGTTTAAATTTTAAAATAACCAAACCAAACTTTGTATTTAAAAAGGCAACAGTTTAATACGCTGTACCCGCCAGGGATCGAACCTGGGACCTTCCGCGTGTGAGGCGGATGTGATAACCTCTACACCACGGGCACACATGGACTACTAAAGTGTAATGCTTCGAGAGTTATGAATTAGTTTAAATTTTAAAATAACCAAACCAAACTTTGTATTTAAAAAGGCAACAGCTTAATACGCTGTACCCGCCAGGGATCGAACCTGGGACCTTCCGCGTGTGAGGCGGATGTGATAACCACTAAACCAAGGGCACACATGGACTACTAAAGTGTAATGCTTCGAGAGTTAAGAATTAGTTTTAATTTTAAAATAACCAAACCAAACTTTGTATTTAAAAAGGCAACAGCTTAATACGCTGTACCCGCCAGGGATCGAACCTGGGACCTTCCGCGTGTAAAACGGATGTGATAACCACTACACAACGGGTACTCACAGCGCACAGAAATTCGTTAGACAAAAACTTTCAGGAACTTTAGTTGCCATTTAGGAACAGTCAAAAGTTTGGGAAAAACGTAATTAGACTTTTGAAACAGTGCCCGCCAGAGATCGACCTGTGCACACATGGACTACTAAAGTGTAATGCTTCGAGAGTTATGAATGAGTTTAAATTTTAAAAGTACCAAAGCAAGCTTTGTATTTAAAAAGGCAACAGCTTAACACGCTGTACCCGCTAGGGATCGAACCTGGGACCTTCCGCGGGTGAGGCGGATGTGATAACCACTACACCACGAGTACTTTAGAATTTTCCTAACATGTTGCTTTATGAAATTTTAATTAATGCATTTAATATATAAATTTCTATTCGTATATATATATATATATTAATATTCTTTATCCATTATTGTATACCACAAAGATTTCTAGAGTTAAAATGTAAAATATAAAAAGACATTATCAAGAAAAGAATTTTCCTGAAACAAAACAATTAACATATAGGATTTCTATATGATTGAAGTATATGATTGAAATATAAAAGTTTTTTAAAAGTACATTTCTTCAGTTTGCACTAACTATGAGCATTAAAAACTGTAATTGTAAAGATTATTACTTTAAATTTGTTTTCAACTCGTAAGTTGTTAATGTTTCTTCTCAAATACATGTTTCGCCTCTCAAACATATGCTTAACAAAATTATACAAGCACAAGGGCCGCCACTTTAGAGTAGACTAGAACTATAATTTTTCAGCTCATAGAACTAACTTATCCTTGAAAACGTACCACCCATATACCAGGAAAAAAATAAGGGGGATTATGAGGGGGTTGTGGGGGTGTTTTTTGTCTCATATAAATGCTTTTGTTGAAGATTCCCGTAGTTGCTGTTACATGAATTATAATCATAATAATAAAAACAAATTAGATAGAAACAGAGAGGGAAATTGTTACTTTTTCTTGCATAATATAAATAAGAACTTCGAAATTATTGGGGGGGGGGGGGGAGGAGGCCTTAGCCGAGTTTTCAAAATATGGGGGGGGGGGGGGTCGGGTACAAGGCACAATACAAGTTTACGCTTATGCTGCAGTCTGAATGGGAATTCAAATCGTTTGTGGATCCACGTCTGAGCAGTGACCCCTCTCATCTTACGGAATTTGCTTCAGATATACGTAACTGAATGTTATTTGATGATACATTTAAGTACGGTCCTGCTCTTTGCAGCAAACAAAATGAGTCGTGTTTCTCTTATGTAGGGACTGATATACTTGACAAAGTTGTTAGTATTAATGCAATTTGTAGCAATTTATAAAAAAAAAATTATTGTTACGTTATGTTTTAAATGAATAATAAACTTAATATTCGATATTTTTAATTTTTCGGGATTATTTTTACGAGAGGGAGGAAGGCCCTCTTCAGTGATACAGCATATTAGTACTGAACTTTCTAAATCAGATAAATCAGATAAAAAATATAGCATGAGAAATAAACACTCTTAAGATATATGTTCTAAGTTTTTTTAAAAGAAAATTTTTAGAAAATTAACTTTAATTTTTTACATCAAATCTCGGCTGCTTTTGACTCCAAATTACCCTTATTCGAGCATATATATAGTTATTCCCTCTTCTCAGTGGTCCTGAGATAACAGATCACATGATCTATTTTTTTACTTTTAAATAGCTTTTCTTCAATTGAACGATCACAAAATAATTTCGTCAATGCTTTAACTTTTTGAAGTTTTCCTTTTATAAAATAAATATATTAATGATAAAAATTGACAACTTCATTTTAACCACTTTACTACCTAAAACTTTTAATATTAAGTATATTTTTAGCTCAAGTCCTTATTTTTTTTTCTAGCTGATCTTGCAGGGGCCCGAGACATATGTAGCAAATAATGTAATTGAAGTTATGATAACAACACTAGTATACGTGGAACCTTCCTTAAACTTGTATAAAAAGCTATAAAATAATACTGATAATTTTATCTATAATAATAAATATTGATTTATTGAATTTGTTTATATAGGATTACGGTATTGTCGAGAATTTAGTATGTTAGTATAGGTTGGTTGAATTAACATCGAACTGTAGCTGCACAGTGGATTATTGGCGACAAATCAGGATTTATATCAAAGAAATGACCAGGGATCTGATCGCATGTTTGAACCATGGTCAAATGACGAGATCATCACATCCGATGCAACCTACCTCAATAGGCGTCAAGATATTGGACCACAATCAGATTTAACGTGTACCAGTCCCAAGGTGAATATTTTTTGGACAAAAAAACTAACTTTTCGATTACCGAATCGTAACACTTAACGGGGGATAAAAATCGTGGCTATCGGATGCTTGTCCGAGCTCATAAGCATTCGGGCACCACAGCTGTCGGGATTTATGACCTAGATCAATTTCATTAAAAAAGCAAATTTGACTCGATGTTTAATTAAAATTTGGGTTTAACAATTAAAATAACTCTTTTTCTCCAACAGGGGGGGGGGGGGGGGGGGCTTCCTCGACAAGGAAGATTCCTCGACGTGGATGCTACAGCCTCACTTCTGGCGCCACCTCTGCCAGCCAAAAATACTAGAAATCGTCCAGAACATCCACCCGACGTCTATTGAAGGCATTGGGTGCCAGTTTAGGTGCTGTCCTCGTCATCTGACCATGGTTCCAAAAAATACGAAGCATCATTCCCGGGCTTTCCTTCGAGATAAGCCCCGAACGTCGCCAATATCCCACTGTGCAACTCTAGTGCGTCGTTAATTAACAAAAACAAAACAAACGTCCAGAACATGCAACAAAATATGCTAGCGTGTATATAGGACTGATGAATAATAAATTTGATCGGGGTCCAATATACACCTATTGAGGTTGCGTCGGGTGCCAGATAAGGCGTTGTCCTCGTCATCTGAACATTGCTTAAAAATGCGAGGCATTGTTCCCGGGTCTTTCCTTTGAGATAAGCCCCGAACCGTTGCTAATAGCCCAATGTGCAGCTCTAGTGCGACGTTATTTAACCAAACCAAACCAATGTTTATATGAGAGTGATAATGATCTACGAATATTCGAGACCAGTAAGCAAATGTTTATAACCGATCACATTTTTTTCAAACAAAAGCACTTAGGTACACAGTTAGAGATCAGTGAACAAAAATCTTTTGTTGTTGGTAAGTGGTAATAATATCTTTGCGAAAAGTAAGTGCATTTCAGATTAAATTGGAGGACAATTTGCATTGGTAAATAAACGCTGTGGTTTGCTATTTTCATTTGGTAACCCAATACGATCTAATTATGTTCACAAGATGATCGATTATTGCCCTACCTCGGTTCAAATGCATTGATCGGCCCCCTTGGTTTTTCGCTGAGTTCTTTAATTGGCAGCAAAACCAGTTTTTGTTGCTAAAAACACTTCAGAGTTGCTATAATCCCTTTTTAGAAATGTAACATTTTAGCCCCCTACCTCTATAATTTTAAAATTGTATTTTCTCAGTCAAACAACTTTTAAAAATAATAAAGTTAAATTTAAGGCACTTGGCAAAGGCTTCTACTTCAATGTCTCCAAATATAATTTTAGTTCAATTTAGCATACCTACGGACTAATTGTGCAGTGTGTTTTACATTCATACACAAATCGATAATGTCTTATTGGCTTAATCTACAGCAAGTAGCTCCATATATTCGTTTATGTGACATCAATGTTGAAAATGTTCATACACAAATCGATAATGTCTTATTGGCTTAATCTACAGCAAGTAGCTCCCTATATTCGTTTATGTGACATCAATGTTGAAAATGTTATTCCTAGGCTTTTCACATCAAAGTTGGCTATGAAAATTGATTTAACGTAGATCCACTGTATTCTTAAGTTTTACCAAAAATATTATCTTTACATTTTATTTATTAGCATATAATTGGAAAAATAAGTTACAATTTTCTTATAAAAATAAGTAAGTGCTTAGCTTATATGTAAGAAAATAATATCCAGATATGCATTAAATACCTTATCTCTTCAATGTAAAGATACTAAATCTGGGTAGATTAGCACCAATTTAATATCATCAAAACTATGGCTGCTGCAAACAATATCCTTTACCTGATTATACGAGATCTGATTTGGATTCGTGCCAAGACAATATATTTCTAAGTTTATATAACTTGGAAGTTATGAAAACGCGTTTGCAAAATTTTAACTCTGTTAGGATCAGATGAAGAACATGTGGCCATTTGGTTTGGTAATAATAAATTATAATTTGGTATTGGTTCACCAATAATTTGGTATTGGTTCAAATTTGTGCAGATTGAGCATTTTAACCATAATTTTTTTCTTGAGGCATAAGTATTATTTCTATAACCATACACGAAATTCGTCCTTTTGATTCAAATATCTAAATAGGAAACTCAATTGCAGCTCCTGAAACCCATGTAAATGCAAAAACATTCTATGTCTTATCAAAGGATTGTTTGCTTATATGCCCTTGCTCTTCTCCCTTTACAAAATATTTATTTATTAAATTTCATATATAATTGTAAATTGATTCCTCTTTTACATTAAATCAGTAGAAAAATTTATATTTCCCATATTTATTGTTTTTGGAAGCTGCCTTTTCTGGTGTTTTAAAATAATTTATTACTAGCTGTTTGGACCCGCGTTTCTCTGGAAACCGTGATGAGAAATTTGAGTGTCCGTCTCCGAGACAAGAACTTGCGATCTATTGATCTAATGTCCAGTGCGCTACTCTCTATGTAACAATGGCATGTCCTAGCTAGATCTTTTAAATAATTTTTTTAAGATATTTCTGTAATAATTCTTTTAAACAATTTGTCGATATTTGGGTCATTCCATGTCAAATCAACACAAGAAAGTGCAATTTTTTCCCTCACCTTCACCGATTTTTATGAAATTTGGTGAACTTGTTATACCTACTAAGAATGTAAAGCATGCAAAATTTTAACCTCTTAGACCTATTTGTTTTTGAGTTATATGCATTTAAAAATGGTCGAAAACGTAAAATTTACCCTCCGATAGCTACATTTAAAGTACCATAATTCCTGTTCTAATTAACACAAAGAAACAATTTTGGTATCGTTTTAAAGCTCTTTAAAAGACCTTTAAAATTATACCAAACACTTAGAGTATTTTGGATAAAAACATTTCAAGGTCATAATATTTGACCTTTGACCTTCAATTGCTAAAAAACGAATTTTTTATTTTTAACTATATTTTTTCCCTGAATACTACAACATCTTAACTATATGTGTACCAAATTTCAAAATGGGACCTCCATGGGATCACTCACAAAAAAAATATTAAGAACAATAGAATACAATGGTACTTAAATATTGACATAACCCTTTTACAGGTTTTTTATTTAAATTAATTAATTAAAAAATTTCAGTAATGCTGCAGTTTTATGTACAACCTTAAATTAAATTTATGACTTTTTACCTTAATTTAAATGAAATAATTTTTCCACGAACACAATTTTGCATTTGCTGCCACAGTTTCCTTTTCAGTTATAGTGTAAACTCTTCCCGTCACTGTCAAGGGATCAACTATTGTTAATACATCTTGCACAGGTATCAAAAGTACATCAGGCTTATTTGGAAATTTGAATGATGGTGAAGGTCCAGATGGGTGGAGAAAACTTAATTTTGCATTTTCTTCATCAGTATCAATTACACATGTCACCCACCATTTTTCATCATAAACAGCAGTCACAAATCCTTTGATGTCACTGATCGAAAGTTCACATCCTAATTTGGTAACTCGTTCAATTTTTTATATAGGTGAATCAGAATACACTTTAGTGCATATTGTATGTGCTGTTAAAGGAATAAACGAGTGAAGCTTCTGAGTCCCAGCAATTGTACATGATTGTTCAAATCGTTCTTTCAGTTTCTTTTCTTCGATTAAGTAGTCATTTGTTGTGCTGTATTTGAATGAAATTAAAGGAAGGTTGTGAACTGCCCACTGAAACAACTGTCTAGGAGTCATAATCTGTTCATCATACGGTCGTTGTAGGCTGGCACGTGCAGCCAACCTTTTTACAGAACCTCCAACGCCATCACAAGCTCCTTTTCCGTGAGATGTTGCTGTAAAATGCCACTCAGCAGTTACAGCAAAATCCTCTTCATGATAGCAAAGATTTATGAAATTTTTTCTATTTTTGTAATGTGCTGCCGCACCATCAGAAAAGTAAATTATCTTTTTAATTATAGTTGGGTGCATTTTATCTTTAAGAAAGCTTACTAAGTATTTTTGAAATAAATGAACTGCAACAGTGTCATGAACCAGAGACTCTGAAATAATTACAAAACTAACATGTTGCAGTCTTCCTTCCTCATCAGTGAAATATATAACACACGGATGGATTGTTGCCTGAGAATTATTCCAATGAAATCCTTGTACTTCATCTTGAAGAACAAAAGAATAGTTTTCAGCAAAATCAAATATTACCAGATATTGGCCAGGATGCAGCTTTAATTTTAAATCGGCCTGAAACAATGATTGTTGTTTTGAAATAAATGAATGGCGAATAAGAATTTGTAACTTTTCGCAGAATAAATCAAGGAATTCATCAGAAGATTTGGTGACGGTTTCGAGTGTAGACCTGTCCACAGATAACCACTGTTTATATGTTATAGTATCAACCATGTTCTCATCCATCAAGCTTCTTAACCTCTCCAGTAAAATTGACATATGGTCAGCTTCTACACATTCTTTACAATCTCCTAAGTAACAAGCAGACTGAGGAGGATTACAAATCATTGCAGATATGCAATCATTATGAGTCTTCAAGGGAACATCGTCTTCAGATGTTAATTAATCAATTTTTCCACCTATCATCATTAATTTAAAATTTTGGTGGATAGTGCAAACACAAATAGAATGTGTTCCACTTGCACCTGCAAAAACACAATGTTTTGGACGTAGTTCTGCAAATTTTGAAAATCCAATTTTAATATGAGGGTAGTCTTCTTTAAATAATGCATAAACTTCCTTAAGATTGCTCAGGACAAGCCTTTTCTGTTTACATAGTCGTTTTTCATTTAATTGCTTTACAGATATGCAATCTTTTTTGCCTGGCATTATTCTGCTAACAATGTCAGATTCATAAAATTCTGTCACAGTATTAGCCACGTGTTCCTGTAATGACTTTCCAGGTTTCGGATTTGGTGATGATAAAATCCCTTTTTCGTTTACTAGTTGCTTTGCTTTCCTCACCATAAAATTAGAAGCTTTAAACTCTTTTTCAATTTTTCTTATGCTCCAAGTTTTTGGCAAAATAGTAAGAATTTGTACTTTTTCACTGCGGCTTGTAGATGCAAAATTTTTTTCTTTTAATTGGCATATCATTTCACATTCCACATTTTTAATGTCCTCATCAGTCGTGTCTAATTCTAACAACTTTTGCATTGCAAGTCCTATCTTTTTAGACTTTTCTTTTGGATATTTAAGTTGTTTAAGTTTTTTCTTTTTCACCGGTGACTCTCCCATGATATTCAAACTGTGATTTAAAGAATCTAGTGCTTCTTCACGATCTAAATCCATTAGTTCCAAATTATCACTAACTTGCGGGACACTTAATCCAGGTAGGTCATCTGTTAATCTACATATTTTTTTCCTGCAGTAGTCACATATCATTTGTCCAATAAATTCAGGAAATTTTTTACAAATCGAAGTAGAAACAGGACATACATTTTTTCTTATGCACGAATGTTTCACTTTTCCCAGAGGGTTGCAACATCTATTTAACCACTGACTGTTCATTATAATAAATTTTTCCTTACTGAAAAATTAAATTCTTACAAAAATATTATTTAAAAGCTTTATATGTGGTTTGACTTTTCAACTGGAAACTCAAACTGTAAATTAATATGAATCTCTAATACGAACTAAAACCCAAACTGCAAACCAAAACCATCTGAATCAACCAATCACCTCTAATTCAAACTGCAAACCAAAACCACTAGCTGAATCAACCAATCACTTCTAATTCAAACTAAAACACAAAGTGGCACCAAATGGCCATTTGACTGATTTATAGCTAGGAAATTTAATTTTCAGCTATATTTGGCTATTTACGGAATCTAATTATTTTCGGTAGGCTATTATATTTGGAGAACTGTCAAATCAACCCAATAAATACTGAATCAAACAATATGCCTAATATTTAGTATATAGTCAAATTTGTAATAGTATAGTACATTTATGCACAAAATCAGAAACTGCAGCATTAGCTTGTCAAAGGGTTATGTCAATATATTCAAGTATTGTATTTTATTGTTCCTAATTATTTTTTTTGTGGGTGATCCCATGGAGGTCCCATTCTGAAACTTGGTATACATATAGTTAAGATGTTGTATTATCCAGGAAAAAAATATAAGAAAAAATAAGAAATTCGTTTTTCAGCAATTCAAGGTCAAAGGTCAAATACTATGACCTTGAAATGTTTCCCTCCAAAATATCTCATGTGTTTGGTATCATATTAAAGGTCATTTAAAGAACTTTAAAACAATACTAAAATTTTTTATCTGTGTTAATTAGAACAGAAGCTACAGTAATTTAAATGTAGCCATCGGAAGCTAAATTTCTCATTTTCAGCCATCTTTAAATGCAAATAACTAAAAAACTAATAGGCCTAGGAGGTTAAAATTTTACATTTATTACATTCCTAGTAGGTACAACAAGTTCACCAAATTTCATAAAAATCGGAGATGGTGAGGAAAATGACTGTGTTGATTTGACATGGAATGACCCATTTATGAGATGAATGTACAACTCTTCAATACTCCTGGAAATTATCTTTCTTATTATACCTCTCTTGTTAAGATTCACCATGTGTAAGAAGCATATAAAGGATCTATACTACATAATACGAAGTCATGTAATTGTATATTAAATCCCCATTAAATTAGTAGGAAAATTAATATTTCACAACTTATACGAGATTAATTGTTGTGCAGAATCAAACCACCCTTTCATGTTCTGCATAATACTATATTATTATTTTATATATTTTATACATATAATACAGTAGACTCTCGATAACTCGAACTTCGATAACTCGAATTTTTCGATATCTCGAAAAAAATCAATTTCCCTGCACCTTCATTTCTTATTTAATGTAATTTTATCTCGTTAATTCGAAGTTTTTCTTCCTTATTTTCGATAACTCGAAGTTTCCACACAACTCAAAATTTGGTTTTCCTCTCAAAACTACGGATTTTGAAGAAACTTTAGCAAATATGCAATTGCCAGGTCCGTATCAGTTCTCTTTCTTATTGTGCGTTGTTGAATGGGGATTCGTACAATGGATTCCTGCCTGTATCTCACCCTCTTGTTTGAGTGTCGTCAGTCTGGATTCCCTTGGCTGTATCCCCTCCTCTTTAAGGCAGCGTCCAACAAGGAAAATTAATGATTTATCGTCCCTCAAGCCAGATGGTGTCTTCGGTGAGTCACTTTCTTGGAACATTACCGACCGTCCAAAAAGCAATTCACTTAAAACCTGAAGAACCAGACGACACTCGACTGCTTTTCTTAGGCTTTCGTGTGGTGTTGATTTGTCGCTGCGAATAATGCCGACAAAACGAAAATGTAATACACTCTCTATATTAGCTTTTGATGAGAGAATGCTCTCGGAAACAGATAAAGAATGCGAACCTCCTCTAAAGATAACTTTGAAAGAGGCTCTATCTTCCATAAAAACTATGCGTGCGTTCATTGAATCGTGGCCGGAAATAAAAACAGCTACATTTCAAGCAATCATGCATTTGGAAAATATAATTGATTCCGAAATAAATAGAAATACTCACCAAAAAATTTTGGATAGATATTTTAAATAAAGTAGGGTAAGTATACTTGTATTTATTTTTACCAAAACAGCTTTTTTATAGGATTTTCGATAACTCGAATTTTTGATATCTCGAATTTTTATACACTTCCCTTCGAGTTCGAGATAGCGAGAGTTGCCTGTATATCAATGCTTCGATGTGCATAAATGTTTGAAGGGCATTTTTAATGAATTCGAGATAAGTGTTCATTGGATACTTAAATTGTAATCTACTTGGAACTATTTAATTACGATAGTTGAAAACCGATTATATTAATTGGCACTCAGACGATTGTTGTTTTCTATTCCTTATAATGATGCTACGAACTTTCAAACGACTGTCCTTAGAAGCTAGTGAATTGTTTTTGACCACATTTGCACTGAGCCATCGATATAAATTAACTTTAATATATGTCATACAGTCGAACCCCGTTATAACGAACCCTCAACGGACTGATTCAAAAGTTCGCTATAGCCGAGGGTTCGCTATATCCGATTTTTCAAATATTGGCAATATAAAACTTCCTAAAGTCCTTGAACACGTTTCTTTGCTAAACAAATTAATTATACTGAATTACAATTAGTAATGGGCAATAATTAAGTAAAATAAATATTTGTTCTTAAAAAACAATGAGATTAACTGTACTACTTACAATTATTTATCTGAAGAATGAAAATAAGTTGGGATTTTTTGTTGAATGACAAAAACAGTTTTTAATGGTGGATTCGGTGACCAGCCTCCAAGACTTCTCCAACAAAATCACTGCATCCAGAAGGGATATGTCGCAATTCTTGTTTTTTTCGTAGCTCTCCGAGATACGCAATATCAACTGCTTCATGTAGTGACATTTTAGGCTACGGATTACACCTTGATCCATAGGTTGAAGCACTGATGTTGTATTGGGGGTAGGAAGACTAGCTTGATGTACTGAAGATTTTTTAAATCGATGCAGTTGTCTATTAAAAGAAGAATTTTATGTTTTTTTTTACCATTCACTATGCCATTGACGCAGATCTTCTTCAAACAAATTTGGATGCTATCCACGCTTTTTTGTTTGTCTTGTATGCCACAGGTAGTTTCTTGACGTTTTTAAAGCCCCTTGGCTTTTGTGATTTGCCATATCACAGTCAATTTTCTTTTCTCTGAACCATTCATGTTGGCGCACAAGAACAGTTAGTCTTACTTTGGAGAATTTTCCCCCGATGCATTTTTCTCCTTTAAATTTTAACGTTTGGTTAGGAGTCATTTTATAAAATAACCCAGCTTCATCAGCATTAAAAATATCCTTTTCATCGTAATCACGGATGATGTCAAGTCCCACATTCTCCGTCTAATCACTGACATCTTAAGAAAAGACACTATAGTGGCTTCGCTCACAATTTTACTGCATGCAACGTTATTTCTCTTATAAATCTATCTAACCATCCGTTGGAACACGTAAAATCCTTTTCATCAAAACGTTCTACAAACTAATTTGCCTTCGCTTGGAGCATGCCCCCGTTACAGGGAGATTTTTGTTTTGTTGAATGGTGAACCATTTCAATAGATCTTCTTCCACATTTTCGTGTTCAGCTTTTCTCAACTTCTTGGTTCCGTTAAGATTTTTTTCGTAGGCTGAGATTACCACACTGCGGTTTTTTTAAATGATCGCAACAGTAGATTTCGAGAGAAAATTCACTGAAAAGGGCAGATTGGCTGTCATCGTTTTTTATTTTCTTAATAATTTCTGCTTTATCCTCAATGGAAAGTGCTTTTCGCTTACTAACAGGAGCCATTTTAAGTCGCAAGTCAAACGATAATCAGCAATAGAATGAAAGGAAGGCAAATAATGTATGCTGACCAGTTGAGCGGGGGGGGAAGGGGAGGAGCTGAGAACGGGAGTGAGTCTATTGTCGCCTTTGAGGAAACTGGCTTCTGTCAAAGGAACAAAGGGTAAGAAATGTGGTCGGGGCGAGAAAAATTTTCCGTGAAAAACCTGAAACTCAAATTTGAAAGTGCGAATGTTAGTTCGCTACATCCGAATTCCTTACTTTTGAAGATCGTTATAAGCATTTGAAAATACATTAGTGACATAGGACTTCGGTTGGGACCATTTGAAAAGTTCGTTACAACCGAGGGATCGTTATATCCAGGGTTCGTTATAACGAGGTTCGACTGTATTTAAAAGTATATCAGATTAAAGTCGTATAGATTATTTACTTTTATTTTCTAATTAGTTTAGGCCTTAACACCAAACTAAGGTTGTCACAAAACTTGCTAATTGTAAGCTTTTTTAGGGCAAAATCACATTTCAGTAAACTTTTTCTCAAAATTACAATTGATACTACTACATAAATGATACTTCATTTTAAAGGTGACAGTTTTCAGATTTTAAATATGTCTGCATATCTTTTTTTCTTGTGTAATGTAAAGTTTAGCATGCTATTTTGTCTGTCAATAAAGTATAACTTCAAAATAGCTCTGAAAGTGCATAAATAATGGTTTTATCTTCAAACATCCCTAAATCCCATTGTTAAGCGGCTTAATAACAATCTGTTTAATTATTGCTAAACAAATTGTTCTAATAACTTTTTTACATTACTTACATATGAATTTAGACATTGTCTCAGACATTTTGTCAACAAAGTTGTTAGTCAAAAATTACTTTGCTTAGTACCCCTATATCAAAATTTGTAATTTTTTATAATTATTTACCTTCATTATTTTGCAGTTGGAGAACGTATCAAATAAAATTCAGAGTCAATATATTGCTATGTCTAGCAGCTGCTTTGAGTGTGATCCTGATTTCTGTCCTGAATGTGGGACAATTTTACCTTTGCCTGGATCAGAAGACACTGTCACATGTCAAGCTTGCAAATTCAAAGTTTCTGTGGATGGTTGGTAAAATATTATTATTTTTTATTGCCCAATTAACTTTACCTGGAGTTTGGTCCAGGAAGAGAATGGAGCTCAATATTTCGTTAAATTTATCTGGAATTTTTAATGCAAAACCGATTGATACTACAATGTACATTTAGGCACTAATACAATGAAAAAAGGCCGATTATAATTTCAAAAAGCTAAAACTGCCTTTTTACATCCAAGGTAGTAATGGTATGGTGCAAAAAGAACCACTCAAACACTCCCAACTTCCACTTGTTGAGATTTTGCTCTTTTCACACCATTCCATCACTAGGCCCTGATGAAGGAAAGCTTGTTTATCCTTTGAAAACTACAGTTGTCTTTTTTTGCAATTTATTTGTACTTGAATGTATGTTGTTGTACATATAGTTCAGTGCAAAGTTGTATCCCTCAAGTGCAATTGACATCTATTTCATTTCATTTATACTCAAAAAATTCCCCATTCTGTTCAGAATTTGAATCAAGCTTTTGTTAAGGGAAAAAACATTCTAAATACCATATTCATAATTGCTGTATATTCAAATTAAATCTCATTAAATGAAAGTGTTTTCTTTGACATTTAGCAAAGCAACAATATTTATTTCCAGTTTTAACCCAAATAATTTTTTAATCGATCATTTTGACATACATAAAACCTCTTTAATATCAGTTATGTGGGACAACAGCATTTAAAACACTATATTACATTTTTAGGGTGATCCATTCCCACATTATAACTCTGCAGAAAATAGTACAATTGATATAAATTTGGTCTCGTTCAATAATTAAATAGGTGTCAATACATTTTAAAAACTTGAAATAAAGCAAAGATTGTACAGAGCATAGATTTATCTTCCTATTATTGGTGAGGTTTTCATTAGCAGCCAATTCTATGATCTGAAGAAAGGATGTTTCACGTGTCTTCTAGCCATACTGACACAGATACGTCCAAATCTTTAATCTGAAACAGTAACAATATATTATGGGAACATTTTAAAAATTAATTTTTTCATTCAAAATTAACCATACAAAACTGTGCATTATCATTTGTACTGTCTACATTTGTATACTTATTCTATTATTGAATTTGTCATATTACTTAGTGTTTTAACTTTCTTTATTTTAGTTTTTGATGGTTTAACTACAGAATACGAAATCAAATTTAACAACAAAGGAAAATACAAGAAGCTAAAAGAGATGGATGGAGCAAAAGCTGATGATGGACCCACGGTAAGACCTATTGCACAAATATACTATGAGCTGTCTTGGTCACAATGCACCAAGATAGGCCTCAAAATTTTAAATATCACAACCTCAACAGGTTAAACCTGGAATTACCAAGGGAAATGTAAATGACCTTGAGTAAACAATATTTAAATTTTTTTGTTAAGTCTTGAAATTTTTCGTAAAATTTATGTTGAATGAGCACACAAAACTTTTTTTCTCTAGTAATCAGTTTATCTCTAATTATTAACTAAAAAAATGTTTGGAAGTTCCTTTATTTTAAATAGTTAGTAAGGTTAATATTTTATAGATTTGTAATTTTATCACGTTTTATTTTTAATGCCTGAAAATATCATTTACTTACATACCGACAAGTGGGGGAGACAAAGTGCCACTTTTGGAGGTTTTCGTATGATCTATCCTTTATTATTTAATTTATTTGAATGATTTTTTAATACAGCATAGTTAGATATACATCTTAGTTTGTATTTTATAAGTTTAAAAAAAATCTGCGAAGTTGTATCAGAACAGAAAGGAGAAGGATTTTTTTATGCGGAACTTAGTCACTTGTTGGTCATAGAGACTAACCGCCACATCTGTTTTTTTCCTTGAAAACATATTAGAAACCCTTCGTAGCAAATTGTTACCCTGCTGAATTCAATTCTACGCATTTCCATTGTGGAAACTATTTTTTTAAAAAATCATGGCGGTGGTGGCAGGTGCAAAAGAGATTTATAAAATTTTACAAGAAAAAAAAACATGTTTTTTGAACCACTCCTATAACATTGAAAAACTTTTGCACCCTATTACATTTTAAACTTCCTATTATCATTTTATTTTCACTTCAAACTAATGGGTAATATTGGCTGCATTTTTCTCACATAAAAACTCATGATATGTTACATTAATACTAACTCATATGCATATTTTTTACAACAAAATCTCATTGTCCCATTTCTTTTCAGGTTGATAGGGAATGCTCCAAGTGTGGTCACCCTGAAATGACGTATGCAACGCTGCAGACGAGATCGGCAGATGAAGGGCAAACAGTATTCTTTAGTTGCCCGAAATGCAAGTGAGTCACTTTATTTATTAAAAAAATTTGCAGTGTTACTTGTTAAAAGTCCTTAAAGAACTCTTTTGTCCATATTTTTTACCATTGGTATTTAATGATAGAACATACAATATCCTTAAGGAAGGTCGCAGAGTACTGCTGATAGAACTCACCTTTGTGATCGTATAAAGGTTAAAAGTTTTTCCTTCCTTTGGGCATTAAAGTCGGTACCACCACTAAAAAATTCTAAGTTGGCTCAAAAATAAAAACGGTTTAAAAATTCCAAATGTAAATACGAGAATTTGGAAGTTTGCTAACTAACATAAGTAAACTGAGCTTGTAAAATCCACTTTATGTGCAACAGCACTGGTGTTTTCGACATTTTATCTTTTTAATTTACCACACTAAGTTCAAAATGAATAGAAAACAGACGTCTTTCCAGCAGGAAGCCATGTACAAAAGTGCTTCAGTCACAACTTTGGCCTATATGTTCTATCATTAAAAGTTTATTATTTTATTGCCAAAATAAAGAAACAATGTCTAAGATTATATTTTGTATAATTTGAAAGTATTTTTACAATGATATTTATTACTTGTGTAACTCAAAAAGTAAATGTTAAAACTTAACGTATTGTTGTGGATGTTATAAAATTCCTGTGAAAAGTGTGATACATTAACCCTTGATATAAAGTCAAACGACTAATGTGAGATGGTTGTTATAATGTTATATACCAACTGATCTACCAATTGGAACTTTTAGTGGTGGTCATTATAAGAAAGAGGTTGTTGTATGGAGGGTCTACCGTATTTGAGTTTATTCTCAAATTACATATGTGTTATTGTCTCTATAACTGATATTCTTAGAATAATAAATATATTAGTGAGCTTTTTGTTGTCAAAACAAACTTGACATCTTATATGAGTCACTATTCATATAACCTGTCAAGTTTGTTTTCACAACAAAATGCTATATTTATTATGAATAACTTACTTTATTGGAGTAATGTTAAAACTTATCCTTTATAAAATAAATTATTATTTCTTTAGTTTACTAAATTGATATTTACAATCCCTTCCTTTTTATAGGCTTTAATACTGTCCATCTTAGTTTTTACCAGGGTTCGAAATTAGGAGATAAAAGTTACACGTCATTAGCATTTAGAAATTTTATTTTAGTTGCCAAAATGTTCTTCTTGGACGTAATTTTTAAATAATTCTAGTTGCTTAAGCATAGCTGCCAACTGTTACGATATTTTTGTAATTGTTAAAACTTTTTTTGCATAAAATTAAATGCAGTTTCCCATTTATACTCTAAAAATATCACCATCTTACTCACAGAATTACTGAAAATTATGAAAGCAATTATTGAGAATGAATTTTTATTATTAAAAACTTTTTTCTTCCATTTTATCACATATTTCATTCTCAGTATCAATCTTTAAATGCTTATTTTCATTAGTGCTTGGTGAAATAAAATTCGAGTTAATCAGCTTAAGTATTTTTCAATTACTTCATCTATAAGTAAAAATCCAAAGTACCACAATTTGCAGTTCAACAAGAAGCGATTTCAATACAAATACGATCGTACATGTTAGGGATGTGAAAAAAAAGAACAACCTGTTCTTTTTCACCTGTTCTTTAAAAAGAACAGGAACAGCCTGTTTTTCAATTTAAAGAAACCCTGTTCTTTTTTCTGATCTGTTTTTTTCGGATGTATTCTATCTTAACTTGATGTATCGCTAATCCTAAACATGTCTTGTCTAAAGATTTATATTTTTAAGCACTTCAAATGACAAACAGTGCTTTTGGTGTTTTGCAATAATTTAGTTTTAAAAGGAGGCACTTATTTTTTAATAAAAATGTATTAACTTTTATAAAACTTTTAACATTTCATAAAACTTGTGTTTATTATGCGGTTTCATTGATTCTTATCGATTGAACACTTTCATTGCAATATCTGCAATTTGATTAATTTAATAGTACTTAGTTAATTTAATACTTATATCGAACGATCGAATTGCTTAATAGTTGCGTTTATGAAATATAAGTAATGAAAGGGGTATAAAATCCGTCAAAGAATATTTTAATGCGACAACACTTTAAGAAAATCAACATTAAACAAAAGCTTAAATAATTCCTGAAAATAGTTAGTTTCACTATAATATGTATATTTTGGTGTGAAAAGTTAGATTTTGGATATGTCATTGATATACAGAATATTTATTTACATATCATGGTAGAAATTTCAGTGTTCAAATTATGTTTCAGAAATATTAATTATGATAATGAAATTTTCAATTAGCGGGGATTTTTAATGTCATGTAAAACCAATTTTTAAAACAAATTATTAAAAAACGTTCTAAAACAAATTATTTGTATGAAGTAATACAAAGAATATTTCTGACCTTTTTATGAAAGAAAATAATTTATATTAATAAGAGGGCCTAAAATTTATTATAATTTAAAACTATTTTTTTATCATAAAATTATGTAATATTATCTGTTCAGAATATATTTTAAATTGTATTAAATGACATTTCTTTGACAAAAAAGATATTTTTAGAGTAAATAAAGCCTTGAATTATTTGTTATAAATCGAAACGAAAACGTAATTAAAATTTAAATATTTCAGCTCTTATGAATATACCTTTCACTTTTTAAAAATTAAAGTAAAGCAATAATTCATATCAGTGTTTAAGATATAAAAACATCTGTGTTGCGACTTTCCACTCCAGAGCACTCCATAATGCAAATACAATTTTAAAAATAGAAATTCATTTCCATTCTTACTATTTACTTTTATAATTTTTTTTTTCTAGTCGCTGGGCCGCTTTAACAGAGGGCCCTGTGCGATGTCACACGTCGCACACCCCTAAGAGCCACCGTGCCCAGCGCTTTCACACTGTGCTGCAAGAATATTTCATTCTGATATGCTTTCTGCTCAGAATGCAGCTAAAAGAACGCCCCTGTTCTTCTAAAGAGCAGGGTGTTCCAAAGAGCAGGGTGTTCCAAAGAGCAACCTGTTCTTAAGAGCAACCTGTTCTTAAGAGCAACCTGTTCTAAAGAGCAACCTGTTCTAAAGAACAACCCTGTTCTAAAGAACAACCCTGTTCTAAAGAACAACCCTGTTCTAAAGAACAACCCTGTTCTAAAGAACAACCCTGTTCTAAAGAACAACCCTGTTCTAAAGAACAACCCTGTTCTAAAGAGCAGGGTGTTCTTTTTTGGAACGGGTGTTCTTTCTTGAAACGTGTGTTCTATTTTAGAACGGGTGTTCTTTTTCGGGGTAGGGCTGTTCTTTTTAGGGGCCAGGGCTAATTAGTTTTTGAAGCTGTTTTTAGTAGATATGCGTACTTTGCTCTCTATAATATGATAATTGGCTACTAAACTGCTTGTGTCATTTATTTTGAGGTGATTTGTTATGACTTTTAGGGAAGGTAGTCAAATTATCTAAAGATATTTTACATTTTACATAATTTCATTACTAAGGAAATTTTGAATAAATAGTTGTGAAATTTCTTTATATTAATTTTTAGTCTTAGATGATAAATATTACATAACGTAAAAAAATTGGAATGGCCGATTCAATATTACAGGTAGGATGTTTTGTATAAAAATTATACATTCTTCGAGTTGTTTTAAAATTATTTCAAAATTTGAATATTTCGTGTTGTGTTTGTTAGTTGTTTGTGTTCTAAAAAAATTATGCAAATGGTTTTGATCCGAATTTCTTATGTTAAATGTGTATACAAAAAAACAAAATTTAGTAAAAAATTATAAATTTATATAAATTAAAAAATATATATTATCTACCCTGAAGGAATGTTCTATTTATATCTTTATGTTGTAATTTGTATTTTTAACATGCACTAAATTAAAAAGCTAAAATAAAGGATTTGCAAATTTATATTAAGAATATATTAAAAACTATTAGACTAGATTCTTGATCATGTAGTTATAAGTAAGTCGTGTTTCAAAACTTTATAACTTAATATAATCCTTTAATTTTATTAGTTTTTTTTTTTTTAAATAAATTTTCAGGTGGACATTTTTCGGCTTTTGGCGGTATTTTTTTGTTAATTTCTACGAATAGTTACAGAATTTGATACAAAGAAAGATGCATGTTTTTTTTTCCGTTACGGAACTTCAAAAGACTTTAACTGACGTCTTAGTAAAGATGTCGGGATATAGGATAAGATTAACTAGAAACGGGAAGGGGAGGGAGTGATTTCTATTACTAAAAGGGAGGTGGGGATGAGGGGTGTTGATGCGATTACGTAAATAACACTCTTGTCGGTGTTTTTTGTGAGGGTCTCGGTCTCGGTTCTTTGTCTCACTGGTGTGGGGAAAGTTAGAAAAGGAATGCGATCTGTTGGGATTTAGAGAGTCGGTGGCAATTCATTTTCAGCTGACTTGTATATAAGACGCATTTTCTCTGTTCCTTACTTGCTGATCTGTAGACTATGCGATATGAACATTCAAAAGTAGTTACTATTTATTTTAAAATTAAATAGGATTATCATGTTAATTTTTAAACTCTGATTTCAATATAATCTTGAAAAGGTCTTCACCTGTATATAACTATTTTAATGTAACCGATTCCTCTAAATCAGTGTTTCTTAACCTGTGGTTCATGGACCCCTTGGGGGTCCATGGATCATATTTTGGGGGTCCGCCGACTGATCCTAATTTTTAAAATGTTTGCATCAATATTTAGCCAGCAGTGGTAACCCGGACCTACTTCATCCTTAGCGTGCTCTGTATGGCAACCCTGTTTCTTTTTCCGCTCCTCCGGAGAAGAGAATTTGAGGCGCTTTTTCGCGCATGCTCATTTATTTCTCTTTTGTTTTAGCCTTTTCATTGGTCGATAATTTTGTTTGAGTTTGAAATAGCGGTATAATTTTAAACTTGATTCACGATTTTATTTCCGTTGGATCTGCCCTGGAGGTAAGACGTACATTTATTTTTGTCTTTCATCTGTTTGTGAGTAGCATATTTTTTTGGTGTTTTCTTAGCTTATATTATTGCTAAATGCTTGATTTCACTATGGAATTAGCTCTTGCTGAAGTTTTGAATGCGAAAAATAAATATTCAGTTGGCTATTTTAGTGTTTTACCAGTCATGGGTAAGAAAGCGTTGTTAGAATAATGTATGAAAGAGGGAATGATTTCATCGATGTATAAATGTCCAAAATGTGGATCACAAATGAGTTTGAAGCCGAGACATAAGGGTATATCCTCCATCGATACAAGATTCCTTGCCGCTTTTTCAAGTGTTTTTTTGTGTCTTAATGTTTGTTCTTAATGTTTCATTTGATTATTTGAAATAAAACTATTACTTTTACTATTGAAATAAAAATATTAAAATAATTAAATAATAAAACAGAATATATTTTGTAATAAATGATGTTTAAGCAATTTTTTTTTCACAGAGGGGTCCGTGACATATTTAAAAATTTTAAAGTGGTCCATTGTGCCAAAAAGGTTAATAAACACTGCTCTAAATCTATAGCTGTATGTACTATATGTAAGTGTAATCGTTCTTGTAAAAAATGTATATATTAATGGTTCGGATATTTGGGTGAAACAGCTAATTATTTTCTGTTGTTTTGTATATTTGTACTTTAATGGTGTATAGAATTATTAGTGTATTACGTTATTTACCGTACTTAAGCGATGAATGTAGCTTTTTATTACTATAACTTTTATCATATCGTGAACATTGGAGACACTCAGAAGTTCTTGAAATGAGTTTTCCTTTCGGATTTCATTTTTGAAATCTTAACAAATGAATAGCTATTAAAATATTATTTTAATTTGACCTTCATTTCCTTTCAATCTACAAACTAGCAAGCAAATTATTACAAATTTGCAATGCTTATTGATTTAGGAATAAAATATATTATAATAACATGTAAATAGATGAAAAATTATAATTCATATATATTACTGCTCTAAATTATTAGAATTGTGCGTTATTGAAACTAGGAATTTGCTATATTATAACTTTTATCACCATTACATCTAATTTTGAAAGCCAGCATTAAAATTTTTAATTTTTCTGTTTTTTCTGTAAAAATTTTTGTAATGTATTATTTTCTGAAATGTTGATATGAATTTAAACTAATTATTAATAGTTTTCTTATTTTAAAAATTATAGATCCTTTGTTTATTTTTAATTATTTGCTATATAAAATAAAATTAATCAGCATTTGTAATTTTTATGGTTTTAAGTTTAAAAATACTACACACAAAAAATTCTTAAAAAAAAAGAACAGTTTTCTGAAAAGAACAGGTTAAAGAACAGTTCTTTTAAAAAGAACAGGAACAGGGAACACCTGTTCTTTAAAAAGAACATACATTTCACATCCCTAGTACATGTACTTTTACGAAAACGGAGCGAGCAACGGCCCCGTGGTACTTCGATTGTTCGAAAGTTGGTAAAGGAAAACTGGTGAACCATCTGTAAAAAGGAATTGGCGCCTGATCACCCCAAAAATATATGGAGTTAGGCTAAAAAAATGATGACAGTGGGCATAAGAATACGGTCGTCAAACCAAAATTTTTATAAAAAGTTTGGTGTAAAAAATTATGACTAGGTGTAAAATTACATCGTTTTAGGTACAAAATGCGACTAATGGCCACTAATTTCGAACCCTAGTTTTGACCCTTATGCTAAGTGTATGGGAGAGAAAAGAAAATCTATGCAGTAACAAGTCAAGATTTTATATGAATATTTGCATGCAGTTTATTTTGTTCAATATTAGCTTGAAGCTTTCTTTGACCTACATTTGCGTGGTTTGAGTTTTTCTAAAAGTTAATGTTTAAAAAAAAATATCAACCTGAAACTGAATTTTAAAAAGATTTAAAAACGATAATAAAACACCAAATCCAGCCAATGTAGATTAATCTATGCATCATTTAAAAAAAATATTCATATAAAATATTGAATTTTGTTGCTGTATAAATTTCCTTTCCATCCCACCTATAAACTTATTAAAGAAGGACAGTATTAAAGAATCATAATGTAAGAAAGTCATTTTTGTGTTTTTCTTTTTTTATAAGCAATAACTATTGTCAGTAAAAAAAATGTATGGATACAACACAAATTATACAATTGGGACAGGCATTATACAATTGTGATAGTAATTAAACATGTTCTCTGGAAGCAGATAATGCAAAAAGAAAAAAAAGGTTTTCAAATTATTTCTTTTGGAGATAATTTTTAATGTTTATATGCTTCATTCCTATTCCAATCTTCAATAAATCGCATATTCATTAGCCCCTCACATGTTGCTTACAATCTAAAGTCCAACACACTTTGTTTTTGCTTCTCCAAACATTAGTGGTTAAACAGCAGTGGTTCACATTTTTACAAAAATAAAACTGAAAATATGCATAACCATGTTTTTTTTTGTTTGTTTTTTAATTCTTTTTCAGAACTTTTTTTTTTAATCAGGAAATATTGACTACTAAACTACCCAGAATAAAGGGCATAAGACAATAATTGCCGTTTTAATGATCCAAATTTGAAAATTTCTTTGATTTTTTGTAAAATTTTTAAATATTCCCAAAATTAAAAAAATTACATGATAATTCCCCGATGTTGCCACCCTGTTTCTTAAAAACTTTAACGTTATCGAAGGCTCTTGGAAAGCCCTTAAAACGACTCATTTTACTAAACCTCTGCTAAAAGAATTTATCTTAATGTGAATTAAACACAACGTTGCATCTAAGTAGAAAACCTACAGCTTCTTTGCACCCATAGCTTTTAGCCTATTTTCCTCTTTTATATTCATTTAATAAAAAATTCACTAAAAAGGATATTTGCGATTTTAAAGCTAACTTTTTGTTACAAATGTATAGTTTTTGTGCATTATGATAAAGGTCTTTAATAAATTGTTTTTAAGGTACTTAAAAATCCTTAGTGGTAAGGACTGAACTTAATGACCTAGAAAATCAAGGAATTTTAATCTTAACTTGAGTAACAACTGTGTATAAAGTTTCGTTCTATTCATATACTCGTTTTTTATTTATATTTCTTTTTTTACTACATAAATGATTACTGTATAATTCATTTAAGCAAAAGTTAAGGTTTAAGATCCACAAAATTTTGAAACAAAGTTCGAAATTAATTTTTTTTAAATCGTGTGTAATATTAAAATTTGTTTTTTTTCTTGCTCTAAAAACCATTTTTGCTGCACAAAATATAAATTTTTAGTTGCTATAATAAAGTTTTTAGCTGGAAATTTTTGATTTAGCTGCGCAAGCAGTAATCACTTCAACATACATGTATAAGTTATGTTTTATATATTTAGCCCATTGACATCTCAATCTGTCTAAAATCTCTTGTGTCAAAATGTAAAAATTTAAGTTTATGCGTTATAATATGCTATTTAGTTTGTTAATAATTTTGTTTTTTTTATTTCAGATATCAAGAAAAGGAAAACTCATAGCTACAGAAGTTCCACCTACATCAAAAGTATTGTATTATATTAAAATAAATTTCTGTTGATTTCATAAATTACTACTTTAACTTAGAATTCATCTCTTATTATATATAGAAAAATATCACTGCATTTCTTATATAGCTAGTAAATATTCTTTAAATCTAGAATATTAATATTATTTTATCAACAGTTAAATAAAATTTACTGCAACATTAAGTAGCCACACTTAAAGGTTTTACTGTCTATTAAGCACTTTTATATTGTAATGCAAAGTTTCATTATTATTAAACTAATTTGAAACTTAGAATAATATTGTTATATCAAGTCTAAATTTACATAAAAAAATAATATATATACATGGTTAGTACTCTAGAGTAAAAGTAAATAATGTTGACTAACTACAGGCTGTAGGCCCAACCAGGTTAGTCCTGTCAATAATTTTTAGAAGCTTTATTACTTATTATCTAAAATAATATTTACTTCTGGTATTTAAAAAAGAAAAACATACCATAATGTATAATTTTGATTTTTTTTTTTTAAAGAAAAACTACACTAAAAATAATTTCATTTGATTGATTATTCACTTACCAAACTTTATTTAATATATATTTAAATAATTTAAATAATAAGTTTTAATCCTCGAATAACATACAGGTTATTTTAATCTTTACAAATTCTTTTTTTTTCTTTGATTATGAGAGCATTTATTAAATGCTTAAAAACTCCTTATTCTATTCTTTTGGTCCTTGGAAACTATAAGATTCTAATTCTTAATAAGTCATAGAATAATCTATATAAAATATTTCTAATGAAAATTATAGAGTTGTATTGCTGAACTTATTTTAAATGAACTGTATTTATTTCAGTAGCACTTTAAAAGATAAAAATTTAATTTTACAAAAAACATATTCTAATTAAACCTCATAGTATTTTTATTCATGAATGTCTAAAATTCATTTTAAGGTCCTTTTTTTCATCATGATCTTCAAAAAGTTATTGAAATACTTTGTTTTACTCTTTTAAAAAGTGTATTCAAACTTTTTACAAGCTGTATGTATTTTCCGAAATTTATATTCATTACACGTATATATTGAGAATTGTGATTTATTCAGGACAAATTTTTAAAAGAGGATAAACTAAAAACTTTTATATCAAAAACCTTGTCACTTTATTTTATATTAAATACTATGTTAGTAAAATTTACTCATGATGTTGGCAATATTACGTATTATAAAAACATATTGGTTGGTCGGCGTTTTATGATACAAGAGCCGGATTTGGCTAAGCTGCATTTTTCAATACTATATAAAATCTAAATGCACTTGTTGAACAAACATTTAAAAAAAAAATACAAATTGAAAGCTAAATATGAACAATGAAGGATGTTTAAAACATACTGGCAATGATAGAATTTATGCTTTAAATGTTTTCATGATAAAGTATAAAAGCAAATACCCATGTGATTGAATCATGTTGTACAAGATATTATTCATTCATATAATATTCAACAAAAGGACTGTTATAAAGTTGGTTAAGTTACACAATAGGCTATTAGCGACGATTTGGAACCCATCCCGAAAAAAAATGTAGGAGCACTAATATTTTTTAACCATGTTCAGATCATGACACATTGAGTTGGCACCTCTTTCTCCAAACTTTACACTATTACTTATTTGAGAACAATCGAAACAAGGCAGATTTAATGTGCACCAGCTCCAGTTGGGTGAGGATTAAACTCGCAGCCCTCTTAGAGCTTTTACCCTATCAAGTACTTGGTTCTAATTGAATTTTACATGTTAAAAGCTCAACAATTCATATCAGTATTTCATCTTAACTCTTTGATCTTGAACTCATTTTGATATTTGATTTTTTATTCGCATTCCTGTTCTTTTCCTCAAAGCTTGGTGGTGCTGGCAAAATTGTTTTAATGATAACAAGAGCTAACTCGGCTATATATTTTTTTAAATTCAAGAACATGACTTTCTTATTCGTTTAAATAACAGGGAACTAAAAAACAAGTCGTTATTTTGTCACTTGAGATTCAAAACTCATATAAAGAGTGGACACTTTACTTTTTGGTCCAACAATGCCCAGCATTTATTCTTTTTATGAAACAGCTAACCTCGCTTTTTTTCATCTTCCAAATTCTTTGGTCCTTTATGGTAAAAATAATCTGGAAGTTAATAAGAAAACAAGCTAACAAAATAACTTTTTTTTTTAATTTCAAGAACATGCTATTCTCTAGAATAATAGGTAAACAAAAGAACAGGTTATTTTGCTTGAAAAGAGGAGACTTTCGAGAGAACAAACTAATATCTCAAATACCATTAACAATGCCTGAAATTAAGAAATTTTAAGTTAGTTTTATCAATTAAAATGTACCAAAAGCATTCTTTTCATTGTGAACACACATTTTTAAAAAATAGACAAGACTATTAAACTTTTCTTTTTATTAGAAAACAATATATCAGTATAAAAAACATGAACTATTTACACAATGACATCAAACTTAATTCAATCATTTGCTGTACACTATATAAACCAGACTCCCGACTATTTACAAAAATAATTAAGTATACAAATATAAAACTTTGCGCCACATGGGGAAAACCAGTAAAAGATAATTAGCTGCCTTAACTTTAAATATTGGAAGAAATAATTGTAAATTAAGAAGTATTCCCACAATTTATTAAATTATGGATGCACATATATATTTCTGAAAGTAGTTTTAATATAAATGTTAGTTTTAAAATTGAAAATTAAATTAACCTAATGAGATTGTACCTTATACAAGCAGTTTGCAATGTTACTTGTGCATTATACACATAAAAGTTCATATAAATGATTAAACTACATTAAAATCTATCTTATAATTCATATCCTATAAGCACAATTTATATATAATGTACAAATATGGGTTTTGATAGATTAAACTGTATTGAGAGAATACTAATAAATAAGCTAATAAAAATAAGATATTGTGCGATTTTAACAGCAATGGAAAAAAAATCCTAAACATTAAGCAGATAATATAAACGGAAGTCCCAAAAAGTTTATACATATGACTTTAAATTTTTTTTTATAATAACTTCTTTGAGATAAAGCACCCATAACATGTTAAAAAAAGGGATCTTTAATGAAGGTTTCTTGGTGTAAACAAAAGTATTAACCATTTCTTCATTTTTTTTTTATTGTTAGATTAAAACTCATTATTGTCTGGAGTAATTGTGTTCAGTATTGGTTGACAAGTTTACTTAAAATATCAACCCTATAGATATTTGTTATATAAATTATTAATTACCAATATACATAACCAATTAAGTAATTCATCATAATTTTGCATAAAAATATTAACGTATATCCAACATTTTTCACAGTAGTATTATAAAATCTGTTGTATATATTTCATACCCCGATTTTTATTTTTCAAGATTTTAATACTGATACATTTCTTAGGCAGCATTCACATATATCTATAAAGTATATAAAAACTCTTGATAATAAATTAAACAATTTTTCATAAATTGCCAATTTGCCCAAATTTTCTATTATATACGAGACAATCCATTCCTGAATTTGAAGAAATGAAACTTTTTTCTCCATTAAATGTCATCTCTTTGCAATAAATTATATAATAAAAACTTATATCAAAATTGGTATGAAAAAGTAGAATGATATTAAAAAAAAAGCATCTTATAGTCATAAAATCCAAATGCTTTTACAAAGAATAAGCAAAAAAAAGTAGCTATAAATGAATGCAATTGTATATAAAAAAAAGGAACAGAAATATAAAATTAAAAAAAGACGATTATTAGCAACATTTTACTATAACAAAGGCCAATTAAAAGTAAGCCTTACAATACAACTAGACAACATTTGAAAGTTCAAGATTTGGCACCTTTCAGAAAGCATATCAAATCATGTATTGAGCTACTGGGAAAAAAAGCTTAAGGGAATCTCATTTCCGTAGCTATATTCAACATTGAGAGAGCGTTAAAAAATGAAATATACATTTCAAAAGTGTATCACATGGCTTTTGATTTCGATTAACTACCTTCACTCGAAGAAAAACTCTTCAGAAACTACAAACTAAAATTATATATACATAAAAATATATATAAAAAATTTTGATGCCAGCTCATAAACATATAACATTTTCTTGTTAATACCATTAGATCCGGGCAAAAGGAGGAGCCTACAATTTTAAGGTGTCAAAGTTTTGGTTATGAAGTGTCAAATTCTACATTAGCACCAGATAAAAAAGTGCAAAATTGTTTCTGAATGACAGTTTTATATGAGGAAGTACTAGCAGTTTAAATTATTAACCTTTTCACACAATCTGTTAAATTTCTTACAAGCACCCACAAACTGCGTTAGTAAAATGGCATTAGAAAACATTTCATTTAGTTGAATTAATGCCACACTAGAGCTGCAGAAAAGATTTTGGAATGAGAAGAAATCAAACTAGTATTACAAGGAACACATTATATTTAGATTTGCATTTTTTTTTTAATGGCTTCTTTTTAACACTTAAAAAGGTTCTCAAGTGTCTGCATTAGTGTCTATAGGCATGCACTAAAATGTTAACTGCTACATTAGCCTTTTCAAAAAAAATTCTGAATGCCATTTTTTAAAAATAGAATATGCAGAAAAAAATTATACCTATATTAAACAATAAATGGCTTCTTTTAGTCTGTAAAATTGCTTATAGAAGCCAGAAAACTGCATAATGGAATTAATTTGTATACTCATATAAAAAGCATTTGGTAAACACTTTACTTTGTAGTATTAAATACGATCAAATTTTCATTGCCTCTTTATTAACTAGCATAGGCCATAAGTACTCGAGAATTAAATGAAAATAGGGCTAAATTTTTTAGCCCAAGCCCTCTTTTCCGCAGTCTGTACTTCCCATAGACCATAAATCGAATGTGATAAATGCTTTTATAGGTTAATATACAAACATGAAGAACCCTGTTCCAGAAAATATAAATTAAATTATCATACACATTGAAAATACCAAGTTAAGAATAAAATATGAAGGCTTTTTACACAAGGCACATTAAAAAGTCAAAACCTATCATGGCTTTTAGGTCCTGCCATATTACCTATCAAATGGCAATGTCATAAAATAAAAGTTCATAATGTGATGTTTCTTCGGGCATTGTCATATTTGCAGTTTACCGTTTTGATTATGTCGACTATAAAATCTTGCAGTAAAGTCCTTGTCATTAGACTTTATTGGTTCGAACCACATTGACTCCAATATTAATTTACAAATGATGGCAAGTTAATTATAAAAAGTAACGAAAATCTTCTTTAGCATAAAGGTATGCTACAGTTCTTCGAGTGTGACGTCGAATTTGTTGTCTTCTGTTTTAATCACGTCAACTATAAAAGTGTCTTCATTGCAGTAGAGCCGCACTATGTCATCATCCATCATAACAGTAATCCTGTAAAAGAAAAAACATTCAAATAAGCAATTCTATAATATATATATTATACTGTAAAATACAAGAAATTGTTATTATACTGTAAAAGAGAAATTGTTGTACTGTTATTATACTGTAAAACACAAGAAATTGAAATATTAAACTTTTGTTAAATTATAATTGATATGTAGCATATGTAGTGAATGAAAAATAATAAAATTTTTAACATTGCCAATACAAAAAGAGCTGTATTTGACTTTTCAATGGAGTCCAGCTGGCAGTGCGTTTCAACATGGACTGCGTTCACACGAAATTTAAATTATAAAAACTAAAAAAAAACACTTTTTGCAGTTGTCAGATGCAGTACAAGTTCCAAATCGATAAAGAATGCTATTATTTCCACTTCATAGGTAAATTAAATTATAAAATAAATTATCGCCAAGTACTGGTACAAAGTAGTGCCTAGGAATAGCGCCAAATACTTCACCAGTACCTGCTGTTTAAGCGATTGCTTACTTCACATTGCAAACCGGTTTTAGACTTGATCGCACCTCCACCTTTTTTCCTCCGTGATTATTACAAATTGCCAACATATCTAAAATATGGTGTAGTTATAAGGATAACAGACTTGATTATAAATTTCTATTATTCAAGAACAAAGGTTGGTGACTTAAGTACTATAATTGAGTTTAACTTTTAAAATAGGGTTTTCCCTACAGGATCATCAACAGCCAACAATGGATCTGATTGGAAGTTGGTCACAATCCAATCAGATCCATTTTGAAACCATAACTTTCTCCGAAGGGAAATAATTTATTTTTATATGCCATTTCTATACTAGGCGTATGGTCCTGCATTGCTGACAACTTATTAAGGCTTATATATTGTCCCCTGTCCAATTTTAATTTTAGCTAGGGGTCCATGGTAATTGGGAACCACTTCTTTACATGTCCTAAATGGATGGGAAGTTGGATCCAGCACACTGATGCTTGGCGACCAAATTCAATCGATTCATTTTAAATGCAGAAAGCTACATTATTTACAAAGAGCCAGAATATATCCATACACCTAGAAATATCTCAGCAATTGTATTAATGGCATTTCAGTAGCAAGTTATAGACTACTATTGGTTTTGAACTTTGCATTAAGAAAATATAATATAATGATGAACAAGTTAAAATATTTAACACTTACCCTTTCTTGCATTTCTTATAAAAATGACGTATTAAATCTGCACTAATATTGTATTTGTTCTCCAACTAAAAAGTAAAAATAGATAAATATTAATGGAATGCTATATATTGCTTAGTGTTATTTTGCATAGTGTTTATTTGTATAATTAGTTTCAAAAAACGAAAAGAACACTAAGCATAGTTTTTGTCATATTTCCTGACTTTAAATGGTGTTTCTGCTAGAGATTTGGAACAAACAAACTGCAATTATCTCAATCTACAACGAGATAGCATTCGAATTAGAATTAGAATTACTACCCTAAATATTAGCTATGATTGAACCTCAGCTACTAAAAATTGTGTGTTATCTCAATATTAATTTTAGGCAAATCCATTTCAGTTGACCAGAAATGCAAACACATACCATGAATTGAAAGTTTCCAAATCGCCAACCATAATAAAGAAATGTCAATTTTTAAAACATTCTGCACAGTGTTTTATAATTTAAATATTCTATGAATAGTTTGAAACAATATGTACATATTAATTTAATTTTAACCTTAAAATCGGAACACAAAACTCTACCACATTACTATTCAATTTAAAAACTGTATTAACCCTATGGATTTAATAGGGGCGATTTCTCATCTAATCTGGTCAAAATGCAAACATCCAAGTTCCAATGTCTCTTGTTAAATAAAATTAGAAAGTCCCATGTTTACTGATCTAATACGTAAAGTTAGAACTCTGTGGTGTGTGTGCGATGACAATGTTAGAAAATGGTGTCCCTTACCGCCTTGGCCAGTCCAATGAGAGAGGGTGGCATCAGGTGCAGGGGGTGGAAGATGTCCTCGTCAGAGCGCCTCACATAAAGTAGCACTGAGTCCCAATAGGACACTGTTAGTTCTAAGGTTCAGAAGTTACAATTCAACATGCACATAACAAACACATTTAACGCATGCAATCGCTACTCCAGACCAATGCTTATTTAAAGGGGAGATTTATAATTTCATGAGCCTTATATCCAATAATATTACATCATAAGTGGTTTAATAATAACTTTTTTCATAATTTTGGCAAACAAACCTATAATTTAAAATAAAATGGAGATGTTTGTGAAGGCAAGCAAAAAGCATTTTTAGTCTTCAATATTTACTGATAAACATTTTTACTACAAAGGATAGGCATGAAAATGAAGCCTTTCCAATTTTTTTTTTGTTAGATTTATCTCAACTTTTATTCCATATATAATAATTCCAGCACAAAAGAAGACGAGATTAACAGTTTTTTTTAATGCCAGGGAAATTTATTCTATTGCCCTTAGACTGATAATCATTTCAGATAAGATTTTATCACAAGCAAATTACAATAAGACAAACGCCACTCAATACAGATAAAGGATACTTTAAAATATCTATTTTCAATAATTGAATTACCATTTTAAATAAAATTAAAGCCAAATTAATAACCTTTGAAAATTTTATATAATTAGTCAAAAGTGTAAATAAGTAACTATTTAATAATTATATTAAAAGCCAAAAATAAATGGACGAGCCAATAGGAAATCTAAATATATTTAAATTGACTGATCTATATAATTTAGTTCAGAAATTTATAAAAAATTATTTCTTATTATTCGATACAATTTACATGCACAATTCAACATTCACATGCATAAATATAAAATTGACTTTCACAATAACTAAAATTACATGCATAACTAAAATATCTCTTATACAAAAATAAAAATATTAAGATTGTTTATACCTCTGTCAGGTGGATTAAGTTTTAGCTTCTTGACTGGTGGAGTAACAGGGATTTCTATGGGTTTCGTAACTTCTCTAAAAATTAAAAGAGTTTATTAAAAGATTATACACAGACAAAAGAAAGCAAAAACTGAAATCACCAAACAGGTTTCAATAAACATTGAAATATCTCATTAATATCTGTGGCCTAGGAATTAAAAAATTATGGGAGAGGGGAGGACTTAACTAGTTCTATAACCAGAATATATACCAATCTGCAAATTACTTATTAACAGTTATGCTAATTAGTAATTGAACATTAATTAGTTACTAATTATCCAATTACATAATTTTTGAAGAAATGTATTTAAAAATTAAATTAGAATCTAACGTAATTTTCATAAACAATGATAATTTTTTTTTGGTCAAATATTATTTGGGACATTGGAGGAAAAGAATTTGAATTTAAATCTTGTGGAGAGAATTGAGCCCCTTCCTTTCTTATGCATATAATTAAAATTGAATAATGTAGACCAAACCTTTCAAATGAATTGAAATATGTGCATTATGGAATTGAACAATTGTACAGTATTGTAAGGAAGTATATGAAAACAAATATTTAAACAAGGATGATTTTGCTTTGAAACTCAAAAGTGTGCAGCCACTAATTGTCAATTGACATACAAATTATGAAAACAAATTAAGTCTAACTATTATATTGGCTGGAAATCCATTACTTATAATATTGCAGTAGTCCCCTTACTGCAGGAATACATGAGAGGCCGCTACACTGAAATATTGCCCATCAAAAATTCTAAAATGTAATGCACTGCTTGAGTGGTAGTAATTATAAAGAAATATTATTACCTGCAAAACTCTTTCTAAGCTGATGCTTTCAATAAGATACATTAAGCATTTCAAATAAACGATATTTTTTACAGTAACCTATCTATACTAACTTGCAAATATAAAAATACACACCATTGCATTGATGTATGTTGTTAACATAACACACAGATTCTTTCATGTTCATAAATTTTACTTGCACCAAAAATAATACAATAAAATAAATGTAAACTGATAATATAATTTAATACTTACGCTAGAGCTGCCGCATTTTCTTCTGCTGCTGTAGCTATTGCATAAAAAGTCAACTCATGGCCATTGGTCTGCAGAAAAAGAAACTAATTAAATATTTGAAATTCAATTCAGCATTTAACTAAAGTTGCAAAAAATTATAATATAATTCTAGCATATTTATAAACATTTCTACATGAAACTGATAGATTTGAAAATACTAAAAAGTTTTCTAAACACAAAATCCTACAAAAAAAACATAACATAACATCCACAAAATATTTTAATTTCACAAAAAAAAAACTTACAAAATTCAGTACTTACATAGCACGACCACTTCACAAAGTTTGGTTACATTTTACGAAAGAAGAAAATTATGAAACAAAATATTGTACTCTTGAAGTAATATTGCCGTTGAAATGAAGCACTGGCGGACAGTTTTCAGAATTTGGCACGCTCTTTAGTGTTTTGGGGAGGTGGTTGTGATAATATGCAAGTACCGAAAAGTCTTTCCGTTCAATGTTTGTCTGAATATTATCTCAGTATACCAAACAAATATTTAGTGGTTTATGAAATATGTCACACAAAAAAAAGGGGGTTATGAGAAATTTCAATCCGAAGAAACTTTTAAGTCCCCAACGAACTTGGTGCTTCTAGATGACAAAAATAATTTCTATTAAAGTTTACAAAAGAGTAAATTCTTAACATCAAGAATGTGTTGTTCTCTGTCATTTTGAAGAACAGAGGAAAAAATAACATCTCGTTATTTTGGTGATTTAAAGGCGACACTAGAGTGCAAAAGGTCATATATTTTAAATGGAGCTAGATAAAGAACAAGTTAACAAATAAAGATTTTTGTGTTCCAGAACATGCAGTTCTCATTCAACTTGAAGAACATGGACTAAAATAACAGGTTATTTTAGTGACTGAGAGTCACCACTCGAGTCCAAAGGTTAATAAATGCTTCACATTACCCTTTCAGTGTCTTCATCGGGTGTGAAGAGTATGGGAGGTTTTGCGAGGTCACTCATGGAGTAGAACTCTGACCTTTCGCACGAGGGGTGGTACATCTCTTCGATCTTCTTGCGACTGCCTGTGAAAACATTCCCAACATCAGCTAACATTGAAAATAAAATATATTAATGATATTTCAGTGTCAACATTTCTATATACAAAGAACATTTCATATTTTGTACAAGTTATTGCAAAATATTTTAAGTTATATGTATTAATATAAAGTATATATAATTGTTAACATGTTTGTTTTAGAGAATTTTTAAGGTGATGAATTCAGAAATTATTATGCAAATTGTAGTTTTTATTTGTGTTTCTAAGTTTCTTTAAAATTGTATGGAAGAATTTTTCTTCAGAAATTTAAGAAATGTATTAATGCTGTTGAATCAGTATACTTCCTTTTTAACAATCAAAAGATTAAATAATGCAATTAAAAATAGTTAATTATAACTTGTTAAAAAATATTTTATAAATTTTTGAATTTAACTTTAAAAAATATTTTTTTAATGATTCTTTTAGATTATATAAAAAAAGGGAGCTCAAAATGAACTTGAACAGTGATACTAATAAGCTAGTTTTATGAAACTCAACAAAATAGCAGCAAATATAAAACAGGCATTATTTGACTGATTTATCTTAAAATAGTTTATTTAAACAATTGTGCAGAATTTTTTAATTTTAACCGAACTTAATACCGAACCGAATTTAATAACCGGTTTGTTTTTAATGTGAATGATTATTCATTGATATGTCAACCAATAACTTAATTAAAATTGTTTACTTGATATTCCAACAAAATAGAAATATCATTACAATTGAAAATATTAAATTATTGTCTAAAATATATACACCAATATTAATTACATTTTTACAGAATATTGAACATTCAGCGTTTGGCAAAAGCCCACAACATGTTAATAAATTATGAAGAAAATATGCAGCATACTTACTACCTGTTGCTGTAAGTTTTCGTTTGGCAGCTCTCCTCTCTTCATCTCGTGTTTTCCTCTCGGCACCCTAATAAGAAGCAAGCATTGATCAATATACAATAAAATGCTATCACTATAAAACACATTCCTATGAGAATATCTATATACTCACCAATTTAATAACAATGAACTCATTAATTAAATATCAATGAAATTATTATGCATAAAATGGACAAAGGATTACAGTGGCTGAAGAGTGTTCAGTGGTGCTGTAGTCCACCTTTTACAATGTTATCGATCGGAATATTTACTCAAAGTGTAAGTTGGAATATAAAAAAATTTTAATTGAAATAATTTTTAAAAAAATAGTAATGTATTTTAAATCATATATTTTTTATTCTTAACCGAAGAAAACATTACCTGTGACACTTATTCAAAATGCTAAAAGTTTTATCATAAGTCACAATGATAGGAATTTAACAAGATTTTTTTTTTCAAATAACCTGTTTATGTTTCAAAAATAAAATGCTAAATGCTGATAAAATATTGTCGATTTCTTATGCACTAAATTTCAGATTAATGCTTGTTTTGAGCTTATTGCATCTACAGTTAAAACTAGTTTGTTTTAACAAAATATTAAATTTTCCACTTAAATCCTTATTAGAGCCTCGCTGATTGGAGTTCCACTTAGATGGCAATTTCTGGCCCTACCAATGTATCTTCATTTAACCTCTGCCTCTCCACCATAACATGTGTTACATACTCCAAAAACTATTCAGAAAATGTACCTTTTTAGTTTAATCCTCATGATATATTGTTTCCTTGGCTTTCCTGCATATAAATTAACACAATTAGCTGGCAGCCTTGAGAGGCCAACACTACAAAGTGGAAAATGGTAAACTCACCTTGTCGCAGAACACTTTGATTTGGCAGTAACCTCTGTGTATGGGTGGGGCTCCCTCTCGCAAGTCATCTGTTGTGTCAACTTGTATGTGCAATGGAAACCCCTGGAAAAGAAGAAATTGAATAATATATTAAATAACTGTAAACGTTTTTACATATAAAAGCAACCCAAGACCATTTTCCCATCTCATTTCTTAAGTTCTTGCTGTCCGTATTTGTATGATTGAAAATACACACAAACTCAAATCCAATTTTTTCCCCATTGAATTATTGATATCTATAGATACATATCTATGACATCTATGGATACAAATTGATGAGCTAAGCATACAAACTTGAAAACAATACACATTTTTAATACATCAACAAATATGTCAATGTAAGGGAAACTCAAAAGTTTGAAGTCATTTTTAAAAAAACAAATATTGTAGTAATTGGTGTATTTATAATATTAGTCGTCCATTTAATTGATTTTTTTAGAATTAATTCATGTAATGTTCATAAATAAAAACAATAAAAAATAACAAAAAATTATTATTTAAGTTAACTTACCTTTACTCCTTTTTGATTGCTAAAGTCAGTGCTAAGACAATGAACGGATACACTGATCTAAAAAATAAATGAGACAAATTAATTAACTGATGATAAAATTTATAAAATCTGAATAGGGTTGCAGAAAACAATAGACAATGATTAGATAAAATTAATAATCCTATGCTCAATATTTACAAGAGTTGTGCGACAAAAAACTTTGTAGAAAAAAATGCTGATTTTTTTCACGAACATTAATACGAGTCTCTTTTTAATAGATTTTCTAAACTTTCTATTCATATGTTTGGTAAAATAGAAGTTTAAATTACTTTTTTTTAACCGAAAAAATTTATCCTGGCATGATTATGGGGTTAGAGCTAATGTGACATTTTTTGACATGGGGTTACAAAAGGAAGAAAAATAGTGTAAATGAACATTCCCTAATGTAGGTGAAGAAATAAAATAGTTAAGCACAGAAAAATAATTTGGATATTAAATGGGTTTAAATACTTTTCAACAACGGTATATCTTTATATACATAATTTTTTTTAATTATAATCCTTCTCTTTATAGATAATTTTAAACTAAGCAGTTTAATTAAAACAGGGCACAACTCTTCAAAAATATATTACAGTAGACCCTCCTTACAATGGCCTTTCAATATTGAAACCTCTTCTTTTAACAATGGAAGTCCCAATTGCTCAATTAATTTGTATGTAATAATCAGAACTCATTAAAATTACTTTTTTACTATTATTTCATACTGTTCCCTTGAAATGTTGTTATAACAAAAGTCTAACATAACAAAAACATGTTTAAAAATATTATATAAATATAAAAATTATTTGAAAATAGCTTCTTTTTTAAAAAATTTAACACTTATACGAATATTTAGTGTTCAAAATAAAGTTACCTTTGCAGGGCCTTCCAATGGATTCCAATAGAAAGCGATAGCATTGTGCGTTACTTCCTCGATCTGTCCAATAATACCGCAGCTGTTTTTTGTGTCTAAATAAAGAGAATCCTTCGATTAATAAAAACTAAATTACCAAGATGTGGAATTTTAATTATGCTAATAAGAAAATCTAGTTAACATACCAATCATCTATTCCTGAGTGAAAGCATTTTAAACACAGAAAGAAATGTTTATTTATTTATATAAAAAAGTTTATAATTTTTCTATTTTCCTATTCACAGTATAGGTAATGAAATTCTGATTAAAATGTAACTTAATATTTAAATCCAAAATTGCAGATGATTTAAATCATATTTATTAATTTAAAAAGGTCACCTAAAATATTTAAATATAAATAAATAAAATTGTAAAAAAAATATTTTAATATTTAGTTTACATTTTTATTGTATGTTGATGTTAATAAATAATGCATAGAACACTGACTTCTTAATAAATACAAAGTTTGGCTACACATGTATATATTAGCCATACATGAAAATGGTTCATAAAAAGGGTAATCACTTTATGTCAAATTAAAGTTTTGAAAGTAATTTTTAATTGAATTTAAATTAAAGTATCATGATCCATAATAACTTAAGTAATGTTCAATAATATAAAAGTCATTTAAGTTTTCTTTAGAATTAAATTTCTGTAAAGAAAGAGTAATATTGAAGTTGATAAAAGCTTTAAAAGAACTTTTTAGAAATTAATAACTTTTTTTGCAATTTTGAAAGCAGGAAGTACAGTGTCAAATGTTTGATCCCCAAAGTTCATGTGTTCAAAATTTAAAATATTTTAAAAGCTGATGGGTTAAATGTCTGATCGCCATTTCAAAATTTTGTAATTTAAAAGCAGAAAGTACAATGTCGTCCAATCTATGGTCACTTTTTTTTCACTATTTTAAAATATTTTGAAAACAGAAAGCACAGTGTCGTCAGTGTACAATCACTTAACTATAATCCCCATAGATACAGACTTCTAGAAGGCTGCAAAATTAAAGAAACAAAGCTGAGTTTTCTCAAAATTACCTAATGTCACTGGAATTTTAACTTAATTCTTTTCAATAAATCAAATACAAGATGCCCATAAAATAAATTATCCTGCTTAGAGACATCTTCTTCTTAAACTATTGAACGGGATTACATCAAATTTCATATTAAAGAAATAGAAGGCATTGCGAGAAGACATCTAGAAAAATAAAATGGTACCAAAACTCATCAATAGGAGGAATTTTGACACTATGCGACAGAAAACCGTATAATCCTCTCCTTGAAAATCGTATAACAAAAATGTTGAAATAGGACACACAAATTAATTTAGTTATTATACTCAAAATAAATCTTTTATTCATCAGAATCGGGGTGGATCTCTACAACCACAGACTATTTTCAATGTGATCACTTTTCTTTGTACAACAGATCGCATCCTGATGAATAAAGAATTATTTCTTTTGAGTTTAATCGCTAAATTAATTTATGTGTCTCTATTACAACTGTTTTTATATATATTATATCTGTTTTCTGCTCGGACAGTACAAAAATTCCTCCTATTGGCGATTCTTTATAGTAATAATTTTTTTTACGGACATCTTCTCGCAATGTGTTCTACTTCTTCAATATGAAATTTGATTAATTCAATTTGTTAGTTTTAGATACACACCTCTAAACAAGGGAACTTATTTTACGGCCACCCTGTACTAAGATACTAATAAAATAGGATGTTGCTATAATAAAATAACCCTCATTTCTCTGGAAGACATTTGAAAAATAAACTGTATCGCAATGTAGATTTTTTTTAAAGCAACATAAAAGGGCTCTTAAGTAAGAGATACTCCTTATTTTATACCATTAGGATCGGAAGCTGAAAATTCCTTCCTACGCTTCTTACCAGCATCCAAAATCCGCTGCTTGACGCTGTGCTGGCGGCTGTGCCAGAACTTCCATGCCTTCAGCTCGTCCTCTGGGCTCTTCTCCTCACGGAACACAAGCATCACCGTAGACTAAAATTTACAAAATTCACTAAGTACGAGTCTAAACTCTGATGAAAATACTGGGTTCAAGCAGTTTTGAAAAGTTCCAATTAAGTAGGTTTTAGGAACATTTTAGGCATTTTTTAAAGACATACATAAAACAATTCAATGTCTCTCAGCATTAGTATTATGTACTGTAAAAAAGACATTTAACAGCTATATTTTATAAAACCTTATTCCAATATGATGCAGATAAAATCTCCTCTGTATAGACGAAGAAATCAGGAAAACCCAAATTTATTTTTAATATAATGTACCTCCTTATCAAAAGAACAATCTACCTTAAAAGCCAAAATTCTATGTAGCCTCCACATAGAATTGTCATATTACTTTAAGATAAAGTGAAATCAAATGAAATCTTGTAATCAGAAGCCCATGTCCCCCAAACTCAGAAGGTAGAGGTGCATGTTTTAAACACAGTTTAGAATATTTTTTTAACAATTAATCTAAAAAACTAACATAGTTGATACTTTTGTTGAACCTTGACCAATTGGGTCTATTTTAAACTCTGGGTGAAATTTAAACTCTAAGACAATTATAAATAACAACAATAAAAAAAAATTGACATCAATTAAAAAAAATTATATAAAAAAAGAACTTTTTTTTAAATATGGGTCTTAGGTAAAGAATTAAGGACTTCAATGGCTCTTCAAGGACCTACCAATATTAGGAAGTTTTTAAGGACCATCTGAATCTTAAAACAGTATAGAATTTGTTCAAAAACATGAATCAGAAGGTTTTATTATTGCGGGATTAAAAAGGTTACTCACTTTAACTGTGCAGCTTCTCAATGTTCTTTCTGGATCATTAATATATTCTAATGTGATCCCATAATACTGACCTGAAAGTAGAAAAAAAATGTATATAAATTCTGCTCACTTTAAATTTATATTTTGAATGATTAGAAATAGCGAAAAGTTTAATCTTCTGGAATGTAATTGGTTTACCCTTCAAGAGTGCATTAACGTAAATACTTAATTTTTTTTTAGAATGCCTTAAAATAATGATATTTAGATAAACATTTTAAGAGTGATATGTAGAAAAGAATTGGATTTATAAAAATATTTTTTGAAGGTAATTTTGCAATGAAATAAATCCAACAAATTTTTAGTATAAATTTATATATTCCTAATGAACAATTAGAACGACTAAGACGATATCACAGCGATTTGTTCATGGGATCTTGTAATTTCCTTGAAAACCATTAAAACTCTGCAAAACTCAAATATGTTCTTACAACAAAGTGTCCAACTACAAGTTAAACATAATTAATGTAAATTCTCAACATAAATAGGCATTATTCTTTTTATGTATGAACGGTGCCTGAAATCCCATAAACATTGCTAAACTTCGTCCCATTCTAGTCGTTCATTCATGTAAAGAAAAATCAGAGCAATAAAAAATTAAATATTATCCCCATATTTGTAAATGTTTGTTTAAAATGTAATTAGATACAGGAAAAAAATTATTTACAAAAAATGTTAAGAATTAAAATTTACTTTTAGTTTCTTAATGCGTGAAAAGTTTATTTTCTAGCACTTTTACTACACAGTGCTTTAGAAAACACAATTTTCAGTGATGTTGTTAGGTGACAGTTTACTATAAAGTTAGATTATAATGTTTGTAATATTTCACAAGTCTTCAACTAAAACCTTAGAAATCTGTTCCTTAAAAGAATAAGACTTATAATGCTTAAGCATAAGTTGCTCATAAGAATTAATATTTTTTTATATATAAATTTTTAATGAAAATACTTTTAGTAATGTTATGTTCAATGTCATATTTCCAAACTATTTACAATCAGTAATTAAACAATATTATTTATTTAGCATAACATTGTGTTTACCTTTATTAATGTAGGTCATTCTGTCATCTTCTCTCCTTTGACTTGTGGAGATAGGAGATTCCAAAAAGTAATGGAAACCAACATCGGAAAATCTATTTGGAAAAAAAAATATTTAATGCATTATCTTAATTAAATGCAAATTTTCAAACAATGATATATTCTCATTTTAAAAGCTATGTCAAATTAAACAGCTTCAAATACACATAAGATATTCTTAAATTGGTTATATGCTCAACATCTAAACTTGAGTACCCTGCCAAAAATGACTATATAGTTTCTAAATTTGGGAAGTGTCAGCTGCAGTGATACGAGTCAAATACACCAAAAATATTTTTTTCTTAGTATAAATAGTCAACTGCCATTCAAATACCATGCCAAGTGCAACTTTCCATTGTTCATTTGGGCGAGTTCCAAGCAGGATGAATGGCACTCATCTTTCCTAGTCAAGAGGTTTAGTGTCGAATTCTAAACTAAGGCTTTAAAAGATTTAAATAAAAATTTTAAAGGACAGAGTGCTATGCTACCTACAATTCCCTGCATAAAGGCAAGCTGTTTAGACTTTAAAATAATTTATATATATAGACTAAATTTAGACATAGAACAAAACAAGAAAGAATGTTCTAACCATTTTATGAATTTACAAAATTATGTACATTGCTATTGAAAATGTGAATCTGTGTACAGAAATAAAAAGCTTCGATGCTTCAAGATATTAATACTGTAAGTGCCGAAAAAGTGTTTCACGTATAACAAAATTCTGTATTAAAAAAACTGTGGCCAGTGGTTATTTTTTTTTATATTGCATATTACTAATATGATTCTGTTATACAAAAGTATAGTACCCAGCTAATAGGCCCTGCCAAAGCAAGCATTATCATTTGTACAGCATAGTTTTGTTTATGCAATTTTGTAATGTGTCCAACACTTCTCAGACACACTACATAACCAACAGTATTTAATGGTTGGTCAAAAAAAACATTGCACTAGAGCCTAACGGTGGGCTACAAGCAACAGTTTTAGGTCTATCTCGTAGAAAAATTCCAGGACACTGCCTCTTATTTTTGATGAGGTCAACACCTGAGCTGTCACACAACACAACCTCAAGAAGAGTTGGGACATTGGACTACGATCAGGTTAAACATGCACCATTCTCTTATGGTTGGTGGATATTTATTAGTCGCGAAAAGAATGAATTTGAAAAAACTCCAATTATCAAATAGCTGCACACATGCTGGGTATCGAACCCACGCCAATTGGATGTTTAACCATTAACCATTCGGCCATCAAAACTCTTAGTATTTTTAATAAAAATAAACTTGGGTGAGAGTTAAATTGTACTACCTTTATAAAGGAGTGGTTGCATTTTAATTAGCCAAGGGCAAAAAAAAATTAGCAAAACACAATTACTACAAACATTAGTTACCAATTGTATAAAACAAGTTGTGTGGATGCTTACAGTTTTGGGATCTGGACTTTGTCAAGTTCTGCATTCCTGCCATATTCGTGGTTCCAGGAGTTCTTCCTAGAGGGTGAGGAAGGTGCTGGCGTGCTTCTGGAGGCGGAGGAATCTTCGTCTGTGGGCTGCAGCAAGGGTTGGGATTGGGCGATTTCTGTGTAGTCGAATATCTGGCAAACATATATGGAGAAAATAATTAAGTTGGTTGAATGAGCTTACCATCTGAACTATGCAAGACTAACTTTATTGAAGCAAACCAAAAAATATTTTAATAATAATTTAAATACCACTATCAGCATATTATATATATATATATATTAGCTGTCAACAACAACCTTGCCAACAGAAGGAAGATAAACAACCGCTGTCTGATGCTGCAGGGTCTTTAATGTTTTGCTTTATTTTCAGACACAATTTTAATTTTCTATGGAATTCAACCAAATTTATGTCAATCATGCTAGTATTTGTCACAGAGTTGATGTCTAAGTGGATCACATAAATAGTATCATCAATGTGTAGCATGATTGCTCATGCAGCTGTTATTTTAAAATTGATTAGAACTACACACAATAAAAATATTTTAGTTTCACTTTTCAAAATCAACTTTCATACTATATTTAAAATTCATTTGAACTGTTATAAGGGTTAAAACATCAACTCTTAACCACTTCTAAATTTTAAGAAATGTAATGACTGCCTAATTAGAATAAATAATTCTATGATTTTTTTTCTTTTGCTAATTCTATTTATAACTTGTAAAAGAAATGAATTAAAATAAAACATTTATTGCTCTATGTAAAATGCTTGCAGTGTATCTATATCCAACTTTGGAAAAAGAATATGGTTTGCGATAAAAAAAAAATATGGTAATACTAATATCATAAAAAGTATATAATTAAAGCAATTTACCAATGTTTTATGGTGCTATATTAGGTTACAAACACAATAAAATTAATTTAACTTTAAGTATTCTCAAACAAAGAACAAATTAAATTTAGAAAAATTACAAACTTTCTCTAGATTAAAAAATGGTGCAAACATATTTTATGTATTTAAACTCTTTTTGTCAAAGATATATTTCATTTGCGACTTGCGTTCGTTACGGAATTCGATAAAAATGGTTTCAGTTAGCGGCATTTTTAAATACTCTGATGTTTGGCGACATTGTTTGGATGGTTTGCTGGAGTATTGCTGCACCGAGCACGTTAAGCACAACCAAGTTGCCACATTGAAAAATATAATAAACTTGGATTAAAACTAGAGAAAAGCCTATTTCTTATTCAATAACAAAGTTTATAACCGTAAACGTCAAGAAGATTACAAGGAAATTGTACCCCTACCAGGAAAAGCCAAATTTAAGAACCCATTTTAAGTGTAGTAGGGTTCGGCTACTCAAGAACTTCTCCACGTTGCCAGTACGACCTCCGACCTCGACGCCATGATTAAATGCCGCCTTCGGTCAAGTCAGACCTCGACTTAGTTCATTGACGCGACTGTTGCACATGAACGTGGAATAATAAACTCCGCCCACTTGCAGGCAACGACGCTACAAGCGTGAATCATTATGAAAATATGTAAACAACCGAAAAAAAATGACCATTTCTTTTCAGGTTACACGCTGGGTTGTATCTTGCTTGCTTCGCCAGGGGTCCGACGTCAACTTGGGTCGCGCCCGTTTTTGAATAGGAAAAAACACTTTTGCACCTCGCCTATAATAATCTTCTTCTTTTTTTTTTTATTCTTCGCGATGCTAGCAGAATTGTTTTTGTTGCATTGTTTGTGTTAGAAAATAAACTAAAACGAGTCTGGCGTATTAGGTCCATTCCGCACGGACAAGATAAACGCGCGGGAGGTTTTGCAAATAATAATTCTGTAATTCGACAATACAGACCACACCACTTGGTTTTATACTCGAATCACACAATCGCAGATACAGGTAAAACTTTCACTGACCTGATGCAAAGAGTCCCTAGGGGTGACCGTCGTCTCGCCAATGCCGGAGTCTGGAGAAGGAAGGTCCACCGTGAGTCCGTGCGGCGAGGGCTTATAGTTCTGCCGGATGTACCGCTCTACGTAAGCCACGTTGTCCACGCCGCCATCCGGATAGTTGTTGGCTAGATGCTGACGGACCGCCTGCGCGTACTGCTGGTCTGTTGGCTGCGCACAGAACTAAAGAGTGAGGTATGGGAGAGGGAGGGAGATGTGTTTGTGTTAATTTTGAATGAGAAATTACCATAACCGGACATTACAAATGAAAGGTCCAAGGAGAAGAACGATAACCTTGCATAGAAACAAAGCTTTATGTATGTTTGTGTTATTTTAATGGACAATTATCATTTTGACCGTTTGGCGATTTGGTACAGTTAAATGCAGCCCCGTAGCTAACAAAAGACGCTGAAATCTCGAAATGAACCCTCATCGTTTTTATCCATGGACCTTTCAAATGTAGTAAAATTTAAAGAATGAGTCCATTTAATTTATTTGGAAATTACCGAGATAGATCGTGTTTTTTTTAGACTTTATCAGTGTAAAATCTTATATTTTTAAAACGTGTAAACACAAATTAACTCTGCTACACGCCGATTGTTTCAAGTGTCAATTACGTTAGTACCAATATTAGATATTTTGCATACATGTAACAAAACATTGTCGCAATAGCCCATTTGAAAAAGTAAAGGATTAATTACTATAGTCACAGTCTTCAACTTGCAGCTGCATATGCTTACATATTTTGTAAATTTCAATAAATATACTGATAATCATGCATGTAGGTATAGATTTTTCATGGGGGTGGTTCAGTGACTGAGTAACTTTTTCTCTCTCCCCCTCTTTTTTAATTAAGATTTACCCACGGCGCCCTATTCTAAGCAAAAGTACTAATTATAAGTAAGGGATAAAAATAAATAAAACTCGTTTATAACAATATCACGCGGGGAGTTAATATTCACTAGACTTCGACTATCAACTGACTGAATCGATCCGGCAACGCTTGCTTATATATTTCGTCCGCAAGACCGTGATCAATATTGTAATTCAACAATGGATTCCTAAATTAGCCACGTTAAACTATTACAGTAGACCATATGACGACCACAAAAGGGTTGGCTCAATTTACATTAAGCTGGAGCTGCACAATGTGGACTACTGGGACCCATGCAAATTGGTCGTTGTAATGAGTTAAACAATTTTTACATACAAACTTATTAACCGATCGTCCATAAGGAAGGGATCGCTAATCGTAGGGTCATTGTAAGGAGGGTCTACTTTTTATCCTACATGAATAAATTTGTGACTAATATTCATGAAATTTAGGCTATTCGAGAAGAATATTTTTTAATAACGAAATTAATGGTGTTTAAGGAAAATTATATTACTGCAAAATGGGGCGCCATCTATGAACAATGAAAAGCAAAATTGAGTATTATAAAATAATATTATTATCGGATATGCAATACCTACAACATTAATAATCAACGAGAATTCTTTTCTGTACAATTCTGATAAATTCAATGTATAGTAGTCCAATACTTAAACTGTTAAGTGGGATAAAATAAATTAACGTAGTTTCAGGCGTTCCCTCCCAAATGCATGATAGAGGGTTGTGATCTCTTACCTCCCTATAGTAGTCCCCGGTGGTGAGCGTGTAGGCAGCGTTGGTGGCGGCCGTCTGAGCCCCATACTGCGGGGGCGCAACCGTTACCACGACGTTGGTGAGGACGCTGTATTGGCCGTTTCCGAGGGGCTCGTACGACGAGGGAGAGAACTCTCCCCCCACTGAATAGGGGGCGCCCTCCAGTTGGATGTCGGAGGGAGATGTCGTAACCTACAAAAGAGTAGAACTACCTCTTTAAAAAAGAACATGGGGGTGTAACAGTTCCGTTAAAAGAACGTAAAATATCTCAAATATTCCTCGAGTGCAAATATATTTTATGAAGGAAATGGGCTTGGTGAGTTGTCATATTTGATAACCATTTCGTCATGGAAACACTTGACTTTCGACAAAACAAGAATCCTTAAAGTTTTAACGAAAATAATTTACTCCAATCCCTTTTCACAGAGGCATTCTTATCTTTATATTGTCAGATTCGACAAGGCTCTATCCTCTAGGCCAGTGGTCGGCAAACAGTGGCTCGCCTGCCAAATGCGGCTCTTTGGCCTCTTGAGTGTGGCTCTTCCACAAAAATTTAAAACAACTACATACAAACTTGATTTAACCAAACTTTCCAATGAAATGCAAGGCCATGGTTCACATTAATGTTTGTCAGTCATCGTTTTCATTTAATTTTATGGATACCTTACAATTTAATTTTATCGATAAATAATATCCTTATTTAGTGTAATATCAAGTTTTATTCAACGTACCTACAGTTTAACTAAGTCTTGAAACTTTAAGTAAAGTTTATTTAATTAATTTTAGGGAGTGTTGTGGAGTGAAATAAGATGTAGTGTCGAGGATTGAGAAATATATGTTGAGATGGTTTGGACATATAGAGAGGATGAACGAAAGTAGATAGTCAAAAAAAGTATACAAGACGAATGTGTATGGGAGAGTTGGAAGGGGTCGACTTCAGCGAACGCACCTTCATCAGGTTGAGGATGTTTTTAGCAAATGCCAGCTTAGAAGTACATTAATTTACATATATAGTTTAAGTTTAAAAAATTTGGCTCTCAAAAGAAATTTGAATCGTTGCACTGTTGATATTTGGCTCTGTTGACTAATGAGTTTGCCGACCACTGCTCTAGGCCAAGAAGGCTCGTTTGAAAAAACGTGTCTTCTTGGCCGAGTGGATAGAGCGTTGAACTATGAACAGAGAGGAATCACGCTTTCTATATTAATTTGAAATCGTCTTCATTATTGAAGAAATAAACTTCTTTAAAGAAATGCGTTTTCCCAGTTCGACGAAATATTTGAATCGGAGCATATAGCAGGCGTCTGTTTCATCAAATATGAGCATGCATTTTTTTGACAGTGCAGTGTAACTTAAGAAGCAAATTAACAAATCAATCTCCATTCCAATTACGAATGGACCAATCCCGCTATATCAACTTGGACTGTCTGTTGAAGAGAGAAAACAACAAACACTAGGAAATAAATAAAAAACAACCGTGATTATTTTTATAGAAAACTAAATTTAACATTTCGAAAAGGAATGCAATTAAGGAAGGTTCCTATTTGGAATGAATGCAATTGGGTTGTAAAAATATTGACCATGTCATCCAATTAGGAAAGTAAGCAAACTAAACCTCATCATGGTTTTGGAAACTCTTCTGCATATTACATTGCTGACAATTGTTTTTGGAAATCGTTCTTTAAAATACACTGAGTGTCCAAAATCTTTGCAAATATACAAGAAAGACTTATAATGTTCACCATAGTTTATTCATATTAGCTATTGAATGGCACTTTTATGCTTGCATTCTCTTGTAATTCGGGACCCTTCTCTTTTCGTACTCATACTCGCAAGTCGCCACAGAGCTGGAATATTTAGTTCTAACACAAGCTAAAATTTGATTGAATGTTATTTCAACAAGCTTCAAACTGCACTAAATCAACAATAGATATCACGCACAATCAACCAAAAACACGAATTAAAAAATAAATCTAAAGCGGAAATAACAGCAGGTATTCCATGCTTATAAAACAGGAAAACCTCATCGTGTGAGTTCCCAATCTGCATTTCCGTCTTTCCTTTAAAAAAAAAAATACCTCTCTTAAAAATAACTTTTATAGTTAAAAGAAAAATCTCCTTATCTTCTTCAGTCCAACGCAAACGTCCCAAAATCCCATCATCAACACGATGCCGAAAGTTAAATTATGCAAATCACAATTTTAAAAGACCGCGGTAGCAATCAAGATGGCGGCCAATTAAATATCTTTGAGTTAAACGCAAACTCCGCCAAGATGAGGAGTTAATGGGCAATTTTCTCGGAATTGCGGTCATCTTTTAGGTCCATCTTCTCACCCAGGCAACCTACATTGAGATCGCAACAAGAGGTGCATTCCAGGCGGAGAGAAGAGTTCATTCATCTGGGGTGTATCATCATATTTTTTTTAATTGTCTTCTACAAAAATCAGGCTAAAATTAGATTTTTTCATGGAGAAGGGGGGGGGGGGAGGTTCAGTGACTGACCAACGGGTTAGGTATCTTATTTCCTACCCACCCTCACCGAGGGGGAAATCCTAAACCAAAAACAAACTCTCCCCTCCCACCAAAATTTCAACCACCTTCTTCTTCCCGATTTTTTTTTCCGAAAAACATTAATTTTCATTCTAATAAACAGGAATATGTAGGCAGATAAATATTGAAACTGCAAAAGTTATTGACTTTTCACGAAATTTTGACCAACATTTTTAACAAACATAGCCAGTTACTAACTATTTTTAAAATTAGTGAATCACTCCCTAATTATGAATAACATTTCATCCCTCATAACCTTTCCCTTCATAACATTTAGACAATAAATTTTAATTTTGAGAATTTCTGTTTAGAAAAATACATGGTTTCCATGGCATGTTTTAAAGCATCTTGTTTATACTGCCCAGTATGGCCATCTTTTCCCTATGTCGCTCAAATAAAAATGCTAGGTAATGAAACACGATAACATCATTTTAGGCTTAGTTTGAAATAAAAATAACTTCAAAATAGATACGTAGGTAACGGCTCCTCTCATTGCAAGTTAATTAAAAAAAACGAGTTTTTAGCTGTAAAAATCATAAAAATAGAGCTGTTTTTTGGAGGAGGGGGGAAGTGGAATACTTGACACCCTGTGAGCATGGAGTATTGATTACACCCCCCCCCCCCTATTCTATAGTAGTAGCCCATTCTATAGTAGCAGCCTGACAACAGAATTCTGACACTGGGTTTTCTGATAGCGGTAGAACAGCAGAATGTTATAGTTAAGTCTATTAGGAGTGTTCGCAATGGTATGACTCACGTCACTATCTTACTCACTCATTTTTTTTACTTTACATGTATTAGTTATTCAGTGATTTTAATTTTGTTTTTTATTGCTTTTCAAAAACTTTTTTTCTTTTCTGCTATTTTTGAATAAAGGCTGAATCACTTTTTAAAAAAAATACATTCTGTGTTCGCTGGTCATATTGAAAATACGCCTTTACCGCATTTCTGACATATTATTTCAAGTTCGTATTTTTGTCTCTTCAAATACTGGTTTTCTTTCCCTCATGCAACTCAAAGTAAAAAAAAAAAGGGGGGGGGGGGTGATTCTCCCCCGAAGATGGTTGTTTTCAAAAGTCTTCAAAAATATGTTTTGAGGTTATTTTTATCTCAGACTAAGATTAACGTGACGTTATAACGTTTTAATATCTTTTCAGTTTTTTTAGCGGAGAAGAAAAAAGATCGTCCAAACGGGAACGTATAAACAAGCTGCTCCAAAACATGCTGTGGAAACCGTATATTACTTTAAACAAAGATTAACAAAATTTAATCAGCGTTTATTTATTCTTTACATTTATTTCGAAATGAGGTAGTGATTTACTAACCAGGTTTGGCGAACTATCAGGGAAAGTTAAAAATATTTGAATTTTGGAAACTTTTTCGGAATTTGGGGATTTTATCACATGGGAAGGATGGGGGGGGGGGGGGGGTCCATATTATTATCCATATTATTAATATGGACAATTGAAAAAAATTGTCCATATTATTGAAAATTATAATTCTATTAATGAAAAAATGTGTATACTTCAATTACTCCAAATATTAACAACTTTAATTTTGACCATTTTGAAACCAATATGTGATATTTTTTCCAACAGTAATAGGGATAACTAATTACGGCAGTCTGAGCATGATAAACTTTCAAAAAATTTTATAGCTGTTTAGCTTTGAACCTTTACAGTTGAAAACAGTATGCCTGTGTGTTATAAAGTTCAATAATTTCTCAAAATTCAATAATTAAAAAAACACGGGGTTAAATGACTCCGTGCCACACTAGGGTTTAAAATCGCGAAGAAAACAACATGAAAAAAAAAGACAAAAAGATCAAAGACGTTCTCTGATCTCTAAACTTCTCATAAAATAGTGGATAAATTACATTCAAACCAGGGAAAAGGCGTCCCGATTAAAAAAAATCCTTTATTTATCATTAAAATTTAATTGCCGCCGTGGAATAATGGGGTGTACAACTATGGAGTGGGAAAATATGATTTTTTTTTTCTTTCAAAATATCAATTATCATCGTACTGGATGTGGATACGTTTAACTAAGGAAAGAGTACGGTACGGGGTCGATTGACCCCTTGACGCACTTGCAGAGTTACTGCACGGGGTTAATTGACCCCGTGGATGAATAAGGGGTTGACCATCCGCAGTCAACGTGCCAAGAACTATAATTAAAAAACACACAAGAATCCTCACCTGAAGCTCCCTCTGCCGCGACGCCTCCATCTCCACCTCCTGAGGCGACCCGACCCCTTCCACCTCCTTCCCCACTTCAACGGGGGCAGGGGCCAGCAGAGTCAGCGTCTCCTTCCCGCCTTCCGTTCCCTTTCCATCCGGCACCGGCTGGATCACAGAGTCCTCGCGGTCCACCGAGTGCTGCACGATCACCTTGTCCCGCTGCAGGTAGAAGGTGGCGGGGCCGCCTTCCGTGGGGGGGCTGCCGGGGACGACCACCGAGTTGGGGGAGTGGGGCGTGATGAGTTCGGTTCCACCTTGGTCACCGGGGTTGGCTACGGCCACACTGCGAAGGGAAAAAAAATATTAAGTAACTTAAGTCATACCTGGAAGCAATTGGTATCAAATACGAATTTTTTACTAAAATTTTTTTTCCAAATTTTTAAATAATTAAATGTTTTACAAGCAACTTGCCTGATCAGTGACAGTATGCATTTGCTTTGGTTAGGCATGTTCTGTGCGTAAAAAAATCCGACTGGAAAGGGGGAAATATGAACTTTTAAACTCTTTTTATAAAGTGGCAAGCCTTATATAAACTTAATTGATATTCACGCAATACAGTTTATATGATCTTTTTTTAATCTTTGGACCACTTTAAAAAAAATCACAATATAAAATTGGCACTGGAATATTAAACGTAGCAATTGCCTATGTATCTAATACACGGCCAACGTTGATTTTTTAGCCCATCTGTGTTAAGAAACTTTATGTAATTTAATAAATTCATAAAAATTTAGATTTTCTAATCAGAATTTTGAGTTTTATTCTCATTGTGTTACAACAAATGGGTCGGACAAGACCCTTGTGAGTCCAGGGCGTTTCAATTTGTTTGTATGTTTGTGTACATTTCTTTGTAGCAGTCGTGGCTAATTGTGCAGTCGTAAATGGGTGACTAAAAGGACCACACCAACAGTAACGTCACAACCGGTGAGTTTGTGGAACCTTGTTAAAATTTTCCTTAAAACGTCTAAAATATTACAAAACTCGAAGACATATTCTCAGAATAAAATGTTAAAACCCAAGTTAAACATATTAATGCAAAATTTGAACATAAAAAGCAATATTATTGTTTGTTTACATGGTAAAACGTGCTCGAAATCCCACAATCAAGCCTAAAAACCTGTTTCAAATGATTTCCTCAAGTGGACTAGATAGTACAGAGCGATTGAGCAATCGTAAATTTTGCTTGAATAGGCCCTGAATTGAGGTTTTTCTCTTCACTTGAATCATTACTGGGATCTTTGCATTCATCATTTAGTGTCGCCATCGCAGAATTCTTACACACATTACAATTCCATTTGTAATCATTGCCAATAAAAAAAACCTGCAATATCGTTTCCCAAAACCGAAAAATAAAATACCCCCAAACACAACGAGCCTCCCTCCGTAACCTTGGCAAACCATCGCATCACCATCCCTATTGGCCGTCATCCCACTGCTAAAAAGCGACGCAATCCCCTACACGTCAACAAACACACAATACCCTTCCCACACCCACACCACGAACACCCAGGAAGCGACAAGGTCACCAACGGCGGCGTCAATTAGTAACTTCCCGACCATGGGAGACAATGCGGGCCCGAAACACAACAAAGTCGCAACAAAGAAGTTAAACAATTCCAGTGGCCATTATCCCTGGTGAAAGGGACCATTGGTTCGGGGAAGACTCTGAACATCAGCTGGCGCATCGTTAGTATTCGTTCGGCAGGACCCTGTCCAGCCAAGCGTGGAACGGGTCCGAGGGATGATTGTAACTGGATTTGACACTTGGTGGGATGAACAATGGGGTGGATTCAATAACGAAGTTGGAAGAGTCAGGTGGATGGAGTTCCAAGCGGCCGTTCTGGGGAAGGACGGAAGAGTGTTTGAAAGTGATTTTAATTTTCGTGTATGCTTACTGAAGTTTTGTTATTTTTGTTCATAAGATCGGTTGGTTTGATTTGTTAGGTTTTAGTGGTGCAAGGGTTAGTTTTGGCCATGCTGCGCCAGTTTATAAGACTGAATAATTTTCTGAAGTTTGAATAATGGATCGCTTGATGAAAAAATTAGATTGACGTCAGATTTTATTTTAAATTAAATTATATTTTATCCAAATCACAAAAGAAATAAATCGTTTAGAAATATCTTACAAGATCGTTAAAATAGTACTTGAAATTAAGATCGATCGACCGTTTCAAACATATTTCTTTCATTAGTTTTTTCCCTCGCTAATTTTAAAGGATCATTTACAGGTGAGAGTTTTTCCCTCCCGGGCAGTAGTTGGAACTTATTCTTACCGGGAAAACAACTATCTGATTGCTGTGACCATGTTAGGACAAAAGTCGTATAATGCTTCTCAGTAACAAAATCATCTATGATGTAAAAGTTTCGAATGCGGTTCCTCAGACAATTTATTAGCTGTCAGACAGTAACTCTCAAGTCTAAACAGCGATTAAAAATTTTTGATTTTTGTCGTCAGGAGCAGCAAAGTTTAAAATACTGAACGGAGATAAGATTTTTTCGTAACAAATAACACAAATGACCTTTAGGAGGAGTGCAAAAGGTTTAGCACCAAAACCTAAACATAAAATGTATTAGTTCCCAGAGTTTTACAGGAAAGACTGGACCAAGAGTTACTAAAATAGAGGACCCATTGCGTACACTTAACCTGAAAAGAAACAAAAAAAAAGATTTTGATGAAAAATCACCCGATTAAATTCGAACTCTAAAATTGCCACACGAAACACAAAAAAAGGGGCGTGGCGCTGTCTCTTTCTCATGCCTAGACTCAACCTTGCAGACGATTTCACGACTCAAAGAACTAAAAGAGGGAGGGGAAAGTATAATAAAAAACGAGCTAAAATCAAACATCCCCTTCCAGAAGGATGGAGTATCAAGTTGCCCCCAGTAAAAATTAGAGGAAGGAAAGAGTGGACATAAAAAAAAACCTTTAAAAAAATTGGCCATTGCAAAACTTTCAGCTATTGCTCCAGTGGGTGATGAAATTGCTTTTCCCTCTCCGTGCCAAAAAAAAATACTCGAACAACGTATCACTTTCTGCAAAGTTGTGTTATTGTTCTTGTTAGTATGTCCCCGGCCTTACTGGATTGTCTGTAGGGCTTCAAGGTTCTTAGTCAGAGAGGGGGATTGCTAATTAAGTCATTACGGGCGTAATTTCGATGGCGTGATAGCATGGACGAGGAAAGTTTTAATGGTTGGGTAGTTGGCGACGGAAAGTTTTGGCTACTGTAAGGCCTAGCTGCACACTGGCAACTATCGGACATGCAACTAAACTATTTAGTTCTGCACAGTGGTCTATTGGCGACGGTTTGAGGCCTATCTCGAAGACAAGACCCGGGAACAGTGTGGACAAAGACTTTCAGCTGGTAATCAGAGGATTGCACAGAAAGGATTCCACAGAAAGCCGGTGCGGTGGACTTGACACAGATAAGTAAAAAAAAAAGTAGTGATTTTGCGATCGGAGGGTTGCCAGCTTCGCTACAAAAATACTAGAAAATCGTCCAGAATATCCAACAAATTATACTGGCGTGTATACGAGACTGGTGCGCGATAAATTCGATCGGAGTCCAATGTCCTGAAGCCAATTGAGGTTGCGTCGGGTGCCAGGTCAGGTATTGTCTTGTCACCTGAACATGGTTAAAAAAATACAAGGCATCGTTCCCGGGTCTTTCTTTCGAGATAGATCGCGAACCGTCGCCAATAGTTCTCTGTGCGACGTTAATTAACCAAACCAACTATTTTACTAAGTCTAATGGCATCTCTTAGACGATGCGCGACAACTGAAGTGTTTAAATAACGTCGTACAGGAGCTGCGCAATTGGCTGTTGAAGAGGGATTCGGAATTTATCCGGAAACGCTGCCTCGTAATTTTGAATCATGGTCAGATGACGTGACAATACTTGAGCTGGCACTCCATTTTCCAAACTTCTACAGAAACACACGGCGTGAGGGCATTTGAACCACGACAGATTTAATGTGTACCAGCCCCCTTTTTACGGGAGATATTTGGCAGACAACGATGATCGAACCCACAACTCCAACCGATTTCTTTCGATCAAGTCATAATGGGTCTGAATTACTCTGTATCAGCTGTATAAGTTACTAAAAAGTAATAATAACGAAAAACCCTTTCTTAAAGGTGTTTGCAACTGGTTTTGTAATTAAAATAAGTTATGTATTACAAAATAACATATAAATTTTATTTAAAATATTTCATGAAAGAATTTTGCTTTCCATAAACATTCCAAAAAATAATTTTCCCTGATTTCTCTGTAATTAAAAAGTAATTTGTCTTTTTTTCATTTAGACCGCAAATTCCAATAAGCTAACGCATGTCACATTCCACTAGAATAATTTAGGCGTTTATTTACCTACCAAACTTAAAACGCCTTTCAAATGGGCTTATCTACTTTACATGTTTCTTTTCCGAGTCCTTGTCCTACTCGCCGATCACGTTAAGATCAAAACTCGATTCACAAATATTCGATTTAAAAAAAATAAAACTCGATTCTTGAAATCGATTGCGGTTTTTCGATTATTCGTCACTCATTCCGCCGGCAGACACAAAAGGGGTTGTCACAATTAAGAAAACATAATGACTAGTCTCGGTTGTAATGAGAAATATTTAACCTAGTTTTACGTCGGTTTTTCGTTTATGCGGGTAGCAATGACGAGAATGCCCATGAGTGGCTCAGGGTGTCGCAAATAGTTTTGTTTTTAGTTAAAATTCTCATCGAAAGAGGAAAGTAGGCTGTGAAGGCTTTGTAGCTCGAAAAATTAAATAGCATAGCATATACCTTTCAAACCATGTCGAGATTATAATTACATAAATTTGTATTGGCCTTCATCAAAATCTGCGAACAAAGATTATTTATAATTTAAAAAGAGACAAAATATCTTTCGCTTTAACTTGCATATTTATTTCAAAAACTAATGGGTCGATTTGCTATTCTAAAATATTTTAATTGCTAGAAATCGTTGGAGATTGGCAGTCTTAAAATGTAACAAGCTGGTGTTACTAAATTAAATCAAGTGCATTTTTATATGGAATTTTGAATCTTTGTAATATTATTCAACTTCCCAAACACCTCAACAAATCAGAAAATTAAACTCATCACTTGTTGTTTTGATAACATCTAAATACAGCATACCTGGTTTAATCATAATAAAATCTGCTGAGTTAAAAATGAGCGTTTGTCAACCATTTAAGATCTACATGGTCCATGCACAAGCAATAGGAATATAAAAAGGTTAGTTTCTTTATGTAATCTACCTTTTACGAGTTCGTAACAAATTAATTCCCCCATATATAAGCATATGTAAATTAACAATAAAATTAAGTGAAATAGTTTGGAGATGGTACACAAACAGCTCACACTTGAATGCTAAAATTTAATCAATTTTAAAATTTAGATAATCTTAAAAATTGGACGAGTGGAGGGAAGATTACAGCCATAGAACCAGAGTAAGAGCAGATCCTAAATTTTTTTTAGCGATTGGATATCGTCAGTCTTTGCTTAAAATATGCCTGTCTTATACCAACTGCTCCTGACACGCCACTGAATTGAAGTTTATATCCCCGTATTCAATAACATACTGGCTATGACCCTAGTCAAAGTGTTAACCTGTCAGTGTCGAGGTTTCCTTGGTGAGAGGCCTTGAAAGGGGGCGATCTAGTTTGAAGCGGATAGTTTCGGTATTTGCGACGTTCCACTTTAGGCGATTCCACAGTTCGTTAGCTGCTCAATCTTTCGCAAGAGTTTTTTGGGACTTTTTCGGATTACATGTAATTCGAACAATCAATCAAATATGGCAGAGCTATTTCATTAAAAATGGTTCTAGCATTATTAAGGAGTTAAAAGAACACAGAAAAAAAAGTCAGCATAAAACCATCAATATTGTGAAATTGAATGGTTTTTTTTTAAAGTATTGTATAAAGGAATTTGAAAAAGATATTATTTTTTGTTGAAGTTTTAATTTTCCTGCAGGGGTAAAATAGAGTTTTTATTAAGTAAACTATGAGTGTGATAATAGAATAAACTAATGACTCTTTGGGGCCCTTATAAATAAAAGCAAAAAATAAAGAAACTTATGTATGAATCCGTGAAAGTAAAAATCTATCACATTTAGGTTATTTCCGGACAAGATAAAGTTGTTCTTGTATTAAAAGGTTAATAAAAAGAATAAGGTTTCTGCCATATGAGAAAAAATGCAGAAAAGTTTATTCAGTAATGGCAGATAATATTTAAAAAATAATTTTTCGATTCAAATTATAAATAATCCTTTATTCGTATTTTAATAAATATATGTTATTGTTCTAAAAACTATTTATTTTTGAGAAATAATTTTGTCTTCAATATAAATACTTAGGATAACCCAGCCAAAAATCTTCAGAAAAATTGTGAAATCGAAGGTTTCATGCAGGGGAAAAAAGTAAAGCAGTTAAAAAAAACTGCAGTTTTGTTTCCATATTTTTTTATAAAACCTTCAATTTTTCAATTTATGATGAAGGTTTCATGCTGTCCCGAATAGAAATAAGTACTAGTTTTTAGTGGCTTACAAGAACCAGTTGTAAAAAAAATGTCTCACCTCCATATGGCGGGCAGCTTGCCGACAAGCCCCTTCCCGAACTTGGCAAGTGGGGGCAGCTTGTAGGCCTCGTAGTGCAGGGCCTCGTCCGTCCCCACGCCCCCGTTGAGCACCACCAGCGGGGTGTGCTGGTAATAGGCGCGCCAGTTCTCCTCAGAGATGGGGGGCAGGGGCTGGTTGGAAACCACCACCGTCTGCTGCTGGGGGACCACCTCGTCCTCGGGTTCGTCCTTGATCGTGATGCTGCTGCAACAGAAATAGAGATATAGAAATGTGTATTTAAAGGGAACATATCGATAAAAAGGCTTGTGCTTAACTTTAGGGATGCATCAAAATAATATTTAAGAAATTAATATAGTTAATAAATTTCGTTAAAATACTCATTTAGTATATTCAAATAACATTCGATTTTTTCCTTCTTTCTTGAAATTACTTGGCATAATTTGAATAATATTTATTACATATATTTTAAATAGGATATACATGTGATCAAATATGGTTTTGATGGGGTTTTTTTGTGCGTGTTTTATTGTTTGTATGTTTTTTTTGTTTGTTTTTAAGAAGGGCGTAGCAAAATTTGTGTATGCACCCGGCGGAAAATTTACAAATCAAGATAGATGCAACGATTCCCTTTCTATGGCTCCCCTAGCAAAATAAATGTAAACAGTTCCCTTGTCTATGGCTACCCCCTATAAAGAGATATACTACAATTCCCTTTCTCTGGTTGCCCTACTAAGATACATGCAGCGATTCCCTTGTCTATGGCTCCCCCTATAAAGAGAGATACTACGATTCTCTTTCTCTGGTTGCCCTACTAAGATACACACAACGATTCCCTTGTCTATGGCTCCTCTAGCAAAATAGATGCAACGACTCCTTAATTAGGAAACAATTCATGCAATATCGCCACATTCTAAAAAACCAACTGATTCAAATTCATCTTTCTTTCCCATATAAAAAAGGCGAAGGTGATTCATTGTGTCTTTCTTAAGCATTCGCCAAAAAGAAAAAGTGATTCATTCCAAATTTATTCAGAGGCGTAATTCGAATCATGCCCACGCGATTGCCACTTAACACATTACAACTCGCCGTGTTTTACGATCCTCCCAGAAGCTTTGGCGTTCACTTTTTGGAAAAGGTGCACGTGCTGGACTGTGTTCACCACTATCCAGCTGCACTTTGAGGACATTACAATGGAAAAAGCCATTGAAAGCATTAGTACTCAAGGGTTAAAAAACTCGCCAGTATTTGAAATTTTACGATTTCTTTTTTCGCGACAATTTTTTTTGTCGTTGAAGCTATCTGACCACGATTCAAAATGGCAAGGCAAGTGTTCCCTGATCTTTCCTTCGGGATAGATTCCAAACCATCGCCAATAGCAATTGTGTAGTTATAGTGCGATGATTCAATTAATCAAAACCTCTGGTAGAAGGAGTTAAAAGGTAAGGTGTAAATTTAGCCAGCCACCCACCCACCCACTTAAAACTGTTTTAGGAACAATAAATATTAACTTAATTGTAATTCTGAATTTGTTTCCGCATATTGAGCAACATTCTTACCTAAGAACAAATTTAATGTTCTCATGGAATGCTGACAGAGTTTGAGGAGAGATGTATCGATTGCAATTATATTCATACAAATTCAACAAGCATAAGTATTGAGTCGACTATTTGAAGTGCCCACAACACAATAGTCAACCAAAATTCTTTAATTGCAAAATTACTATTGTAAATACTAGAAATTATTATTTAGTAACTATTTGGGGAAAAAATTGAAAAAAACATTCCGACCAATCTTATCAAGGGGTCTCTATTGAATCGGCACCCCAAAAATTGGATTTTTTCTGAAAAGACCATAGGATCAAACCCAACTGTTGTCTTTGAAACCCCGAAAATCTCAACCTGATATTGAGATTTTCCGAGTCCCGATTCTTCAGAGGAACCGTGAATAACTGATAAGTAAATACATTTTCAAAAGCAAAATATTTTCATTTAAACTCAATCCTACTTAAGTCTTTAAGACAGAAAAAGAAATCCAAATAAAGTATTCAGTAGTTCTTGCTTAGGGGTACTCGATATGCTAATAAAGCACTTCTTACAATAAACTGACAGGAATAAAATATGCTCAAATTCAACTCCATAATTAAAAGTCGACTTCACAGAAACCTGTTTATTGCCTTTAACATATTCAGAACGAAAGAAAAAAAAATCTGATCGATAAGAATCTCCCAACATTCTCGATTTGATTTCGTCAACATAGGTGAATGCCCTCGTTTTAACACGCCAAATCGATAATTTGGCGTCTGAACCGGAAATTAGGCGGCGGCTGCATTTAGCAAAGACAGTTGGCATCCCTTCCCGATTATTAATCAAATCGCAATGCTGCTGCCTCCCCAATTACGGAGCCGTTTTCGAATGCCAGCCAAATCGTAATTCCCAAAATACAAGCCGAAACAATACAATGGGCTCATTCCGATTCGACTGATCACTCGAGATAATAATTATAGAAAAATCCCTTATGTGTTTTCGACTTTGGTTCAACATGGAAAACTTATTAATCTTGAGATTGATTTAACAACTCTTTAAGGCAAAATCTGCCTTTTACCGAATGGCACACTTTGGTTCAAAACTAAATGTGTATCTATTGAGATTTATTTCTCAAGCTCTTAATTGCAAAATCTGCATTTCTCCGATTTCTATATTTCGGCAGAGTCGACGAATGTAATGCTAGAGTCGTTCTGACGAATAATAATCATTACTATTATTATTATACAAAGAAAGTCCACAGATGGCTCAGGGCAAATTTTTCACCAGCGATAGATGAGTTTTGGATAGATAAAATAAGCGGAACAAAATATCAGGTTGATAAAGTTATTTCTGGATTCAAAATTTTATTTTATAATTAAGCAAAAAGGTCACACAAGGATGAGGATAGTAATCTCCTTTGAGTTCCATGATCTTCTGCCAACGTTTTAGCGGTTTTTCAAATCCCTCCTGAAAGAACTGTGATGATTGCATCTCAAGAAATGCATCGACCTCAGAAATGGCGTGTTCTGCTGAATTGAAGATTGAGCCTTTAAGATAAATCTGTGGTACGAAAACTTTACTCTAATTTTAATTAAACAGATAATAATTTAAAGGGGCCTTGTCTGGGCTGTAAGGTGGATGTACTGTAATATCCCACTCTATCTGATACAGTTTCCAGATGGTAATGTAGTTGTGATGGAGTCAAAAATTGCCCTGATGAAAGAGAACCGTCTTCGTTGGTCCTTTTTCATTTCTCGTTTAATGCGGCCTGAATATTATAAGTATCTCATTATACGCATAATACGTGTCCTTGTCGATGGTCTGAAGTGATTTCAGATACTCTTTGCCGATGTACCACAATTCCACTGAAAGGTGTACTGCAGCAAGGAGCATCTTCAAACGTAAAATCTCCGCTCCTGCATTTGCGATACCATTCTTCTACAATATGTAGGGAAAGGACATAAGATGCTATACATAGTCTTCATTGACATTCAACTGCAGAGATGTTGCCTTTTTGCTCTTAGAAGATAATACCATGATGCTGTTCACATTGTAATTCCATTTCATGCACTCGTTAAATACAAAGGTTTACAACATAAAACTTGTTGCAAAATTCAGTCAAAAATTACTTAATCTGATGAACGCAATGCAAAAAAAAGGTTGTGTTTACTTTCAGCCGGTCGTTTGCAAACGGCTAATCCAGTGGATGCATTTGAATCCGGAAAAACCTTTTACCAACCTGATATAACAATAATTTCAAGAATAATTCAGAAATAAATTTCGCATACTTCAATAAACGACGGCCTACTGGGAAAATGATCATTTTGCCCTTTACGTTTTATGTTGAAGAACGTATCACGTGTGAGTGGCTGGCAACGATCGTGTTAATTAGTCGCAAAGTACACTACAAAAAATTTGACGTTTGCCGACACTAGAAATCGATAAATGACAACTTAAAACTTCTCTTAAAAGTAAAGAAATTCAAACTAAATTTCTCGGCCTTCTAATTAAATATAAATATGTGCCGAGGGAGAGGACTGCAATAAGGTAATCCCAAAAAATTACCTTAAATAAATAAATTAGTAAATTAACAATGACATTTTCATCATGTCAACCCATAATTTAACGACAGAAAGATATTGTCTCTTTTCCATTTTCTTTTATATTATAAAATAATTAAAGAAAATGACACAAAACATCTTTTAATAAAGTCCATTATTTTTCGATTTCATCCTAACAGAACCAAGCAAGTCAATTTATATAATATGCAAGATTTGATAAAACAGTGACGACAATTGTATAAAAACGTGCGATAATAAACAGTAACTGTTCTTTTTTTAAACAAATAATCTATCATAACTCGTATGGATTAATTAACTGGTAACGTTGGGTGCCAATATGAACGTGTATTGGTCCCAGGGTCGCCCTCAACAAACGCGAGGACCACTGTGAGTTTAGTAGCGGGGGCTCTTTATAATAATGGAAATACACATCCAGAATACAAAGTAAGAATTATTTGAAAATAAAAATAAGTTATATCTTCAAAAGAAATCGAGAAGTTAAAAAATAAGACATTCATTTTATCTGTCATATTCTCATTTTGTGCATTTTTCTCAGTGCGGGGTCCTGTGCGGTTACACGCGTCGCACACTCCGAAGGGCGGCCCTGATTGGTCTAATGAGGAGTCTTTATCTCATTACAATGACAAATATTTCGAAACACAGCGCTCGGGAGAATTACAAATCGGCTATTTTGACTATAGCACACAACTACAACTAGTGCTGGATTTACCACTAGGCAGACGCCTAGGTCTCAAGCTACAGATTTTTTTTTCTTCACAGAAGTATATATATATATATTACAGAAATTCGGTATTTGTAAAATGCTAATTGAATGCATGTTTGCTAATTGAAATCCCGCATTTTCCTTCTTGCCTACTGGTTTTAAAATTGATAATACTAATCTGACTTGAAGTGCATATTCCAAAATCACAGCCGAAAAGCCAGGGCTGCAAACATCTTAAATCCGGCGTTAACTACAGCAAGGCAATAAAAACATCAAACAATTACGGCCGCATAGTAGAACAGAAATACAAACGCCCAAAGACGATACATCACGGCCCCACAAGGAATAAGATATTTAGACTTGTCATGACATATCAAATATTGACAGCTGCACTTTTGCAAGCGGACAGATCACATTTACGTCCATATATTTGTGCAAAAAATAAAAACAATCAAGTAAAAATTATAAAATGTTGTAAAAATCATAAAATATATTGTAATTATCCTTTAAACAATTTTTACACTTTTATAAAGTGTATGCACTAATCATATTTATTCCCTTTCAGGACATATTAGAGCTTATTTCTTATCCACCAGCTTATTTAATTTAAAACTTCAGTTAAATGCACACGCTACTAAAGTTCTATTTACTAGGCTAAATTCGATGGAGGTGTAAGGACAAAATTGTTGATACATCATCAAGTTTATTTCGATTTCCTATTCCTAACCACCAGGTTTTTCAAACCACCTCAAGAAACATTTTAAACATTTATGAAGGTACTATTTTTAATGAAACCCCCGAACGGGCTTGTCAGTTGGTAATTGCTCTTTCATATGATCTCACACCTCTTCCGCTATTTTAGTAGAAATTTAAAAAAGAAAAACTATTATGAGCTGCGTCTCAGAGGTGAAACCGAAACTCGACTGCATCCCTGGATCTAGGCGTATTCAGATCGAGACACCAGAGTCGCAGCCTCAATCTAATTTACCGAAGAAAAAAGGCCCACGCCCTTCTAAAGCCCAAAAACAATGGACACAATGGCGTGTGTAAGAAAGGGAGCGGCGTCTACGAAGGAATTGGGACTTGCGAAAAGAAACAACTCCGATATTTATGTCCTACCCTCCTTGAACAGAAGTAGGCAATGCGTCAATGGGTGATTGTTGAATTCTTGTGGTGCACCGTAATTAGTGGGCCAAAGGCAGCGACTTCAAAACTTTAGACAAGTTCAATCGACAGCTTTTCAAACAATATATATAACTTTAAATGCTATAAAAAGAACATCATTACTTTGACACTTTTCGAATTTAAGTCAAAGGGAGAACTTTTGAAATCCTTTTCTAATTTTATATATATATATATATATATATATATTCATTCTTAAAAAAAGTCGTTTGTATTGAAAATTTAAATTAAACTACCATGCAGTGAAGGAAAAAAATTACATACGATATTTTACTTATTCCTCTGAGAGTACGCATAAAGGAATAATTGTTTTTTCCTAAAGTTTAATAACTATATATAATACTTTCATCATTGGCACATGTTTTTGTACAGTAGAACTCCAATTACCTAAACTCCAGTAATCCGGATCAAGCAAAGCAGATCGCTAATTATCCAAATCGCTTTGACAAAAAAAAAATCCATATTTTAAAAGTTTTTTTTATCTTTGAAGGTGTTTTTATAAGTCATTAAATTACAATACATACTAAAGCAAAATTCGTTTTTGTACATAGATATATTTTTTTCTCTCGAGAATTTTTCATTGAAAAACATTTTGATCCAGGCTCCATCCGGATAGTCGTTTATCCGAATGGGATTTGGTCCCAATTGATTTGGATAATTGGTATTTTACTGTATATTATATATTCAACGATCAAATCAACGCAAAACACGAAATAACAACTAGTCTTGATTATCCACCAGTGGCGTACGCAGGAAATTTATAAGGGGGGGGTTCAGTGTCAGATTACTTTACACACACACATTATATATATATATATATATATATATATATATATATATATATATATATATATATATATATATATATATATATATATATATATATATATATATAAAGTCAGCAACAACCCAAATTTCTGATTGAACAATAGAAGAGGGAGGGGGCGAAGTACTCATCTTAAATTTTAAACTAAAAAGAAAAAATATTAAAAAAAAAAAAAAAACTTACTTTAAGAACTTTAAGAAATAAAATACTAAAGACTACAAAATTTTTAATTTAGGGACTAGTGGAACAAAATTAATCATTTAGAATTAATTTAGTACTTTTTACCACTCTTTAAAGTTCGTGCCAATTCACAAAAAAAACAACTAAATTTTATAGCCAATTTCTAAAAGTGATAATGTGCATAAAATTAATACTTAAATATTTTTAAAAATTCCACTTTTGTTCCTTAAATTAATAACGATTTTTTAAAAAACGTTTTAGAGCTTTTTTTTAAAGACGGTTTTTATTTTGAAAAGAGATTATTTTATACTATATTTTATTCATATTAACCACTAGCAATATGGCCCGGCGTTACTCGTGGTCAATTTGCGAAGTAAGAGCTGTGCGATTATGTTCATCAATTGACATTAATTTTATTATTTGGACACTAATTTCGCCATTTGCTGGTATTTTTCAATAAAGGACCATATTTTAGCTCATTTGGCAATATTTTTATTCGTTTGGCGACATTATCATTCATTTAACAATATATAAATTTTTGGGCGACATAAAAAATTTTTTGCGACATTTTAATTTTTTTGGCGAAATTATTTATTTATATAGCGACATTTTCATTCATTTGGCGCTTTTTTTAATTCATTTGGCAACATTTGTCGAAATTTACTTATCACCCAATCAAAATGCATCGTTTATCCCTATCGTCAAAAAATATTTTTTGTAGCCAAAGTGATTTTTAACAATCATGGTAAATTTAACAATGAAGAGAAGATCTACATGTAAATTTCCAATAGGAATAACGCATGGTAAAACAGAAAAAGTTCTAAAACCTTTGAACGGTTCGAGATATCCACATGAAACAAAGTGCAGATTTTAAGTTGAGAAAATATTGTTAAAATGGCGCAAGTTTAATAAAAATCCGTTCAGTCGTTTTTTAGTTAAATCCGAACAGACAGACAGACAAAAAAATATGTAATGGGATTTTTTGAATCAGTGTATCCTAATTCGTGAAGAAAACTCAAAATGAGGTGTTTTGTTCGATTCCAAAGACATACACTCCATTCTTATATATAAGTATTGATTGATTATTATGCTTGAATTTACTTGTAATTCGGGCAAACTTAATTTTTATACTTACGAATCTGCCACTGTTCTTCACATACGCTTAAAAAAAATTGCATATGTTTGTACGAAATATAAGTCATTTGTATTTTAGCAATTGAATTTTAAAGTAAAAGTAGTACAATTGTTATAATTCTTTTAAATTAGTATGTATGGGAACTGAAAATAGGAATGAAGTCTTTTAAAAACACATATGGAATCATCTCACTTTTCCTGATTGATTCGTTGGGTTGTCTTTTTCTTCGCTTTTTTTTTTAAAGAAAAAAAGCAACTAAACTGGATTGTTATTACCTGAGCTTTCTTCTAGAAAATAATTTAACACAATCATCTGATACATGTTTAATTTTGGCTATAAAAGGCAAAATAAAGCACCATAACTTTCCGAAATACTAAACAAATAAAGCCTCAAAAACTAAAGTGCAATTTTCAGGAGTACAATAAGTAGAAACTGTTCAAAACACCTTTTCATTTCATCACCGACAAATATTTTTAAACAAAATATTCTAAACTAAAAAAAAAATTCAGTCAAACGATGAATATTTTGTAATAACGGAAATGGGAAGTAAGGCGCCTAAATGTCTGTTAGCTGTCTGCCTATTGCGAAAAAATAATACAAGAAAATAAAATCGATAGTAAATGTAATATAAGTAACAAAAAGAATTAGGGTTGGGGTACGAAATTTTTCTTTGGTTCGTCAATTCTGTACCAAAACTTATTATGCTTTTTTTTAAGTGCAAATTTAAAATAAAAGAGTGCAACATCCAAAAAAAGTGAGGTGGTGACCCCCCAACCCTCTAATCGCCTGTAGTAGTAGGAGAGTGTTGGGGTTCCGTTTCATTTTTAAAAGTACAACATTGAAAAAGTGAGGGGGCAACATCCAACCACCCTCTAGCAAAACAGTCAATGATTTTAAAAAGGGTCTTCTTTACAGAATGGATGCATAACTCTTCCTATTTACGAAAGGAGATCTCTTTGATCTCTTCTTGTCGGCGGACATCGGGTCGGACTACCCAGTAATAAAATACATAAATTGTCAGTACCCCGCGCCGAAATTGTGTCATTTTTCTTGCAAACAAATGTAGGGTTTTAAACACACAAAAAAAAAAAAACTTTTTTTTTTTTTAAACTTTTTGTTTTGTTTTTGAATTTTTTATTAATCGGCAAAAAAAGCATTATTTTTGTACTAATTTTTTTAAAACTTCATACCGATGGGGGGGGTTACAACCCCCCTCAACCACCCCGTGCATACGCCACTGGTCTGGGTGAAAATGGAGAATGGTTTACTTTTGCCGACTCGTTAAACGGCGTTCTGGCCATGCCTATAAGCAGCTGCTTATAGAAAGCCGTCTCAGGCTCGAACTCCCCCGCGACCACATTCCAATTGGGTCTGTTGAAAGTTTTCAGTGACAAAATTTAAAAAAAAATTATACTTTCTGCAAACAAATGTAGATTCTTAAATGTAAAAAAAATACATTTGTATTTTTTTTAATTTTTCGTTTTTTTTTTTCAAAATAAAAAAAGTATTATATTTTGAATATTTTTTAAAACTACAGACCGATGGGGGGGGGGGGGGTTGTGACCCCCCTCAACCCCCCCCCCTGCGTACGCCACTGTTATCCACCACTTGTTAAACCGTAAGTCTCAGATAACTAACAGCAATCTTCTAAACGCATTTCACTGATTGTTTGGGAACCAAATGCATCCTCAACATTTTTCACACATAGCAATTTTATGATCCCATTCATCCGGCATTTCGATTAACCGTGAATCCTATGATACTTAACCCTGACGGATAATCGAACTGGACCACAATTCGACACTGCTCGAATACCTAAGGTAACTTCCGCGTCCTCGGATCAATGATTATATAATTTTTTAAATCTCAGTATGGCACTACAAGTGCCATACTGAGATCACGTGACAGTTACGTCCTTAGAGATGATTTTAAAACGCAGCTAACCCGTTGAATACGACATCTCTGCGTCAGACCTTGAAATAACGTCAAACGTTGTACGCAAATTTTCATTTTTATTAATGGGAATGGTCCTTGAAAAATCATGCTACATGCGCTGAATAACAAATGCCGTCTTGATTGGAGCTGATTAGAGTAAAACGGCGCCACGTATTTGGTATTTGATGTTTTTTTTAGTATTTTTGAGAATTTCGTCCTGTGGCGATTTACACATTGACCCATCAAAAAACACAAATCAGGATTAAAAAACACAAAGCACAAACTGCAAACTTTTAGAAATTGAATTCTATGATACAAATTAAGTTAGGAGCCGCTAATATACTATGTTAAGCACCTGTAAAGAGGGACGGGGTCTGTTCTTTCTGCGTAACTGAGCCTAACGTGGGTCAAGGTAAGGGAGAGAGATCGGGACGTATTAATTATAAAAAAAAAATTAAAATACGTTTAAATTATTAAAGTTTAATGAAGAGTAACTTTGTATCAAATTTTGGCTAGGCACTTTTTGTCGAGAACACAAAGTGGGAAGGAGTCCAATGTAGAAGGAAGAAAGTCGATAAATAAAGTGTTAAATTTTTTTCATGCAACTCTCATAGTAAGTAGCAAAAGTAGATGCTGAGACTAAAAAATGTTTGATCTATCCATATATGGGTACAAGATCTGTTTCATCTGTGCTGTCCTCATAATTTAAAAAGCTTTAACTCAAAGATTTTTTTAATTCATTCTTGAAGAGTCTGATTTGTCAAAATAACACACTATTTTATGACATGCAAAGCCCTAATTCAAATATTATGGTAAGTTAGTGAAATCTATATCCATTTTGATGCAGGTGATACATTTTATTTGTTGCCATAATAGCTAATATATGAAAACTTCATTGTAGATACAACTTGTATATAAAACAGGATTACGTGGCGTGACATGGGGTAAGGAGTAAATATAGGAAATCTAAATATTGCCTAACGTAATAAATAAAAACTCTCTTAAGCTATCTAAAAATAATTAATGTACAATACTTCTATAAAAATACTTAATAGTTAATTTTGATATTGTAATCTTGATACTGTAGTCAAATATTGGAAACTTTTTACTTGGGACCTAAAGATAGTCAATGGTAATGATTTAGTTTCGAAAATCTACACACACTAACGGGTATTTGGGAAATGAGTGTTGAAAATCAGTGAATATTGATGCGTAGCGAAGCACTGAATCTTAACATGATCATGAGCATGTGATCTTGTCTTACATCAATAACTTTTAAATTAAATGATATCCTATAAGATACATTACAATTTAAAATAACAAGATATCCCATAACATATTGCGATTCGAATCAAACTCAAATCTAGATAACAATTATGATATTTCTTCCCATATATTTATGACTAAAAAAAACCTTTAATTGGGAATATATTGGTTCAAGTATAAGCAGATGTAGAAATTTTGAAAACAAAATGTATTTACTATTAAAAACTACTTATTGATGTTATTCAGCACAAGCAAGCATAATAAAATTGGCTACGGATAATTACATTTACAGGCTAATAGAAATTAAAATAAATTATTTTAAATATTATGTTAAAATGGGAGTTAATAAAAAAAAGCAAAATAGCTGTTTATCTTAAAGGAAAACGCTGAAAACCCGAAATGTTCCAATTTCAAACCAAACTTTTTTGTTGCTTACTTTAAACATATATATGCAAAAGAGGGGGAAATGTTAAATGACAACAATACAGCTAAATCATTCAGCTGCGTCACAGGACCACACAAGAATGACAACAAAAAAAAAATCAACAATAAACTGTTTTAAATTCGCAAACGTTTTGTCCAGATCTTGTATAAAAAGTCCCTAAATTAAAGCGAAAACACAACGCAGACGAAACCTTGACACCGTCCCATTTCTTAAAAATTAATATGCAAAACCAATTCGAGGCAGATCGTCTAATCGTTTTTTCAAATCAGAATGCGTCGCCGCCATCTTGTTTTTAAGCTTATTCTTTTCGTTTTGCATTTACATATATATATAGCGCGTGAAAAAAAAATACCTCCTTCGACTGCTCGCAAGCGAGGCCTTCGCTTCATGCACGAGATCTGAGGTGAAAGAGGTCTGAGAAACAGCCTTGAGACATAAAAACACAATAAGCACATCGGGTTATTAATATTAGCCCTTTCGAATATTCCATTCGGAAAATAAAGTTATCCATTAAAGAAAATGAAATTGCATCGCAGAGTAAACAAGCACCACCAAGATTGTGTGGTGATACCATGGAAACAAAGCGTATTAAAATAACAAAAAAAAAGTTACTTCTGATTTATAATAGGAAATTTGGGGATGGAACAAATCTTTTGTTGCAAAAAAAAGAAGATTTATAGGTCTGAACTATAATAGGTTTTTTCTTTCCTTAACCTCGAAATTTATTTACATCGTGAAAAGTTAAAAGTAACCCATACGTCATTTTTCTACTAGAACAGCAAGCAGATAAGTTGTTTTGCTAAGTCAGTCACATTCCTATAAATCAACATTGCTGTTGATAGTGAAGAGAACAATGTTCGAAATAAAGATTTTAAGGAATATTTACCACAATTTTTCGTGGAAGCTGGTGAGGATGAAGAGTGAGAAGATCCGAATTACAAGAGAATTCAACCATAAAATTGTAATTCTATAATTAACATGAATTAACTACGGTCAAAATTATAAACCTCTCTTGTAAATATGCAAATATATGAAAAGCTGAAAATAAATCAGAATTTAACACGTTGACTGCCGGCCACGCACAGGCGCGTGATACGTTCTTTAAAATAACACGTAAAAAGCAATAGTCGACTTGTATCCTATTAGACACCGGCATGAATGTGTTAAACGTTAAAAATAAAAAGAATAAATATTAAACCAAAGGATGAATCAAAGATTTCATTTATAATAATGAGTAACGTATAAAAATCTGGGGAAAATTTTAGGAAAAAGTTAATTTAACTAATAAAAAATTTATTTTAATAAAATTCGAAATTTTTTCATAAAAAAAGTTGTGTAAAAATATTTCAAAATTAGTGAAGTAGGCACAGGTCCCAAAACCTGTTAAAGGGCCCTGGCACCCTTTGGCCCCATGCACTAAAAAGCTATCACTGAAATATATTTTACAGAAAAACACGAGTCAGTTCTGACTTGCATCATTTAAAAACCCTAAAATTATTTATAGAAAAATAGAAAAACATTTGCAGACATTAAAACAAGATAAGATTTAACTATAGCAAGTATTCCGCCCAAGCAGCTGTTGGTCGCCAACTTTGTTTAGAGACGGTATGGGGTTATTAAAATCATAACGAGTTAGACCATTTGCTAGCCCTAACCAATCAGACTTATAAACAAAACTTTCATTCCGGAATTTTGAATAATTAACTTACAAAAACTGAAAAATTAACTTTTATAATTATTCATAAAAAAAATATTATATAAATTTTAAAAAAAAGTATTTTTAAATTTTGCACATGAGAAATGTCAATTCCAAAAAACCTATTTAAATTCTACAAGAAATAACATACGCGAAGATGTGATAACTTTATATCACACACTTGCACATGCGTGTAAAATTTACCACGTAAGTATTGCGCAAGGTTGTCAAATTTAAGTGCAATCGTTTTTGGTGATACGAATTTAGACGCCTTTGCGGAGTGCCCCCATATACTTAAGTTTACCAAAACGCAAGTTATCCTTCAAAAACATCTACTTTTCAAAACATTTCCATAATAAAAAGTAATGTTTTATTCTTATTTAGTATTTCAACTAGTAGATTAAAAGGGACATAACCACAACGGTTTTGAGCCCCCCTCCCATTCCGTGGAACAAAGCCTACACTTTACAGACCGTAGTCCATTGACTCTTTTAATAATAGTCACTTTTCAGTTTTAAAAAAATCTTGCGTCTGCAATTTATTAAAAGAAAAATACCTCTACTTTATTTAAAAGTTGCTCCATAACTTGAAAATCTCACAAAGAAAATAATGAGGGCAGAATAAATGAAAAGCTACACGATTTCTCGAAAGGCTTAACATCAAAATATAATTTCTAGAAATGGAAATGTATTAAATCCCGAAAAGCAAAACTCTTCGTGAGATGAAAGGAAAATGTGGAGCAAAACCAAGCTGAACTACTTATTATTCAAATATAATGACACGCATTACGGAAGAAAGCATTCTGGAAAATGAAATGGCTTCCAGAGTTAAAAAAAATTCCAGATACATTATCATATAACAAACATCGCGTTTGAGATATTCGTAAACACTATAATATTCGGATTAATAGTCGAATGAGGTCATAGAAAAGGTAAATATTTTTTATTCGGTATTTACTTTTAATGGAAATATTCTATTGTTATAATATGGAAAATCACAATACAAAATTTAATTTTTGAAACCTTTGAGAATATATAATCATTTGTAAATATCAAGCAATGGTTTGGTTGGCTTGAGTTCGTGGTGTTTTGTAAAGTTAAACTTTGTAAACCATCGATCTATTAAAGTTTCGCTTATAATCAATATATACATTATGAGAAAATATATTACAAATTCACAATCCAACCAGTATTGCAATCGAGCGTGATTATAGAATGTTTGGTTTTTAAAAATATAATCAACATTTTAAAAAATATTTTCATAATTTATATTTTTCAAAAAAATAAAATAAGCCTTGGCTTAAAGAAATATAAAATTGATTGATGCGGTCTAAACTTAGCAAACGACCTTTCGTAGGGATCGGCCTAGTTCTAGTGACATCACCTCAACGTGTCAGCCTACTAACTTGTGTTGACGTCACTTGAAAATGATCAGCCTACTCGATGTGACGTCACATATCCGTGTAAAGTCCCACTTCCAATACCTACGTATAATGTATATGTACTTCGGTTTTAAAAGGCAATTCCCCATCGAAACAAAAAATTGATGAGAAGCCTCAAAAACTTAAAAATAAGAAGGTTATAACAGAAAAAAAAAAAAAACAGGAATAAAATATCACAATTTTTGAAGAAAATTACGACCGGCGATTCTTTTAACGATTCGATTTTGACATCCATTTTGCTGCCACATCATAGAGAAGAGAAAGTTCTATAAAACCCACAGTCAGCGTTGCCAATCTATGGAATTAAATACTAATGGGGTACATGGTATTTCAAAGAAAGGGGGTAATTTTTAATTTAAAGTTATTTTGATAGTAGATGAACGTTTTGTAGCTTTTAACCCTTTGCACTGGACGAACGTATTTGATGTTTAAGTTCTTTTTATGGAACAGTTACATTCTGTTCTTCTAAAAGAGGTATTTTTTAAAGTATGTGTTCGTTTTTAAGTTTAGGGTGGGTAAATATTAAAAAGTTGTGTGTGGCTGAATATTAATTTCAGTATACTAAACATATTCAGTGGTTTATGATCAGTGCAACGTTTTATTTTTGCTTATTATTATGCAAAAAATTACGGAGAGTAATAAAAAGAAAAGAACAATGTTCAGTTACAACATTTTGATTATCCCAGGTTAGTTTCTTCCCTGTCTCTGGATTCATACTTTCGAACATCCGAATAAAAACTTACCATTGTTGCAAAATAACGTAAACCACAATTGTTGCAAAGATGTCATGTATTCCAATCCAAGTACACAAAAAATATGTAAACATTCTAAATCCGAAGATAAACATTACTAAATTTCCCTTTAACGTGCAAAAATTCACCTTGACTTTTTAATGTGTCGTAAGCCAGCTTTGATGAACATTCAAATAGCTTTCAATGGCTGTAATATGTAAACAATTCGAATTTAAAATTTTAATTTCGTAAATTTTACAAACATACTATCAAAAACAAAACATTCATAACAATACTATTCCAATATATCGAACTTTCGTAATCAATATAATCATGTAGCAAACTCAATACGTTCCGAAAGTCCAATGTAAACATTCTAAATCTGAATCTGCAGACGATTACTAGTTTCCCGCCATCTTACAAAAAGAACAAAGAACATCCGAAGAACACGAACGAAGACAATGGCCGGCGACTTTTTATATAATTGAAGTTCGGGAAAAAGTCCTTGCGAGCCATTATTCATTTTACGGTTGAGGGACTGCACGCATAAACATTTCGGTTGCCCTCACAAGTAGCAACAAAAGGCATATAATGGCAGACATTCATAACACAAAGGTTATAGCACAGTAAGCAGTGTCCCCAAGGCGGACTGTCTACTTTCCTCAGTGGCGATTGAAAATAAAAGTTCTTTGCCGTCACAATGTCACATTTCGAAGAAGTTAATGTAAAAGGAAGAAGGAACTATAAATTGGCCAATACTTTAAAAAAAACAAGAGGATTTTTAATGAAAAAATAGAAGTTATGCTTAAATGTAAAAGTAACATTCTCCAGGAAATTATATCTACTATGACTTTCTGACTTCGAAAATGCATTAAATTTCTGTGTTAATTAACCCTTTATACTTCTCTCAGGTGACAATATAACGACCCGTTCTTTCGGTTCCCTGTTCTTTAAATAAATGAGAAGATCGTGCATGATATTGTGTTCAAAAAACGTCGATCTGTTTCAACTTGTTCTTTTGCAGATCCAAAACAGATGATTGTTTTCCTCTATGAGCATAAATAATACTGGGATAAAGAACAGAAAGATGAATAACTGTTACGTGTTATGTAGAAATAATGCAAATGTTAAATATGTTAATGGAATGTAAACGGTTAAACGTAATATCTATAATAAAAAGTATCGTAAAAGCATACTCAGTAAGAGTATGTTGTTATTATATATATTATTACAGACGTTACCCGTGGACTAACTTTTAAGGATTTTATATTTTATTCAAGTGAAATGGAGTTTCGGACAGGATTAGCAAATGATAGAATAGCAATCGCTACTCAAACGTTTAAATTCTTCATTCAGTAATTCAGTTTCATTCAGTCATTCTAAATATATACTGTTTTAATAGAAAACTATTGGAACGTCCTGTATATAAATAAACGCTTCAAACAATTCAGTTCAATTTTGATGCTCCCAGGTATGGATGGCTTAAAGTTCCATTGACAGTGGCTGCTTGGGGGGCGCCTTATTAAAGAGCGAGATCACTGCATATTAGATTGATTTAGTGATTGTTGCTGAAAGATTGTTAATACTTGAATTTCTTGATTTTGTAAAACAGGATATACAGAAATTATACTTATAATAAGACTTCTACGAGTACACCACAAAAATAAGAAAAGGGGGGGGGGGGGTCCGTCTGGGACCCGTACCCTAAATCCACCAATGGCGATCCTTGACTGTGGCTATTTCCATCAAAAAAGAGTACGCAAGAAACCCTTTGAGCAAAAAAGTGAGAGAAGGGGCCACAATTATGTTTGCTTGTTATCAGGGTTCGAAATTAGCGGTCGTTAGTCGTAGTTTGCACCTAAAAATTTCAGTTTGACAACCCTAATTTTACAGAGTCGTCATTTTTGACATGTAACTTTTTATAAAAAAAAATTTAAGTTCGCGGTTGCATTTTTACAATCAGTCGAAATTTTTTACGTCTAACGTTGTTTTTAAATAATTGCTCTCATACTTTTCAGTAATTTTGTCAGTAAGACGAGGATATTATTAGAGTACGAATGAAAACTTGCTTCTAATTTATTGCAAAAGAAGCTTTAACGATTACCTAAATATCGTAACAAATGGCTGCTTCTGCTGAAGCAATTTGAATTATTTTAAAATTACGCTTAAGCAGAACACCGGGTTGCCACTTAACAACCAGATTAAATTTCCCTTACTTTTTTAGAGGGTTTTAAAAAAAATCTAGAATGAGAAATACACGAAAAGTAATATTTTTTTTTTAAGATTAATGTAGAGACCTATAAAAATAAAGTGCCTGCAAATAACAACCTATCAAAGTATATAAAAAAAAATGAGAAATTATCATTTTTACAAATTTATAATTTTATAACGAAAAGAAAATTTAATCGAAAGCAAGGAAAGGAATATGACTAGGCTCTTTCAAGTAAATTTTTTATAAAAATTCCCTGACTTTTCCAGAAAAGTAGAGCAAGGTTGCCACTAAAATTTAAGATTAAAATTCCCTGACTTTTCCAGAAGGTTTAAAAAATATTCCAGGAGCAAAAATATGAAAAATTACGTTTTTTTTTTAAACAGAAATGTTGAGAACCGTAAAAATTAAGTACTAACTTATCAAAGTATATAAAAAAAAAACAGGGAAATTATCATTTTTACAAATTTATATTTTTGTAACGAAAAGAAAATGGCATCGATGGTGAGGAAAGGAATTTACTAAGGCATCTTCATCTAAATTTTTTTTTAAAAAATTCTCTGACTTTTCCAGAAAAGTTGAGAAAATTGTTCATTTTTCCTGATAATTCCAGGTTTTCCAGATGCGTGGGAACCCTGAGAACACTTTGGCAACTAAAAAAAATTGCTAGGTGCTATGACGCTTAGCTTTAATCTCCTAATTTCGAACAACCCTTTTCAAACCTATGTTCCATTGTTTCAAGAAACACACGCACACAAATTGTAGTAAACACAAAACATCGTTCTTGAACTCAAGACGATAACATAGCCCAGGGAAGGCGAAAACAAGTTTCACTCTTCCCCCCCATTTGTGTCTACAAAATCGTCTGATGAAAAAATTACTCATGGCACAATTACAGTTCAGTCCAGGGTCTCCGGACGATAAAAAAAATTATTTAACAGAAAAAAAAGGGTTAAATGGAACCTACACTGATTCCAAGCGATTGTATTTCGCGGACTGAAAAGGTAACTTTTCTAAACGGCCTTGCTACATGTAAAAAAGTGCTTGCAACAAAATAGCTGAAATATTACAAATGTTAGCTTTGAAAAATGTATGACCTTCCAGGATTCGCAGGTGGTTTTTGGGGTTTTGTTATCTTTTTTTTTATCTTTTGTGGATTGTTCTGAATATAATTTATCATTTGCACACAGGTTACGAAGAAAATAGGTTATTTATCTGTTAGAAACTTGGCGGATTTTAAATATTTCGCCTTAACAATTTTCAATGCTTTCTCTTGCTGGTTGTGTTAACGTCGCACTACAACCACACAATGGGCTATTAGTGACAGTTCGGGATCTATCCTGAAGAAAAAACCCGAGAACGCTGCCTCGTAACTGCGAACCATGGTCAGGTGAGCAGGACAACATATGAGCAATGCTTTCTTTTGTAATAAAGGTTAAATTGACTGTGGAAATTAGCTGATAATTTAAATACTTTTAACCCTGAGTGTAATACTCTAGACCTCAAAGGCCTGCGAGCTCAACAAGCAACATTCGTAATTGTTCCCTCCTTTATGTTCAAGTTCACCGGCTCTGATATTTTTTTAAATGGCCAATCGTGAACTCAACGTTGCTACGTTTCAATTAACTTTCATATAGGGCCCGTGATGACCGAGAGGTTAAGAGCTGGGACACAGGGCTGCCCTTAGGGGTGTGCGATGCGTGCCACCGCCCAGAGTCCCGTGCTTTTAGGGGCAGGAAGGCTTATTAGAAAAAATACATGAAATCGAAATGAGATTAAGATAATACAAGTAGCCCAAAAGAAGATATATCCAAAACTTTGAAAAATGATATCTTGCTATAGGTGCCTTATAACTTTGGTTTAATTTTAAAATTTAATAAAGGAGCAAAAACCGTTATTGAATATTAAATATCCCCAAAAATAGTCACTCGGAAGCAAAAAAAAGTCGCTACATCCTCGTTAATTAAACTTTATGTAGATGCAAAAGCAGTTATATATCTATTGATGATTATATATCTAAAATCAGAGATAGATATATAACTGCAAAAGTAGTTATATATCTATCTCTGTCTTATCTTTCGAATGTCAGCCAACATGATTTCTAATTGGTTGAAATGAAGATATAGAGGCTTTTTTTTTTTTTTTTTTTTGCTTTCTGAACAAAAATAAGATGCCGAAGCATCCAGTTCCGAAACCAGTTAAAACTTTCATCCAGTTGCAAAACAAGTTATGTGAAAATTAAAACTTAAGATTATATATTCAGTAATTAGAAAACATACACATTCTGGTGGAAAAATTGTATTTTTCTTCATTTGTTCAAAAAAATATACCAACATTAGCGAATTTTTGATAGTTCTTCGTGATTTACTCAAAAATGCTTTTTATTGGCCGCTTTTGCATCTGGGCAACTCAATTAAAATCATTTCAAAATTACGACAATTTAGCAATTTTCATACCGACAAAAGAATTATTATAGAGTGCTAAAGATCCTCAATCTCTAGAAACGTATTGCATATCCATAAAAGACTGACTAAAATAACTCTAGAAGGCAATGTGAAATATCTTAAGTCGGATGAAAAGCTAAACTTGTAAATGTCTAGACTTTTAAAAAACTCAGATATGTCTAGATATCTAACATCAATTTGTGCCATAAATATATCTTAAACATTTAAATCACCCCAGTAGCAGAAAATAGCTGATAAATCTATATTAAAAGTAAGGTAAAATTTGTTTGCAGACATTGTGTAAAAATAGCCGAGATATTTTTAAAAGAAGTCCAAAAATGAAAACAAGAAAGTGAAACAGGTTGGAAAAAACAACCTGCGACAAACGCAATCCGTCGCCGCCTTTTCTGATACTGGGAATGGTTAATATCAAATAAAGTAAAGTTGACTTACTCATTGGCACAGTGATTGTAGTATATTTGATTTCTGAAAGGAACGAGAAGAAGATTGTAATCAACAGGAAAAGAAATAAAACATAATTTATGCCCATTTCTACATTAACGAGTAAAACGCGCGTGAGCATTTTCAGATGACTGTGATTCGAGCAAATAAACCACGTGGCTTGGATCCTCGAATCACAGAGACATCTGAAAATGCTCACGCGCGTTTTACTCGTTCGTGTAGAATGGGCTTTACAATATAAAACAACAAAGTAACAAAGTTTAAGATTACATCAATACACATAAAATGGTTGACTGGTATAAACGTGACATACAATAACAACCAACCACACTGTTGATATCAATCACAAATCGTAGACAACTATTTTTGATTAAAATCGTCATATTTAATTACAAAAATCGAATATAACTGTGTCGGAAAACGCTCAGAAGAGTTTTATGAAACATTATTGCAGCACCCCACTCTACAAACTTTCACATCACGACCAACGCGAGAACATTTGGACCACAGATGTTGGACAGTGAGGGTCGAACTCGTAACCCTCGAATTACGAGGTCGCTCATCTTCCAACAATATTATGCGAAACCAAAAAATAATACCGATGTATTCTATACAATGCCCAAACTAAACCGGCAGAGTATGAAATGAGTAAACTCATAACTTGGACATTCTATAAAATATCAAAGACTTCTTGGACAGTGTAAAATAACAAGCAAGATCAATAATAAACATCACAAAATGCATGCTTGTTTACGCTTTCTTGGTTGATTATGTCCTTATGGGCCGTTCAAAACACATATTAATCAAACATATTAATAAGAGCAATGGTAAATGGTAAAAGTGAAGGAAACTTATAATACTATATTTTCGTCCCTTTCATTATAACGACAGCCACTGTATGTACTAATCGATTGATTAGTTTCTAAATAATATCTTATTTCGTCACAGCAACTTTTCGTTATAACGATTATCTCGTATTGGTATGATAAAGAATCTAATGTAAGTATATATTTATAATATAATTTATTTAATAGAAACGTCTTTAAAACAGGTTATAGGGGTCAGTTGCTAAAAAATTTTCATACCACAATATTATAAATACAATTGAAAACGTAAGTGCAAGAACCAGACAGCTCCACATTTTTCTGATTTATACTTTCTGCCTATTCCTATAAAGAAAAAAAAATCCTCTATCGATTGGTGCAAGAATCGGACAACTCTGAGACTACGATATATAAAGGAAAAGGAGAGCTGTACTTTTGTATTAATTATACAGTGCGAGAAACTTGTTTTTCGTTCTTCCTGAACAATTTTAAAAATTGGAGCTGTCTGCTTCTTACACCCACGTCTTTAATACAGTGCACGAAAATATTTAAGTGAAACGTCTTATGCGAGGCTATGTAAATAGGAATGACCTCGACACGAAAATCAAACCGGTAGATGAGTAGTGCATGCGTACAAGTCAACTACAAGTTTAAGTCGATGTCCATACGTCAGATGTTGTGTGAAACGTATTTTTGTACGGTTTATTCGTTAAATTTAGTTGATAAAAACAAAAGAAGTTTCACTTCAACCGTGCTCTTATGTAGGCGAGGCACACGATTTTCTGGGGTTTTTTTTTTACAAAAGCTTTTATTCGAATTCGAAACACACTTTAACATTTCAATCATTTTAGCTTTTCAAACATTTCAAAGACGCAATTTGACCCAATTTAGAGCGTTACAAGACAACCTGCAACAATAGCAGTCAACACGATGGATGGCAGAAAAGATTTATTGCAAACTAGAATTTCCTTTTTTTTTTTTTCAATTAAAAAAAAAACTTTTTTCTGTGGAAGGGGGAAATGGCGGCGTTTTTCAATACATTTTTGGCTCTGTGGGGTTTCCTTTACTTCCTCGTGTTGGTCAATGGGGCGTGAACCCTTGGCGACGGGGCTGCACAATTTAAACCTCAAAATCGCCAACCTGGGAATCACTAAAACCGCTGTGTAACTTACAAACGGGGCTGTCCTTAGGGGTGTGCCCCCAGCGCCTTCAAACAAAGCCCCATGTTAACATAGAAACATTTTTTTTTTAAATTATAAAATGAGTGTTTGACGTAAAATGTTTTTAAAATCTGGCCTTGTTTCAAAACCCCTGTACCCCCTTCGACTTTATGTATAATTTAATTTTATTTAACTAAGACTGCTTTGCTACGATTTTTTAATTACAAATATATTTTAAATAATGATTAGAAAAAGAGTTGAAATAAAAACATTATCATTGCTTTGTATTATACAACGCGCTTTTTTCAATTATTGATAAAAATAGCGCAAAATTACAAAAATGAAGTGATCTAGTTAAAAAACTAAACTAAAATCTAGTTCGTGTAGTAACCCACGGATTCCTTCGCACAGGGCCCCGTGGGTGCTAAAGGCGGCCCTGTTTAAGAAATTTTACAAATGTTTTATATTTAGATTAATAACCCTTCGACGAGGAACGAAACTGGATTCCCCCTGATGACGATTTTGATGTATTCTCAAAATCGAGATTCGAATCCACAGCCGTTACTCTAACCATTCGGCCACCGCAGCCCCGCAAAACTGGGATAAAATCACCGCATTTTAAAACACTTTCACGAAATTCAAAAATATATATTTCGTATGCAGTTTAACACTGCGATTCTCCGCCAACTGTGGAAGTCGGTTCAGCGATTCCATTGACAGGCACTTACAGGAGAAAAATTGCAACAATTATTTTTTACTGAAGGGAATTTATCACGAAGTTATTTCATCCGACTTCAAAAGATTATGACGTGGGAAAGACGTATAAACCTGAAACAAAGATTCGACTTCCTCTAAATGACAGTGCATATTTTAACTGGCAGTCGTGGCTTAATTGGCCAGTCGTGATATTTGAAATGGGCAGTAAAAAAAATTTATTTTTAGTACTTTTATTGCAAAAATAATTAATATTGTTTAGTAAATTCTAGGTTTTGGGTTATCATATTTTCATAGAACAATTATCTGTTATATCGCGCTGATTTAGGGTTGCCACTCGGACGTAATTGGGAAAACCAGTATTGAAAGCTACTTCATTTTAAATTTCCGACAGTTTAAAACGTAATATTTTTCAATTGTAAATCTATCTTTTAGGAATTCATAGCACACATATTCCTTACGACATATGGCCGTTTAAAGTAATACTCAAAGAAATCAGTGGAAAGGGGACAAAATCTTTTTTTAAAAAAAATTGTAAAACAAAAAAAAAATTTTAGCGATTTTCTGTTGCTGACTTTCATTTTGTAATCACAGTTGGGCAGTCTTAAATTTTTAAAATAGACCCTGCAATTTGAATGCCAAGAAAGTTAGAAGAAGAATATGCTGCGCATTACGACGCAGCTTTTTTTAACCTATCATTTAAATCCAGGCATGCAAATGGGGGTGGGGTCGTGATTTCACTAGCAGCACTTCAATTTGACGTAATTGTCTCTAAATCAATATATATATGTTCCAAATTCGGAACTTTTATCACTATCTTCTATCCTCACAAATAACACGTTGCTTTTTTTGTATTTTCAAACATATTTTATACCTGAAATGAAATATATGTGTTACCGTGATAGTGCATTCGAACAGATGGACATTGTGTGCACGATTGGCTCATTGTGGAGGAATACCAGAGCAGTCACAGGGGTAAGAAAAGGAGGGGCTCATGCCTTAGAGTTTCGTTCCTTATCGCCCTAAAAAGTATTCGAAATGTAGAAAGTTCCGGTGCACAGCTTCCGTAGAGAGCCAGCTTAGGCAATATCCTCGTCATCTGAACAAAGTTTCAAAGTAAAAGGCTATGTTCCAGAGTCTGTCCTTCAAGATAGATCTCACCGTTAGCAACTACAGTGAGACTTTAATTCCACCAACTTATTCTGATACCACATGTAATTGATTTCAAAGACGTCTCATGCCAGAAAGATGTGAGGAAAATGACTCGTTCATCACTCGGAAAAACGCCTCATCAAAACAAGTTCTCTCTTCCAGAAAATCCGCAACTTCCAAAGAAATCCAGACAACCACAAACAACCGACGTGACGTCACAGCAACAACAAAACTCGCATAAACGCCTCTCCAAAATGATGAGGCAAACCGAGACTTATAAATAGAACTTTTTCCACTCATGTAGGTGGCAACAGTCCATTGTTTGGACGCTCCACAGATCGTTCAACTCTCGCCGAATCGTGGATTAGGAATTGGAAGGTCCGATTCCAAGATTCGATTCGAATTGTCTTTTTTAGATTCTTTATCTGGAATGGAAGATCTTCCGAGGCATTGTTCCAGAGCTGTGTCTTTTCATTTCGAATTTGCTATAGCTAGGGTTTGTTGTCTGTAATACGTGGACTAATTAAGTTTCAAAAATAGTTGGTTGAGGCTGTATCGGAGCAGACAGGTTAAAGTTCGAAACAACACAAATCAGACTTCAAAAGAGAAGGCCCTATTGCTCTCAAACAGACCTTAAAACATCAGCTAGGGCCAATCATCAAACATCAGCTAGCCAATTCGCATTTAGTAGTGTTCACATAGTTTTAAAAAAAGGGCAGGGGGGATTTGTCAAAAAGGGAACTTTTTGTTAAGTAAAAGGGCACTTTTTGTTATGTAAAAGGGCACTTTTTGTTATGTAAAAGGGTACGATTAGGATACCAAGGCAATCCTACAGACCTACGTTTTTGCGAAAAAATATTTTTTTTAATTACAGGGCGCAAAGATATTGAAAAAAGGCAGGGCACATCAGCACTTACAAAAAAAAAAGGGCAGGGCGCCCTCTGAAAAACGCATAACAGGAACACTAGCATTTAGCCACTGACCCCTAATTAAAACTGAAACAGGACTGGGTACCCCTTTTTTCATATGTACTCATGGAAGTTACCACACATTCTGGGTATTTATTTATACGTATCAATTTTGTTTAAACATACAAATAAACGGAAGATTTTTTTTTGAAATTTTATAATTTCTTTTAATTTTACAGTTTTTACTAAAAATATGGACACAAATTTACGCAATAATTTTTTTCTGTATTACCCCAAGGAGGCTCTAACATCGAGTCGCGGACACCGTTTGAGAACCACTGCCTTAAAACAAATTAAAAAATTATATATGAACTAAAATAGTTATTCGTTTGTTATCATTTAAAAAAATGCCTTAAAATACATTAAACACAACAAAAGGAATATGTCAGCTGTGGCATATGACACCATCCATACCAAGCTAAAAAATTTGGAATAAAACCTTCATGAAAATTGGGAGAATTTGATGCTTTTATAAATGAATATGAACAAAAAAATAATTGCAGTTTTTTATTTTTAAGTTTTTAATTTTATTACAAAAAAACTTTAAAAAACAAATCTGCATTTTCACTCCAATAATTTCAGTGCTTCAAAATTGAGGCTTCTGCAGGTTTTAGGAAGGAATATGAAATAAATACTTTAAATTTTATAGATCTTCAACAAAAAAAAAAAGATTTCCTGCGCCAATTTTGGGGACGGTATTATTTTTACTTTTTTTTTTATGGATAAGGAAAGCTTCCTACGTGCTTTGCTATATTTCGATTTACACGCATCGGTGCCCGATTCCCATTCGAACGAAACCAAATTTATGTCATACGAGCTATTTGTGATGAAGTAATTGTTTCAAAATAGATCACCTTAAAACCGTAAAGTAGTGTTTGTATCCTAACATCACAGTAAACTATTTTTAAAGAAATTACATTTAAAGTAAAGTAGTCTTTCTATCCTACGTTATACGTAACACCCAGCAAAAAAAAAATTTAAAAAAACAGCAAAAAATCTTTATGAAAAGTGCATGTCCACCAACCAAATAGAATTATAAAAACTGTTTTTTTTTATAGTCTACATAACACATTAAAAAAATGTATTTTCTCTTCAATTAAGTCAATGCTTAATTTTTCAGAATTATATCTTCAATTTCACAAAAGTTTTTATGTTGATTTTTTTTAAATTAGAAAAATTAAAAAAAAAAATTTAAAAAATCGCAATTAACCTTTTTACATCTATTCAAAGAAAAATCTTTTAAAATTTCAGAGTAAACATCAAAACGTCTTCCTCTTTATTCAAATTTAAAAGAAATTTTACCGCAGCATAATTTCACCTAAACTCAATTGTCTTTTACCATCCGGGTTCTGCCGGTAATTCGAATGTCATGAACTGGGATTGGCGACTTCCTCTATTTTCAAAAGAAGCCAGAAATTTCTTTTTCAAAAAAAAATAATAACTCTACACGTAACTCTTCTAAAAACCCACGCAAAGTTCATTCAGATTTCTGCCCTGCCGAGATGAGTTGGCTCGGGATTTTCCCAGACCTGTCGAGCAACAAATTTCCTCACTATAATAAGAGTAGCGATGATGATGACAACGGAAAAGCTGGAGATAAGAAACAATGTTTTATTCATGCGTTTAAATTCGCAATTAATAAATTATTCGCGCCAAAATGCGATAAGACGGCAGAAAAATCTGTAATAGAATTTTAATTGGTGGGATTTGAAAGGTTGCGACGTCGCCAACGATTGGCAGCTAAGTGCGAAATGAAAAAAAAATCGGTTGTGGCCAGTGGCAGATCTAACTACAGGGGCAATGCGAGAGTTTCACGTGATGTATTAACTAGGTAACTTACTAGTAGTTTCGATTTCTTCCCTACAGCAGACAACTTTTCTTTTGTTTGTTTAATCGCTACACTTGCAATTATGGGAAAGTTTGTTTATAATAATTGATTTTTCTAAATAAGTAATATTTTTATATCATATAGGAATAAATTTAAGTACAGAAATACTTATATTATATTTGTATATAATTAGAATTACAACAAAATACGGAAAAATAATTTTATTTCAACACAAAAATACTTGATAAACGATGACTACAATCTATCACAGTGTATGTAGTAAATATTTCTATATTGAGGTATTATTTAAAAACTAAAACTTAAAATTATAGTACAGAAGCGAAGCTCCATGCTAACCCTACGGAACTTTCCCCATGTTCCGTTGGAACAGCGGTCTTCTTCTCGGCGTGAAACTCCCCTATTGCCCCCTCCGAGAATTTCAAACTGCTACTGCCTAAAATGGAAATTTTTCGTTTTTGGAATGGTAATTTAACTCTTTGTACTCGAGGAACATGTCTGATATTTACGTTCTTTTTATGGAACAGTTACATTCCCCGTTCCTGTTCTTTTAAAGAGGTATTCTTTGGTTATTTCTTTTTACGTTTAGGGTGGATAATTATAAAAATAAAAAAGTTTCGCGTAAAGTTGAATATTAATCTCATTATGCCAAAAGTGTATTTTAGTGGTTTATGATATTTGTCCAGTGTTTAAAAAAAAAACGGGGATTGTGAGGAATTTCAATCTGAAGAAAGTTTTACATTACCAATATACTTGGTGTTTCTACACTGTAAAAGAAAAAGTTGATTAAGAATGAGTACATGAACGTACTTGTTTTTTTTAAGTACAATTGCATCGTAAATGAGCGATGAGCGATTACAATAATTTCTACTAATGTTTGGGAGAGAATAACTTTTTAAACACAAGAAGTTGTTGCCCTCTTTCCTTTTCGAAAAACAGAGGGGTGGAGGGGGGGGGGATAATACGTCGATATTTTGGAGGCTTAAAGGCGACATTCAAGTGCAAATGGTTAAATAAACATGCTAACACCAGTGGCGGCCCGTGGTCAAAAATGTTAGTGCAGCCGAAAACATGTATTCCCCCCCCCCCCCCCCCCCCCTCGCTTTTTTCACAACCACACACGAACGGACATTCTTTAAAATTTATTACTCAAACCAAAGTTTCCTTTCAACTTTTATGAAAGATAACATGTAAAAATAATAGAAAACTTATTTTTTACTTATTTTTTGAAAATAAAATCAATCCTCCTATCAAACTTGCGAATCGGTCAATTTTAATATTAATTTAAGTAAAGAAACAACAACACACGTGCAAACTTATCGAAAACTATTTCCGTTTGGAGAGATTCTTCGAAATTATCGTTTTCCTCCACCCCGCCTCGCCGATTCAGCAATGAACCAATCATTTATTCGAAATCCCTAGTACAGCTAATTTGAAAAAATCCTTTTGCGCTACGTTTGTGTCGTCTCATCCTCCATTTTAGCGTGCTGGGGAAGTCATACTACGTAAGGTTGCCATGGCAACGATGCAGCCGATTTCGAACTTCGCTTTTTAGCTGCAATTTTGATTGAATGGAGTTTTTGTTTTTTCTTCTCCTGAATTTGTGCATTACGGAAACACGCTTGCTATTTATAGGAGATTTTTTTTACTTAGAGTTGAAATTTAATTTCCTAATCTGGCATAATCTGCTAGAGTCTAAATTCTAATCTTCATTTAAGAAAATTAGTAAAATATATAATTTTAGTTTTAAAATATAATAAAATTAGGTGCAGCCCGGCTGTACTTGCTGTAGTGGGCGAGCCGCCACTGGCTAACACCCAAATGATGTCATACTTTTAAATGGAGTTAGAACAAGCTATCGAAAGAAAAGCATATTTTGCAGTTCTCATTCATTTAAAAAAAACAGGGATTAGTGCAGTGTTAAGTCGCCGCTGACTGTGACAAATAACCCGAAACAGTTTAAATACATCCCCACCACCTTTACATAGTAATATTTTGTTATGGTCACCATTAGCTCCTTCTTGATACTAGATCTTCTACAATGCTGCTGTCAGTATCAAAAAAAACGGACCAACACAACAAAGTAAAATTTTATGAAATATTTTAAAAGGTACATGATTATTTCGCGGAAATATTTTAGTCCCATTCTACACGAATGTAAGAAACGCGTGTGACATTTTATAAAAGTCTGTGATTGGAACATAAAAACCGCGTGGTTTGAATGTACCAATCACAGAGGCTTCTGCGAAATGGCGTATTTATTACATTCGTGTAGAATAGGCCTTAAAGTGAAAGATTTTGGCATGGAAAGATTCAAAATAAAATAATTTGTCATAAGAAATATCATTCATCAACAGGTCATAACTTAAATAGTGCCTTTTTATAATGCGATAATATATTATACAAAAATGCATTTTTTAAACAATTTTTTTTAAGTATTTCTTAAAATATAAAGTAATGTTTTTTCCTTTTCGATTAGTGACTGTTAAATTTGCTATCCCAATTTATTGATTATTAAATTTGCGAAATCTGATTAGAATAAGCCTTAACCTCTTTTATTAAAAGTTTTTCGAATAAAATAAGTTTAAAGAAATATCAAAAAAATGTACTTCAGTAGAAATCCATTTAAAATTAAGAATGAAATATTAAATAACCTTACAACCCCCACCATGCCATAAATAGCTAGCATATAATCAAATCAAAGAATTTCCATTTCTCAATTGTTAAATGAAAACAAAAAAGATACCAATTCGATTCGTGTTTTGTGTCTTGACCCAATTGTTGAGGGTTTTCGTACGCACATACAAGGAACTGCAATTTATTTTCTAGTATCGATTACCCATTAAATACAAATTGAAAAAAGAAAATACATTTGTTAAGTGTGGGATTTAAATTTGACAACACAGAATTAATGAGCTATTATCTCTGTACGTGTTTGTAACTCAATGCTGCCTGATCGGAAATATTTGATCTTTTTTTTTTAATCTAATTTATTCCAAGTTCAAAATTTCGAAAAGTAGAATAATGTCCATGTCACAAACATTCAAGTATTAAAATAAGCATTCGAGATTGGAAAATTACACAAAGTTCATTAAATGTCATCAAAAAAAAATTCAAATGCTTTTAACGTTAGTTTCACCTAAATAGGTTAAATATACGATATTCGTTAAGAAAACTTAAGAGGAACCGCCTAAGCAAACATGTCAGTCCAATCGCATATCGCAAAAAAAAAACGCTAAAACATTTCTATTGAGTTTCGAGTTTTCAAGATTAAACATGATATTTTAAGAAATATGAATATTATTTTGTAAAAACAGAGGTCATAATTTTTTTTATAAAATTCGATGCTTACCTCATATTTATAAAATATTTTTTGACATATTTGGTTTTTAATGCATTCTACATCAAATATAGGTTAATTAAATTTGTAAATTTTTTTTTCCTAATTTAAACAGAACTATGACATGGATAGACGATAGTTATAACTTTCTACCATTGTATTCGCACTACCGTTCACTACCACAAACAGGTTTCGATGAATTATCTTAATCACTATTCAATTTTAACCCTTTGCACTCCGTTTTCTCCTTCCAGGAGACAACATAACCAGTTATTTTTGTTCCCCGTTCTTTAAAATAAACAAGAACAGCATGATCTTGTGTTTAAAGGAGATTGATTTTTTTTCAACTTGTTCTCCTGCAGATCCAAAAGATATTATTTTTTTCCCCTCTATGAGCATAAAAAATTCTGGGAAAGTGGAATAACTGTTCCGTAGAAAAAACGAAATTGTCAAAGATGTGCGTGGAGTTCAAAGGTTTAAAGAATCCTTTATACTCCCGTTTACCAAGTCAAAATTCAATAGTAATAGAACGGCTGACATAAACATAGGTAGAGATCATCTTTAGTTGGGGCAAGGGCGTATACAAACGGTGGTCGGAAGGAGCGCGCGCGCCCCCTCCTAAATAAAAAAATATTTTTAACCGTTTTTTTTACATTTAAGGCCACACAGAGATCTTTCAGTTTTCGCATTATGGAGTAAAATTCTATTCATTTTTTTACTTCGTATTTCCTTTATAAAAAGCTGAACATTTTATAAATACTATTCATTTAGAAGATGTGCGCTTGAGGCTCGGATTTGTAAAATCCCGTTTAGTATGCTAAATGATCTTTAAGAAAAATTGCATAAAGAAACATCTGATATATATTTATACATATAAATTTTCTTGAAAGTGCCTTTTATTGCATAGTCGGCAGCACGTCCAACTTCGAAACAAGAGTTCGCGTGTTCAATTCCTGACGGACGTTACTAAATTTTTTTTTAATGTATGCTTCTTAACAGGTTCCCCAGCAACGCGAAACCAAACAGCTAAAAAATTGGGTTTATTTTGCGCCGCTGCTTTAAAAAAAAGTTCTGGATCCGATACTGGAGTAATGTCTTTCACGAGATGCCCAACCACCCTCGAAGAGACACATGGACTGCCCGAGAACAGCGTGACGTAGTTGGGACTGTTCGGGGAACTCCTGGCTATCTCTCCCCAGGCCGATCCATCATCCAACTGACAGCAGAGGTCAGTTTAACATTTCTGGTCCTCACCGCAGCCCGGGCTTAAATACTTGAACCACAGCAGTCGCTTCTATGCAGTGTGATTAGGGTAATGAAGGGCGATTAGGGGCAAGCTACCTGCGGTTGCAACTGATGATTCGGTGATTCGGTGTGGATTTTGAACAGTGGCTGATTCAGGAAAAAATTAGAGGGGACGCAAAACAGTTAGTGGCAATTATTAAATGTGTCGTCATGTGTTGAAGTCAGTCTCTCAGTGGCGTTTTTCTCTCGGGATAATTACACTGAAAATTCATTTATATCTTAAATTAGATATATAATCTCAATGTTATTAACCCTTTTCTCAGTTCATGCAACACTCATATTGTGGAACGTTTTGAAAGACGCCCGGTCTTTTTTTTCTTTGAAAATTGCACCTTTCTGCCTTTTTATTAACGAATTACCCTTCCCAAAATTCATTAATTAACATGATATCATAAAAATATCCGTTCTCATCCTTTTCACTTCAGTAGCAAAACAATTTTCTTCTTTCGTTTGAGAGTGGATTCTGCGCTATTCAAAACAAAGTTTTTTTTGTCGATTTTTTAAAAAAAAAAAACGCTTGTTTCTTTTTAAATTTATTAGCACTTTTATTAGCTGTATGGAATTTTTTCAGCATTGATTATATTTGTTAGGTATTTGATTATCCACAGATAATGATGAAAAATTGACATACTGCGATTACTCCGATTTTGATGAGAGAAAATTAAATTTTTTGCACATTTATTGCCGTGTTTCCAGCATATTTAAAACAAATTTCTAGTTGTGAAAGTTTTTATTTTTCGATTTTAATTCATTTCTACAGTTATTTAGCTACATGTTAAAAGCCAATCAGCGATGCCTAAGAATAACGGCAATTTTTTTTAAAAAACTGCAATTTGAAGCCGATTTTACCAAACATCGATTTTGCGTCCCCTTTATAGTGTCGTTTTTTATCCAAATAGAAAACTATTCCTTTTAATTTGAAGAGTGAACACTACTAAAGGTAGATATATAATAGAACCAAAACGTATGACAACATATTTACTCATATATGGACCTACAACTCAACGTGGATTATGTTGAGTTGTAGGTCCTTACCACTGCTATAATTTAAGCAACAACTCATCTAAAATAAGGGGAAAAATACTTTCCAATATTAAATATTATTTATTTTTAAATGCAATAACAGAAACGTAGATATTAAAAATATATATAAAATAAGGGCATATAACAAAACGTGACGTGTGGTTAGTGTGACGTAACAAATGAACACTCCCTCACTAGTAAATAAGACAAATCCCAAAATATTGCTAAGATTTTTGGCGGTGTTTTGGTATGAAGTTTGGCACACTGCTGGTAAGAATGTTCGAAAATATATAAAGTTCTACACTCATCAACAATTCCCGCCATTGCGTCAAGCTGATAAGGGAATAACAATTCCTATCCGATTCTTATCCACTAATGATCCCGAATACTAATCGAAAGAAAAATAAGAAAAGACCGGAGGATAATGAGGGTTCCAAACAGTTTGAAAAGGAATTTCTGAAAGAATAATTTCCGCAATCCTCCGCGAGAAGTGACGCAACCTTCTAATGATCCCCCTGATCGCCAAAAAACCTTGTAAATGCCCGACGCAATATCCATCGAAACACAAAGAATGGTTAATTGATAGGAATATCCATCATTGTTTCTACCTTGACGAAGAACATGACAAATGTAATCTCTCCTAAACAAAACTAATTTTGATTTAAAGTAGCTGGAATAGGGTTTGTAAAACATTCGGATGTCAGTTATATTGTTTTGTAAATGATTTGCTCAAATGCATTAGCTATTTTCCCGCCGATCGAATTCAATTTGTCATGGTCATCGATAAAATTGTATTTAGCTGTTAGTTTTCTATTAGAAGACATTATTATGACATCTCCATTGGTATCTAATCTATCAAATATTGCGTAAAATACTTTAATAGTATTTAAAAATTTGAATGTATATATGTGGCTTGGAACAATGTCATAATTGAAGAAAAATGGCTTCAAAGTTTCAAGCACAGCCTTTTTGCAATGTTACGGAAATCACGGAATCGTTTGATTTGAAGTGTCAGAGAAGCCTTAATTAAATAGAACGTTGGTTTCTATTTAATTAAGAAGTTTAAAATTGATATATTTAAAATAGTTATAAAATAAAAAAAAATTGACAATGATTCAGACAGATTGTTTTATTAATGATTTTCTAAAATAAATACATTATCTCTAGGCTGTTCATAGAATTAAATTTGTCATTGTCATCAATTAGTTTTCTACAAAGACATAAATGACTTCTCTGATGATATTTAATCTATTAAACATTCAGAAGAAGTATGTACCTACATTTATGCCATAAATCAAAACTCCTTTTTTATAAAAGTTTTGTTCATATAAATACATTAGCTATTTTTATAGCTAATAGAATTGAATTTGCTATCGTCATCAATAAACTGTATTTAGCTGTTAGATTTCTACAGAAGACATAAACGACTTGATCATGAAATCAATGATATTATCCTTCAAATATTGCGTCAATTAATACGACTTGACACTTTCAATACGTCATTAAAAGTGTCAAGTCGTATTAATTGAGGCTTTGGCAAACATTAAACATGGAAAAATAGTTTGGAATGATTGGCTAAAATGAATAGTTTACAAACTGAACTGTCCGTCATTCTGTCATTGACAGATCGTGTTAAAATAATCGTACTTGATACGTTACATCACTTCTCGAAGAGATATTTAATTAATGCTTGTAAAATCAACAACGTGACACGAGTAAAATTTCGCATAAGCTTATACGACTGAACGTTATCGCAGAAAATGCCTTCGTCACTAAACACACAAAATCATTAATGCGTAAAGTGATTTGCTGTAAATTAAAGCGCATTTATCTTCATTCGGTTGTTGTGAAAACCCTGTTAGTTGGACATGTGTAAAAGAATTGTTTACGGAATCATTGATAACGATATGGTCAACCAAATTCAATGGTGGTTGCGTTACTCAGCAGTTTGTGTTATATTGATTTTCTTCCTGGAACCCTGAGTGATTCAGTAAATCAACAAAGTTGTCTATTTTTTCAATCTTTGAAAGAAAATTACATTTAAATTTCGTTCAATTACAAGGAATATATCTGAATTAAGAACAAGCTTCTGCAATATAGTAGTTGATACCCAAAATTCGCAAAAAAAGTCATTTTTTTTTATATTTAAAAAATAATATTCAAACTTATCTTAATAACTCACAAAAAACTGCTTCAAAAAATTCCTATTACTTTTTTAGTTATGAATGTGTTAATGATGTGTTCCTATAACATAGTTGTATCATATGTAAACTTTAAAAGCAAATATCTCTGTTCGTGGTTTTGAAATTTAATGAACACTAAAAATGCTAAGGCTTTTTTACTATTATACTTAAAATCATAATTTTTGTGTGTATAGCAAGATAAATATATTTTAAATAGATGTATGCATTCAGATTTCCTATTTTTACCATAATTTGTTTTTTAAAACCACTTAAAATGAAATTTTATTTTTTTTCGTCAATTTTTTTTCCAAAATTTCTAATATATTTTATTTTTTTAAAGTGATGTATCTGAATCAAAATTTGAATGCATACATCTATTTACATATTATTCAAGATCTTAAATAAAAAAATTGCTTCAAAATATTGAAAAACAAAAAAGGAGTAGGAATTTTAAAATTGTTAAAAAATTTACTAAACTTTTAATTTAAAAATAAATGTGCAATTTAAAAAAAAAATTGAGCGTCTTAAAATGGTTTTTTATGCATATTTAGAAAGAGAAAAAAAATTGGATTGTACAAGTATAAAAATAAAGAAAAAAATGTCGAAGGTATCGGACCCCCTTAATTGATAGAATTAATATCTCAGTAGAGCGGTGGGCCATTGCCAATAGTTCGGGATCTATCTCGAAAGAAAGACCATGAAACGCTGCCTCGTATTTTTTAACCATGGTTAGATGACGAGGATAACACCTGAAATGACACCCGGCACAACCTCAACATAGGCCGCACGACATCAGACCACGATACTACATTAGGGAGGACCAGTCGCTTATATATGGGAGATATGTTTTTTATTAGAAAAAAACATTTGACAACATTCCGATATTACCAAATCGCGTCTTAACCCCTAAACATGTGGCCGTCGTTGGTATGGCGGTGGGAAGATGTTACTAATGCAGTGTAAGTTAATTTTATGAATATAATATAATTTAAATAAATGAGTAATTTAAATGTATTAATACATAATACATCAATAAAAACAATTGGAATTCAAAAAAAATAAAGGCCAGCGTGTAGCCCAATCGGCAGAGCCCTGAACTCAGTACAGAACGGAGTTGGTCCGAATCGCAACATGTGTATAGCGATCAGATAATTCGAGGGTTGCCAGATCATCCTCATTGTCCACCAAAAAAAATATCCGTCGTTTAGAGCCGACTGGTAAACGCTAAATATGCATGGTCCAAATGTCCTCGCGGATACACCTGTATGTCGGGTGCCAGCTCAGGTGTTGTTCACGTCATCTGACTATGGTTCAGAAATGATGCAATGTTCAAGGGTCTTTTATTAGGAATAGATCCCGAACCGTCATCACTAACCCATTGCGTAGCTCTAGTGCGACGTTGTCCAACCACCCAACCAAAAAGATTACACAATTCATTCCTACAAAAACACGATACCTACCAAGAACCCGTCTTCTCGAAACACCCAGACATCAACAAAAACAGCGACGAAGTGTGTTTTCCTAACCTTTTTCTCTCTGTCAACCACTCGGCCGGCGAGAAGTTGACCGATGAACCAAGAGAGAAAGTCAAGCATCGCGATGTTGACGTTGGGGAGAGAGAGCGCGAGGTTCGTGATGCGATGCGTGGAAGCGGGAAATGACGCTACATCAAGTGTGATTCCTGTGTTGGGGGGAATTGAACCGCAGGAACACGGATGATACAGGTACCACCACCACCACCACAGCAACAGATGCGAACCGGTGAAACAATGTTGCGGATTCTCTGCATTCATTTCTATTACCCACATAATAAATAATCGGGTGGGGCTGTGTAGGAGCACGGTCAAATGGGTTTTTTGAGAAACCAGGGTCTTTAGAAGACCCTAACATCCCTGATTGGCAGAGCCCGATTAAGACATTGAAGCAAGGGAAGCCTCATTGTTCTCAAATAGACCCTGAATCACCAAATCAAGCTTCCAATGCACTAAAATTCTTACCTCGCTTAATGACATTAAAATGAAACACATTTAAATAATATAGTAATAAGCATTCCCAATATTCTGTATGGATTTTTTTTCCTATATTAGAACAAATTTAACACACGTAGTAAGTTTTTTTTCACTAAAGTTTGCAATTCAATTTTTTTAAGGTAAATTTAGTATCAAACTATGTTAAAGGTGTTAAATATTTATATAAAATGTGTTATTTGGGGGCCCTGAAAAATGTAAAGAGTAAGTTTGGGCTCCATGTATATATATATATATATATATATATATATATATATATATAAATAAATAAATAAAATGTGTATATCACTTGTGGAATGACGAAAAAAGTTTTGCTATAATGAAAGAAGGCGAGTTTTATTAACAATAAAAACTTGTTTTCTGGAAGAATTATTTTAGTTGACAATGCGCCTTTACCCCAAAGTACCCTTCAATTTTATATAAATTTTTAAAAAAAATAGAAGCGTAGAATTCACGAATAATATGAAAGTATTCGCAAAAGGTCTCTTTCACACACCGGGAAAACAGGAGACTGCATCGGCTGCAATGTTATCCAATCAGAACTTTTTCACGTAGCCCGATCCTGCCTTGTATACCGAAACAGTGCATCCGTCAAAGTCATTTTAATTAAATAACTTATTTTAATTATGTTTTAAGTATTGAATCATAAATTTATACCAACGATATTTTTGTTTAATTTTATGTGTATTGAGGTATGAATTTCTATACTATTTAACAAAAAAAATAATCACGAAGTTTGGTGCTGTCTCCCAATACGAGCGAACTTTCCAAGCGAGCGCCTTTCGTCGTTGAAGTGGAATAAACCGTATACAGAAAGAAAGAGATTTTTCCTGCCAAAGTGTTTTTATTTCCACTAAATAAATAGAAACCATTCGCGGAATTCACAGTGGCGGAAAATGCTTTATTTGGATCGATTCCCAATTATTTCCTATCAGAATTTTTTAGAAACAACGACGTACTAAAGCTACACAGTGGGCTATTAGCCACGGTTTGGAACCTATCCCAAGGAAAGACCCGAGAACACTGATTCGTCATTTTGAACCATGGTCAGACGACCTGAGCAGTAGCACCCCAGCGCACCTGTGCAAGCGTGAGGACGTTTTGGATTACGACCGATTTTACGCGCACTGGTCCCCTACCTATACACGGCGAATGTGTTTCGCGAACGACAAGAGGCGATACTGGCAATCCTTCGATCACGAGCTCGGTGCATTCTCGAAGTTGATATTCGAATCCAAAACATTCCGATTGTGAGTAGAGTTCGTTACCACGGCAGAATCTCTTAGCCGAATATGTTAGCATAAAAAGTTTGTGGGAATGCTAACCAAATGTTGTATTAACCGCTAAATAACAATTAAGTAAGAATATCATGTATTTGCCATAGACACCAGCACGAGTTAGTTAAGTGGTAAATCAGGGTGTCTAGAGAGAACACAATTCGAAATTCCCTGATATTTCCCTGTTATCTAGTTTCTTTCAGTGTGATAGAAACGATACAGATTTACACAAACTAAGCATGAAAAGAGAAGAAAAAAATTATACAATATTCGGCACTACATACTGCTTTACACGTTTTTAAAATAAATATTTTTCTAATTCTCCCAAAGAATAAAAGAGCCTAGAGCAGTTGCTGACAACAGCTAAAAGAAAATTAGCAATGTTCAAGAAAAATTGGAAGTTCATTAGGAATTTTGAAATTATTAAACATTTGAACATCCGTCATTAAAATTGCTTGTGTGGGCAAGTATTTAGTTATAGACAGCCAATTGTTCTGCCAGGTTCTAGGCATTTCGGTACGATTTCTACGACTTTGAAAGGGAAAAAGTTTCATTTAAGTACACATTTTATAATCCAGCAAACTTTTTTTTTCTCTTTTGATTGCATTTGAAATAAGCAGACAATCAACGATGTTTCATGGCCAGAAATCAACTTAACAATATTGTTTTTGGTTAATTTCCCTGATATTTTTTATTTTAATTCCCCAAATCCCTGATAATTAACTGATTTTACCAAATTCACCGAATTCCCTGGTAATTCCATTTTTTTAAATTAATTTTTCGTTTAATTAGTCAGAGGCTTAATATTTTTACATGGTGCATCGTTTCAAATAAACCATTACAAAGAACGAGTCCTTCTACTACGTCAAAACTAAAGTCCTCCAAAACGGGCATGCAAAAATGTTCAAAAGTAGCAGAAATCAATCATGCTTGACAAGGTTTCCGATTTTGCAGAAGCGTCCGTCGTGTGAAGATAGTGTGACTGATTATCAGCGAAAAAGGACCCTCTTAACCCCTCAAGAGGGCCAGTGTCATCAACTGCCAGGGACATAGAAAGGGGTACGAGACACGCCTTCTTCGAAGAAAAGATAAATCTTATCTTGTCTTCTTCCTATATCTTATGCAAATAGGAATGTATACAGGCTCCGCGGAACCATTTTCCCACGTTTAGTCACCAACGTTCCGATCAAATTTTACTTTCTACCTATACTGATAGTGTTTGTTACAAGAGGGATACGTGTTTGTTTCGTGTTAACATTGAAAACAAATGACCCGATTTCGATGAAATTTTAAAAAATAATACGGTTTTCTTAATGTCGAGATTTTTTGTTTATTTTGATAACTTAATTAGAAGATGAATTATAACTGTCAAAAATAAATATCTTGGTACTTTCCCGATTGGCTTAAAAATCACACTTGTGTGTATTCGCCCTAATTTCAGCATAGGTTGGATTTTTTTCTGCGCTCAGTTATATGGATGACAAGCTTAAAATAGTAGATTATAAAAAGTTTTTTCACTTTATCTCGCGAAGCATTAAAAAGGAACCGAGTTATTACAACTTCATGATAGTGGACCATCTTTTCTCATAAATTTCATGAAAATCCAGTGTTTTTTCAGGTTTTTGGTGAATTAACGTCGCACTAGAGCTGCACAGTGGGCTATTGGCGACGGTTCGGGATCTAACTCGAAGGAAAGACCCGGGACGATACCTCTTATTTTTTAACCATGGTCAGATGACGAGGACAACACCTGAGCTGGTACCTAATGCAACCTCAATAGGCGTCAGGACATTGGCCATCGCATGGCTCCAACTAGCAATCCATTGATTACCAGCTGAACGCCTTTATCCACTGGGCAACTGGGGGCTCCCGAGTTTTTCCAGGAAAAATGGGAATGTGAAAAACCGCTATTTACAAGTTTGTTTTTTATTATTTTATGTAATGTTCTAATTATTAAAATTAAGACTATTTACATAAGCTGCGTTACTTAAAAATGTGTTGGAACATTCAAAACAAACGTGTTGTCGTATTGAGGAGGAGATTTGTAAGAAAACTCAAATAACTTTCCCTAAATGCATTGAATCGTACAAAGATTCCAATTGTTAGTTAATTTAAATGGAAAAAACATGCTAATGACTAATAAAATAGTTTAGTTCTATAGAAAATTCGAATACAAATTCAGCAAGTTAATTAATAAGGAATTTTTTTTTTAATTTTGGACAAAACACTTGAATGTTTGCCTCATTTAAAAATACCTTAAGGGGGTCCGATACCTTCGACATTTTTTTCTTTATTTTTATACTTGTACAATCCAATTTTTTTTTCTCTTTCTAAATATGCATAAAAAACCATTTTAAGACGCTCCATTTTTTTTTTCAATTGCACATTTATTTTTAAATTAAAATTTTAGTAAATTTTTTAACAATTTTAAAATTTCTACTACTTTTTTGTTTTTCAATATTTTGAAGCAATTTTTTTTATTTAAGATCTTGAATAATATGTAAATAGATGTATGCATTCAAATTTTGATTCAGATACATCACTTTAAAAAAATAAAATATATTAGATATTTTGGGGAAAAAATTGACGAAAAAAAATAAAATTCCCTTTTAAGTGGTTTTAAAAAACAAATTATGGTAAAAATAGGAAATCTGAATGCATACATCTATTTAAAATATATTTATCTTGCTATACACACAAAAATTATGGTTTTAAGTATAATAGTAAAAAAGCCTTAGCATTTTTAGTGTTCATTAAATTTCAAAACCACGAACAGAGATATTCGCTTTTAAAGTTTACATATGATACAACTATGTTATAGGAACACATCATTAAAACATTCATAACTAAAAAAGTAATAGGAATTTTTTGAAGCAGTTTTTTGTGAGTTATTAAGATAAGTTTACTATTATTTTTTAAATGTAAAAAAAAAAATGACTTTTTTTGCGAATTTTGGGTATCGGACCCCCTTAATGTCACAACAATAATAAAAATAATACTGCCTACAACTACAAAAGGGTACTATACTCACAAATAACCCAAGTTAAACCTGAAGCGGAAACTGTATAAATATTCAATTACTTTAGGCTCAACTTAGGTTGTCCCCGAGTATAGTTTTAAACAATCGTCAATCAAACTGCAAAAGGTCGTATGTCGATACTTCCATTTTAGTATTATAATAATTATTGCTATATGTGGCATTTTGTGGATTTCCACCCGATGGCAAAATCTCTTATGTCATCAGCTAATAAAATCTACAACCAAATGTCGAAAGGTTCCATCTGTAATATCTGTGGTTTGGGACAAGGACCCATGCCATAATTGACAGTTTTGAGAAATATAACTTCAAAGTTAGAAGCTCAGTCTCGTTGCAATCTTATGGAAATCACGGAATAGTTTTATTTGAAGGGTTAGAGAAACCTGGCGACTATGGTTTCTATTTCGTTTAAAAGAGATATATTCATTTTTTTTTTTTTTAAATTGACATTTTTGTTACAGGCCACAAATATCATCATATGGAAAAAATTATTTTTGCTTTCCTGGAAAATGCAGCTTTTAGACATACGCTATTTTGTACTTTGAGTGACGATATCTTAAAATCGTTATAACGAAGAAAAACTATGAAGTTGCAATATTTTGAATTCAGAACACTTTTTGCCCTGTTTTCGCAACTGAAAATGCAGGCCTCGTAACTTGTTACAAAGTGCTGCGATGAAATACGACCGAGTAGAGAGTATTCCACAGCAGAGTTTGATTTATTCAGTAATATCTCAGTTTGCGAGAGCGGTTGAGTAATCAATCATTGCAACGGTTTTTCGAATAAAAATGAACTAAAAACTACGTTGTATCGCTCTTGTAAGGAAAAAGCGAAATAACTGGAAGGTAAAATTTTACAAGATGTATCATTCGTTTTAACGCAAAAATGACCTTTGTAATTTGCAAATACGGTTTTTGTTGGAATGATTACTTAAGTACCCTTACATTAAGTTACCCTATACATTGTTAAATTTAAACTTTTCATCAAAAGTTTCAAAATGATAGATGATTATTAGAAGAATTCATTACGGTTATATTTTACGGAAGAAATTATTTACGAAACTTTTATGGAAATTGAGTAACAAGGTATACTATAGAGAACAATTGTAAAATAGTATGTGTGCAATTTATCCCAACTGTTTTAATATTCTAGTTGTATACAAGATTTTTCCTTCATGTTTGGCATCTTTATGAATTTACCCAATTGAATTCAAACATTAAATTAAAGATTATTATTTTTAAAATTACTAGTTATCAAAATATGCAATGTGAAATTTTCAACTCATTTATTGCCTTGAAGTATCAACTAAAGAATCTTTTAACTTGTAAATGTGATTATCAGATGATGGCAGCGCAAGGGAATTATCAGTTAATGATTTCAACACTATTTATGCCAATGTTGTCACAATTTATAGTAAATTGTAGTTACTCAAAATGTACGCCGATAATTCTAAAAGAAAACTCGTAATTGCTGCATTTGCAGGGTGCTAAAAATAATCCACGATCAAACATTCTAATTTTTTTATTTTAGTTGCATCCAATGTTAGCGTGATTCAAATGTAGATGCATTACAAATTGTAGCTTTACATTATAAATATAAAACTATTTATTGATTACAAAGTTTTTCTTTTCTCACAAATTATCCAAAAGTAATCAACGTATTTCTACACGAAATTTCGTAAAATTATTCATAACAACAAGACTCGACCAGAATTTTGATATGTAACTAATGAATTGTCATACAAGACGATCCCAGGCCAAGTCTGACGTTTGCAAATGCATGTTTGTCAATATGGTTAAACAAACCATCTGCTTTTCACATTTTAGGTCAACTGACAGAGTATGCGGGTGTTAATACAATATCAAAAAAGAATAGCTACCCGTAAAAATGCAGCTTAGCAGAAACATTCTTCAGACAAAACATTGACATACGAAGCAGTTTATGTTTACATCGATGATTTCACGAATGGCAAGTATTTTCTTAATCAAAATTATTGAATATAAAATACATATTACTAATGATTCCAAAGAATTTACTTTGATTGTACTATACATCAGTAACTACGATTAGCATTTGCAGTCAGTCATTTTTTTAAAAATTAATATTTGCTCTATTAAAAAAAAAATTAACATTCTTGTATTTGCAATATTTTTAACGTGAAATTTTAGGGTAACATTTGATTGTTGGGATTAAAACTTAAAATTCATCAATAGAAATTATTGTTCAGTAAACCAATTACAATTTTATATTGGGAATACTAAAATAGATTAAAATTATTTGATTTCAGTCAATGAAGATTTATTGTGTATAGTAATTCACTGCAATATCACTACAATTAACATGACCATCTCTTGTCAAAAGTACTGACATCTATCCAATGTTTACATTGGCAAAGGTAAAACACGATGATCAAGTTACGAAGTTTAAAAGTACAATAATCGGTATAAACCTGATTTGTCACGAATGATCACAAATGTTTTTAAAAAAAACCTTATGTTATTTACATTTTACTTCGAAATTGTAACCCGGTGCTTCATAAAACCTAGTCAAAACCGTTATTGGAATTTACAATGTTTACACCGACAAAGATCGAATGTGACGACAAAGTGTTAACGAAGTTTAAAACAACAATCAACCGACATACGATTTAAAAAAATAATCCAAAAGCCGTTTGGATTTTGCTGTCAGAAATATACAGAAAATGCAACCTGTTGCATTATAAAAAGGCATTCCCAGACTAAACTATTGACAAGTATAATGTTTACATCTTCGACGGTGAAACATGATGGGAAAGTTATCAAATTATTCAACTACAACAATCAATAGAAATATAATTGTTAACGAATGATCATAAATGTAGGAAATCCGAATCGTATTCACATACACAAAAATAAATGCCACCCGATGCATCGTGGAAGACAGTCCCTGCTCGGAACCATTGACAACTCCAATGTTTACAATCGGTGAAGGTTAAGCATGCAAGGTATAATAATAGAGATGGGGGAGTGAAGAAGAATCAAAATAAAAAAAAATCGTCCCACAATGTGGACTCACCTGTTGACGGGGGTCGAAGAAGAGGGAGCCTCCCCGTTGTTCGAATCGTCGCCACAGGTAGGTGCCGATCCACCTGCAACGCTGGTCGGCGGCGAACCCGAAAAACCTGTCTGATCTGCTTCCATGGCCCAGGAACCAGTCCACCCTGTTTGGAGTTCCACCAGCTTCTCAACTACCAGACGACTCCGCTGCACAACCCGTCAACTCTTCGGACACCGCGGACCCCTAGGAGAGTCCTGTCCCCCTCCAGTGACGAAAAAAAAAAAAAAAGAACACCAGCGAAAGGGGAAGGAAAAAAAAAAATGGCGGATAAGTTTGGAATCACCTCATGGCCAAGTCGGATTATTACAAACTCCACAGTCTTCGGATGGATCTTTTTTGGCGTTCGATCGAACAAAAGACTTATTCCAAATGCGAGTCAAGGAACTCGAAGGTGTGTTTTTTGGACGGTAAACCTGCTTCCACCAACCGCGATGGACTAGGCTGCGTGTGACGTGGCCCGGCAGAGATTCGAACAGGTAAGGGGGAAATGCCTTCCACCCCTTGGGACGAAGTTGGAATGGAAGCGGCCCGCGGTTGCCACGGCTACGGGACCGTCCCACCAAGACATTCCAAGGTCATCGAATCAGAGGCGGAGGAAGGAGTGAGCGGTGGATTGCCCGCGCAGGTAGGGGAGGAGGTATGGAATGCTTTTTTTTTTACTATTATTATTCTTCGCAGGTGAGTTGAGTATGGGCATGCGGCACAATGGCTGCCACGCTTGGCGGACTTTCGCCCATTCGGCCACTTTAAGTTAATTTTTATTTCAAATAACTCGTATTTAAACGTTAGTTTTAGATTTTTGTGACTTCAATACAATAACACTTTAATTATTCTTAAACATAACTATAACTTTTCCATATTTATAAGTAAATTTCAGATATTTTTAGTGATTTGGCGATTTAAAATTATGTGTTTGGCGATTTCGTAAACATTGTAAGATGGCAGTCTTGTTCGGCTCCCCCTTCTTGTCCCTCCCCCCTCAGGTATACCCTCGGGGGGTTGCGGGCTCTGGGAATTCGGAATGGGATCGTCCAATGTGAGAAATGAGGAGGGATAGGTTGATAGTTGCAGACGATAAACGCAAGAGGATGATGCACTGGCATTTTGATCATCCCCATCGACTGGCCCCTTCGGATTTATTTATATCGAGTTGGTTCTTTTTGTTAAGCTGGACATAGGCCTCAGCATTTCCTAATTAAAATTCTTTTTTTTTTATTTATAAGATTCTTTAACCGATTTTTCGTCTTAAAAAAATTTGACACCGACATTTAAAAAAAAGTTTGGATAACAAAAATTGCAATTGGTTTTAACATTAGCAAAAAATTTAATTAGTTAATTAAATATAAAATACTTTTTGAATGCTCATAACGTCATAGTACAATGATATTATGGGCATTTTTTTTACTTTTAAAATAATGTATTTCTAAAAATCATGTTGATTTCTAAATGTTTCATGTTATCTTTATTTTTACAAAGAATTTTTGTCCTTAAAATAAGAAATTTAAAATACAATACGTTATTTCATAATTTTGTTTAGCTATTATGCCAGATTTAAGTTTTTTTTTTATGGTGAAAGTCAAATCATGTAGTACAAGAAAATTTTTGTTTGTTTTGAAATTCAAGTCATTGTTATTGAAAAATTATGAGCTTAAATTTTACTTAACAGCAATTTGAACAATGATTAAGTTTGGACTTTATCTACATTATAAAACCAGATCAAAACTTTAACTAGGAACTATTGATTCGATTTCGTATAATTTATTAACTTATACTTGTATATCATTGCAAACACCTTACGCGTTCATGTTATTTTTGTAGCAACTATTATTTTAGAAATTAAATGGACGTTTCACACTTTCCAAACTTTTCAAAGCCAAACCAATTTGTATTTTCATTGATCTGTGAAGAGCTTTATTATTAAATTTTCATTTTCTCCGATTTTAAATATACATCGTGAGATTTTCACTTCAAAACACATGATAAACTTAAGTTTCGATATTTTTTAATCCCTGCAGTTAAAAACACGCATTATATTTGTTTTAAAATCTTTATTTCATTTCTTAATATAATTGAATATTCCAATAACTTAATTCTAAAATAGCATAATCCTCGTTAACGTTTAAAAGAAAATCGTACGCGAAATTATTTTCAAAATTCAATTAAAAAAAATTATACTTGTATCGCTTTTGATATTCGTATTACATTTGCTTACATGACAAGTTTATAATAAATAGCGTTCCCAGAAAAACTGGTAATTGTAAAGTGTCTTTTATAAAACCTGCATGTTTTTTGAAGTTTTTAATTTGCATGCTTTAAACCTATAAAAATGGACTGATTTTCCTTCGAAACATTTTAGGTAGAATTTTTCATCATTAAATCTACATGAAACTCACTTTTGCGCCTTTCAAGAAAGTTTTATGCCGATTTTTTTTTTTAGTTGGGGAATTTGATTTTTCATTTTTTAAAACACACAAAGGCAAAACTGAATATGTAATTATCAGTAAACTAATACCGTAACTGTCACAGAAAATAATGGGCAAGTTGCAGATCGATTAAACAAGGAAATAATTTTTATACGAGTCGATTAAAAATATTATTAACAGCAAGGCAAGTTTATTCAAGCAACATCTAGGAATTCCAATATTTTCTATTAGAGTTTCTATTTTCCTTAGGTTTTATTGCATTGACATATAATACAAATAAACTAACTTCGTACCTTTAACGACTGCAAATTAAAACAAACACCGACAACCTATGTTATGTTACAGAATATCAATCATTTATAAGCAATGTTTATATTTTTTTCTTTAAACCAATAAACTCCAATTATCATTTTTTTTTTTTTGGGGGGGGGGAGAGTAAAAATTTCACATAAAAAATACAAAATTCCAACCGTCTCGTTTATATACAGTAAAATATAGTTTAATATGTATTTTCCAATGATTAATATTTATAAATCAAACTCTTTGTTTTATATTTAAATTTTTTTAATTAATTATTAAAGACTACTTTAGGACTGGAACAGTACACATTGCTTCTATGAAAATTGTTTCGTTAAAAACAATAAAAGCAATATTTTTTGTAAATTACATATGCAAACAATTCCGATATCTTTTGTGATACTTCTAGTATATTCTTTTTTTTCTTCTTTTTATTTCTAAATTTGTATTTAAACACTAGAATTCGGAAAATTAAATGTCTTTAAAGAGCCCAAAAATTAGGCGTTTCATATTTTTTTAAATATTAAGCTTATGCTATTTTTTAAATCAATAAAGAAGTCATTAGCATTTCAGAAATATCTAATATGTGACTTAGTTTAGTTTATGACTTAATAGAATGACTTTCTTTAGTTTATTTTCAATATGGCTAACAATCGTTTGAAAGAAATTCGTTACTTAATTCGAGTTTAGACAGCAGTTACCAGTAGCAGGTTACCGTGGAAAGGGGAATAGCCATTTTATCTTTTAATATAACATTTATATGCTTTTGCTAAAAAAAATTATACTGTTTATAGATTTAGAAATAAAGAAGCAGTAAAACCTAAAACTTTTTTTTTTCATCTCTAACATGCATTCTGACATGAAAGGTCTTTAAAATGATCTACATGGGGTGCCAGGATCGGAATATCAATTGTTATTTAACAAAACATCAATTACATAAATAATCAATCAATTGCAAATAATAAACTTGGAAAAAAAATACTTATTGCTATCGCACTTTTCTTTAAATGTTTATGCTAACTGCTAAAAAATGTTCCTCTTAACACAGTTTTTAAGATATACAGTAAAAATATTATGCAATGTTTTTAATTTTCGAAATTATTTTTTAAGAAATGGGACCCTTAGAGATGTTGTACCTATAATATTAAATTTTTTTAATTGGGCCCTGATTCACAGTACATGTAATTTAGAATATAGACGAACAATTAGTAATCAAACATGGAATAAAGAAAAATATTTTTAGACAAATATTTTTGTATTTCGTTTGCTAAATATAGTGAAATTGGAGATTTTTTCTTGATTAATAATTAGTCAGAAGTGTTATAAAAAGTTAGGTGAACTATGTGCACCCAGACTAAAATTTAAGTTCACCTAAAATTTTAAATACATAATGAACCAACTAACCATTATCTAAACAATAAGGCTATTATAATAGTCTATTATTATTTTAACCGTTATCTAAACAATCCTTCAGCTCAACGTGCGTTTGCAATAAAGCTTGCAAAATTTAATAAGTTGCCATTAATAAAAACATTTATTGATTTAAGAAAATTTTAATCTTTCAGATTTAATGGTATATTGAAAACAAGTTCATTTAAAATTTCAGAAATAATATTTTTTCTTAATGTCATAAATTTTGCTTAGAATAGACTCTGATTCCTTGGAAGAACGGAATTTCTTTAAGGCACAGGAAAATAAAAATAACTCCGTGCCAATTCCAAAAAACAGAATAAATGAAAAAATGAAAAGAAAGAGAAGAAGAAAAAACGGTAACAGGTATATAATCTTGCTTTGAGTGTGTGTGTGGGGGGGGGGGGGGGGCAGCGAGGATTTTGCTCTACTGCCATCCCAGAGTCGGCCATGGAGATAGAAAAAAAAATAAGAAGGAAAAAGGGGAGTCAGGCATCACTGATTTTGCAGGGATGTATCGCTTTCTTCGTCCCTGCCTATTCTCGCTTTTTCAACAAAATGAAAACAGTGAATTGTGGATCGGAATTTCACACATCGAGTGTTTCCCGCTCGTTCCATAAACTCCCACATCGGCGATTCTCAACTTGAGCAACGTTGTTAATGATTTTTCCGTCGAAGAATACCCTGGGCTTTCGAAAGAGCCGAAAAGTCTTCAAAATATCGGAGTTTTATTTTTCGCCATTGATAGAATTTACAACTTCTGCTATCATGAGTCATGTATATTTTCATTAATATATGTTTTATTGTTTTCATCTGCTTCCCAATAACTTGGTATGGAGATTATTTTTTAAAAAACATTTAATTTTCTTTATAAATGAAAGTTTATTGTTTACACTTTCATATGTTCCAGTTGCGTTAATTTTTTTTTATTCCCTTGATACTTTACCATAATATTACTTAAACAGATTCTTGAACGAATGCTTAAAGGTATAATTTATATTTTTTGTAATGAATGATTTTGTAATGATAAATCAAATTAGAGTGATTTTTTTAAAGAAAATTTTGTATATAAACGGATATTCAATTTCAAATTTTCTAAAAAATACTTCCGAATTTACTAAAACATTTCCAACGTTTTGTTATAATATTCAAGGTGTAGGATAAGGTAAAATGAGTAATTAAAACTAATTTCACAACTGCCCATTTCAAGTATGACTGCCCATTCTTTATTTGTGACTGCCCATATTGATTTGGGACTATCCATTTCATATTTGTAACTGACCCTTAGAACAGTGTTTCCAAAAAGGTGGTCCGTGGAGTCTCAAAGAAAAAAAAATTTCAAATGCATTGAAAATCAACCTTGGCGACTTTTTTGTAAAAGCCATATTCGGACTTATTGACATGGTAAATAACGAAAAGCTGACAAATATTTTTAAAGATGTGAAACTAATTGAATTTTGGTTAACTGTCCGAAGTGACCAAAAACAACTGGGTGATAAATCTGTAATGAATTTGATCCCTATTTGCACAGTTCATAGATGGGAACAAGTCTTTTCTACCAACTGTTATATGAAAAGGGAAAATATAAATCATGCAGCCAAACTTCTGATTGTGGTGTTATCTTTTATATGTATTTGCTAGGTAAATTTGTGACCCTATCCTTAGTAAAAGTTGTGTTTGATAATTTCTTCTTCATTTTCATGTTTAAAAAAAAAATTGAAACGTATATGTGCGCAGAAATAGGGGGTACTTCCATGAGCATATATGGAAAAAAGGGATCCCTAGTCCTATTTTAGTTTTAGGAAGAGACCCGTGACTTGATGTTAATTGGGAATACTGGCGTAGAATAAGCCCTGCAATTAATCCAACCAATCACAAACAAAGTTAAAAAAAAAAACTGAAGAAATAAAAGCAGAGTTTGGTTCCGATGGAAGTAAATCTGGCAGAGTCCCGACATCGGAAAAACAAAAACATTTCAAATGACTGCTTTTATCCCTTTTTCTGCGAGAGAGAGAGAAAGCAAAGGCGAAATGACTCCTTTTTCGAGAAAAATGTTGGTTTTGCTTCTCCGTATCGCAGACAAATAGCGAGAGTGGTTTTCTCTCGGTTACTTCTTTTTTTTTTTCTTCTTCTTGAAAAGAAGATGGTGTTGGTCATGGGACTGTGTCGAAGATGTTTGCCAAGCATGACCAAACTTTCTTGACTTGCTTTTTTTTTTTTGTATGTTTCATACCTTAAAGGGGAATGATATGGGACATTAATGCATCCACTTTCACGTACGTCTGTCTGCTTGCCTGAAATTTAAAAACAGGTTTCGAAACAGCTTTTGAAAATTCTTGAAATTAAATTGTTTATGAATAGATTCTAAAAGTTTTTTTTTTATTGTTGCCTGGGGCGAGAAACTTACAAAGCGAAGTTGTGTCGCGTTCACGACTGGCGGGAATACAGAAACAGATTAGTTTGAAATGAACGGTGAGGGAGGCGAGTATTTGAAGGTTTCGGAACAGCTCGGAGGACTAGGATTTTTAGGATTAAATATTTCTTAATTCATTTCCATGGTTCGCACGGTCCTTAAAAGTCCTTAAGAACTACTTAATTTAAGTAGGTCCTGAATGAAGGGCCCTTAAAGTCCTTAATTTTTGTCAAACATATGTGTTTTTTTTACTAATTCAAATGGGTGGTATTTTTTCGTGTTTAACCCGAAAGTCCGAGTTTTTAAAATTTTCGAACTCAGAATTCCGGGTGCATTAAACTTATCGTAATGTAGAATTCCGGATTGTACGTTTATCGTGTCCACACTTTTGACCGTTATGCTCAAGTATAAATAGACAAGGAGAGAAAGACGTGAATAGACGGATTTAGTGTTAGAAAGAAAAAATGTGGAAGTTTTGATCTCTTTTGTTCAATTTTTTAGTCAATGGTATTTCATTATCATACAGAACACTTCATAGTTAGAAAATCTCCATTTGTTGTTTGTGAAGAATCGATACTCATTCTAGAAAAACGAGGAAAATCACAAAAATATAGCATCTTTAAGGGATGGGAATTCTACGCCAGAGTTTGCCGGAAGTGGTATCCTGCGCCAACTTGCTACAGAACCACATTTACATGCTATTCTATGCCAATTTTGCGCCAAAAATGTGCGATTCTCCGCTAACGGCGTCAAAAAAATATAAGAGGTCCATAAAAATTATCAAAAGGTCCTTAAGAACTACTTAATTTTTACTTTTGAAAATCTGTATGAACCAAGATTTCAGCATTAAATAAAACTGAAATAACTATAAAAGAGAACACTTGTTTTTTTTTTCCTTTACGCAATCGTGAATTTTTAATAATCATTTTAATAAAAAATGAAAAATATAAAGTGTTGTGTGTATTAATTTCCTTTCTTATTTTCCAGACGTTTCACCGGCAACTGATTTCTCAAACGACCTGTAAGTCCTGTCGACTTAGTTTTAAAATTAAATAACTATGTCGTGAGGATGCATTGGTCTGTCATCTGAAATTGCAGTTGGCCTACGACAAAGGTGATATTCTGAAGGGAACTGTCCCTATACTGAAATTCATCGAACATTTGGACATTTTACTGAGATATAAATAACAATAGCCTAGGTAAGTAAATACTTCATTTTTATAAATAGTATCACAAAGCTGAACTGTGGCCTGCAGTGGCCGAGCGGTCAGAGTAATAGGTTGAGAGTGCGCGATCCCGTGATCGGAGGGTTGCAAATTTTGTGCCTCTCGTCGTCCGAAAAAACTGCCGTCTATAACACCTGGTCACGCAACCGTGTGGAAATGGGTCCAAGACGTATGTAATGTGCACAAGTCCTCTGTGCGGAGAATTACGATTACGGTTGTCGTCTTCCAATCAAAGAATTGCTGTGTAGGGCGTAGGGGTGCACATTAAATCTGTCTTGATTAAAATGTCTTTGATAGTCGTGGAAGGGTTGGGTTCCAGCACAAGTATTGTCCTCTCCGTTTGATCATAGTTCAAAATTATAAGACAGTTTTCACGGGGTTTTCCTTCGGGATAGATCTCGAACCATCATAAATAGTTCATTGTGTAGCTCTAGTTCGACGTGAATTCAAACAAATTAACAAACGCATTAACTTCATCGACAAACAAGCCCACCTGTGTATTTACAAGGAAATGGTCGCTTAATTCCTGTTTCCATAAATAGAAACGTATGGTCACGCTTTCCGAGGTGTCAGTGTCAGGATAAAAGGCTTATCTCCCCCCCCCCCCCCCCCCCCCCACACACACACACCTTAAGATAGAGCACGATCGTCTGCTACACATTAGAATAGCCCCACCTGTTTTCAATTTGGTTATCGGCTGATAAATTTGGGAAACATTACCTCAAGTTAAGTGGAATTTTCTAGGGTAAGTTGACTAGCAATCGTATCTTGTCATAAACGAGGCTAGTTCATGCCCTACGATAACGATAACCATATCTCTGAATATCTGATTGGATTGGCTCAAACAAATTATTAAATGTACTGTGTTTTTTAGTACTATATATGTCGCAAATATCTTTATGTAGAAAAATTAGTATTTGAATAGTTAAATTTCTCAATTCGTTGACATGGGAAAAAATAAAGAATCAGTGTTATAATCCGGAACCTTAATTTTATATAAACTTATTTCAAGCTACAAGTTAAGAAAACGTCTTAAATTTCAAGAAACAATGAATGAAGTATTTTTTTTTATGAAACAAATTTATTAGAACTTGTTGAATTTTTAAGAAAGGTTCCAAATTTTTCCATAAGACCCTTTATGCCAGGGATAAGGACTTCTAATTTATGGTAATTGCAAAAATTATTAAAATTTTTGCAAATATTTTTTAGTTGCATAATTATTTTCGTTCTAACATTGTTTTTGAGATTCAATTTAATGTGTGAATATTTTTAGTTTATAAAATTAAAGTAAGAGTGGTCAGTGACGCTATGTCTATTGTAGCGAATATGTAATTTCAAGTACCTTGTGATAAATCTCTGAATTTGGTTGGTGTTTTTGCAGCTGCAAGTATTCATTGAACGGTATAATTTACTCTGGTCATTCACCCTCTATTCAATAAAATCAATATCTTAAATATTTCCTGTTATTCTGTAACGTTTTATAGTGTCATTCTGTTTCAACTTTTGAGGTTAGATTTCATAGAATTTCCTTCAAACCGTGTTTATTCCGAAATGTCCCCGGGTACGAAGTTATAATAACTGTCAGGAGAATTAGATAACTCCGGTATGAATAAGTTTCTTACTTATCAAAATTGTGAAAGTGCACTCAAAAATGACTAACGTATTATTTTTCCTGAAACATTCTTTAAATTTTGACTTAATTCTGTTATCAATACAATTTTTCGATTTTTTTTTCATTTCACCCTTTCTGAATAACCCATGACAGCCAACCGGAAAGTCTGAGACAACCAACCAGGTGTGTGGGGGTGGCAGGTTGTCACAAAAATGTACTCGGACAAAAACCTCTTTTGTTTTAAATAGCTACACTTATTGATATGGTCTTAAAACTATTGGAAAATATAGCCAAGGATATTCTAATGATATAAAGGTAAATTGTAAAACCTGCCTCTTCAAAAATTAAAAAGGGAAATTTGCGATAACCTGCCCCGTTGATACCCTCATCTTCTAATTTTCGTTGGTCATGCACCTGCTTACAAAATGCAGTCGGAATCGGAGAGGTACACACATTGCAATTTATACCACGCTAACCAAATAAAGTTGTTATCTCCCACCATTACCCAGCAATCCAACACAACAATGAACACAAATCATTAGCGCTCGAAACCACGATTCGGTACGTCGATGCAACGATCGCCCCTAAACAACCGTTGTTGCCATTCATGCCCGACAAATACTCCTCAACAATCCACTTTCCCAAGGGAGGGGAGGAGGAGGAGGAGGGGCAGCGTTTAATGATGACTGTGTGCCAATCCCAGCGTCAAGTGTCCATCGGCACTCATTGTGTGTTCTAATTGGGGGAACTGGGGAGGTATGTGTCTGCGCGCCCGGGGCATTTGACCCTAATTTTGGGAACGTTGCCTCTTTCTCGCCCCTTGAAAGAACCCCCCTCTTTATTGGACTTAATGGAATCGTCCAAGAACCAAATTGTTCACGACCTACGCTTTTGGGCAAAAAGAGAGGGGAAAAAATCACGCATTAAATTTTCAACAAAATTGTGGAAAAACCGGAAAACTGCAGTTTTTTGAAGATATGTTAATTTAAAGGTTTTCGTGTCAATATTCTTCATTAAAAAAACATTAATTTTGAAGCATTAAAATTATTGAAAGGATAACGCAGATTTTTTTTAAAGGTTTATTTTTTGCAGAATTTTTTTTGGTGCAGCATTTTTTTAACATCCTTTATAAAACCTGCAAAAAACCTTCAATTTCATAATTTCAAAGAAGTTTTTGTTCAGACTTTTTTTGCAGGGATGTTTACGAAAACAAGGGCAGTATTTTCAATTAGGAGCAAGCTAGAGCCTGCTTCTAATCAGTGAATATATTTTGGTCTCGTAAGGAAAGAATTTAAAACCCTCCTAATAACAAATTGCTATATACAAGTTGGGGATCGAACCCGCTTCCTCCGAATGCTTGTCGGGCACCATTCGGCCACAACAAGCCCCCCACCCCTCCACCCCCTCACCAACATCACCTAGGTGGTGTTGCCCTCACCCCTATCTCTCCGCAATCCAAAGGGAAAACCTAGGGACACTGTTTTAAAATTTTGAACTATGATCAGATACGAGGACACTGCATGAGCTATCACTCTACCCACCTGAACTAAACGTGAACCCCTGTACACAGCTGATATTTTTTGCAGACAAACAGAGAAAATGGCGCAATACGGAACCCAATGTAATTTATACAAAAAAACAAAAGAATATGTAACAAATACAGTGATTCCCGAAAGTGTTCGTACACTTTTTAAAAAAATGTAGAAAAAGCGCTGTAGTCTGGAATTGAATTCGAATAGAAAGTTCAATTTTATTTCACACAATCTGCATGTAATTCCGATTAAAACTTAATATATATATTTTAAATATTGAAATATTTTCACTTCATAAAATGAAAATGCAAGGAAGCAGATAAAAAAAGCGACACAAAAGTGATCGTACACAAAAACATTTTTGGATAAATTCATAAATAAAATTATTGTCTGTCGCTTTTTTTTTCGTTGTGGTGACATTTAAAATTTGCTTGGCTTTACTTTTTGCTTGCTTACTTCGTAATATTCCATTTATTATTTAAAAATGAATCGTAGTCGAAAGGAAACAAAAAATAGTATTCGAATATTGATTATTTTTATCATAATATTGGTAAATCAGCTCGGAGTATCGCTAAATTAATAAATTTATCCCATTCTACATGCAGTATGTGATAAAGCGCTTTAAAAAAGAAAATCGGATCAAAAACAAGGTAAGAAAATGTCATCCGGCAAAGTCAACTCAACGTGACAGTACCATAGAGTAATGATACAAATAGAGGAATAAAATTGCTGATTTCCGTGTGTCCATCATTGAAACCACGTGATATGTGGAAATGCCAATTCATTCATGCGCCAATATTACTTGGCAGGCCTTGGCGACTTTAAGAACTAAACGAGATCGCAGTATTGTAATATGGTTTTGTGTTTAATTTTGTATTTAAATATCGTTTTTTTTAACGAGTGGCACAATTTAAGGGAGTTTAACAGATATATTAAGGAGATTTTTCTTACTTTGTAGTTTTGAAATAATTGCATTACGTTTTTATTTAAAAAATTTACCATCGAAGTTCTTTCAATTGTTATTTTGTATACTTCAATAAGAAAATATGAACAATAAAACCTGAGAAATATAAAGAGTTTCGCTTCTTCGAGTATTGAACACAAATAAAATATTTTCGTTTCGTTAATGAAGAGGAAATATTTAGCGCATATTGTTTGAAAATAAGTAAATACGTACATATATGTTAAGAAGTTGAATACGGACCTTTTCACCAAAAGAGAAGAAAATGCATCAAATTTGAAACTCCTACAGATGTCTGAACGCCAAATGTGGCAGCACTATAACCACGTGATGTGGGTTTTTCTTTTCAATGTTGACACCGCGGCCTTACGAGAGTCTGGTATTGAAGGCGCTCTCTATTTAATATTACAACTCTCTGAGATTTACAGTTAGAAAATTTGTGAAATCCTCACGTTTGAGTGCAGAAAAAATATTTACATTATTTACTGAACCATGTTTTACTTCAATTTCAATTGAAACTATTCGCCAAATGCTCAGATAAGCTGGATTACATGGGTGTTCTGCCCTTAGAAAATTCGTTATTAATGCAAAAAATAGAAAGCTTAGGATTTCCTTTGCAAAATATACGAAGAACTTAGTTGAAACCATGTATTGGATGCGTCTTTATGTGTGGGTTCGTATCAGCATCAGGACTAGGTGTAATTTGGTATTTAAAGATAGCATAATAAATCAGTACTAGGAGGCTCCGCCCCCTGCTCCGCTAACGCTCCGCCAACCCCCGGAGGATTGCGTAGCAATCCTCCAAGGTTTGCTTCGCAAACCAATTCTCACTTCGCTCGCTATAAGGTAGGACATACTAAAAATGCGTCCTAGCAACAATATTTTTTTTTATTATATTACTGTAAACTTTAAAAGTTGAAACTGAAAATTTAAATAATTCTTCTTGTCGTAAATAAATTTTTTCTTCATGTAAATCAATATAAAATTATTTAAAGTATTTTTTTTTGTTAAAGTACAAACGGGAAAACAATGGTACCACTGGCATGCCTATAATTATTATTATTTTCCTCATTTTTGCCATGCTTTTCATGCCTTTTAGCTCAATTTCTTACATTATTTGTAGTTTGTTTTGGATGTAATTGATGTTAATCCTACTATAACCTTGCCTACCAAAAGTGTTTTATTTAATGACAAAACATTAAAACGAAAATCGAACGAAAAAAAAAAGTAATGGTTGAAGGATGGAGGAAATTGATGCAGAAATTACAAAAAAAAAAACCTAAAGAAATCTATTCCCAGACGTTTAAAAGCTGTTGTGTATGTTACAGGATATCTTATTAAATACAAATTTACTGAAATATTGTAATATTTATTAATGTGTAGATATTTTTTTTTTAAAGTGTACGAAGACTTTTGTGAGATAATTTTTTTGTTACTTTTTAATTATTGATTTTCCCCAAAAAAACTTTTAATATCTTTTAAAAATATTTTATGAAGTTTTGTTAAGAACAATATATATATCTTATTAAAAAATTCCCGTTCTGAAATATTAATTTTTATTAATGAATAGAGCAGTATTTCTTTGAAATTCGTAAGTGTCCGAACACTTTTGGGAGCCACTGTATACAACCCTGTACGATTAAATATTCTGATATATTCAAGTTACTCTATCTCTTTCGATGCAGTTGAAACAACAACGCTCAAGTGAAAAGAATGAAGTAACTCTGCAACAATGGTCCAGATGCTATCTACGGACACTCAATATGTGACCAACTTGGAAAGAACTCCATTCTTGTCCTTCTAAGTTGCAGAAGCGAAAACCATTTTCGTCACTTCTTCGAAAGCAGAAAATTGCTTCACATCATTGTTTATCATTTTTCTCAGACGCGGTCTCCACCAATTATCTCTTCATTTTGTTCCAGAAGGAGCCCATCGCCGGGAAGGGTTGCCAATTGAGAAATCGCCAAGATAACCGCAAAAAAATTAGTAAATTTCATCAAAAACTGTTAAGACTTCAAAATTTAAAGAATTTTGTTACTTTTTTTTTTATATATATATATTTGATTCTATACTATGATTCTGATTCATCTGATGTCAAAAGGTTTGTTCTTACAATTAACACACATTTACTTTTCAGCGAACCTTTCAAAGAATATCAACACAATTTTTTAAAAAAAATATTAGAAAATACATTTACATATATACTTAAAAATGAAAAATAGCTCAAGAACGAATATAACTACTGAAATAATTACTTTATGAATTCGGTTTGTAAATTGTCAATGCTCAAGAAATGTGGAAACAAGATTGGGGGAATCAGACATGCGCAGAAAGTAAATGCCGCTGGTTTCATAAGCGTAGAAAAGGAAGAAAGTGGATCTCATGTACGATCTTTGGACACACAGAATTTTTTTTACAATTTATGATTCAGTCATCCAATTTATGAAAATTATGGAAATTCTCATTTTTAAATCATAACATAATGTTAATTTATTAAGAAATTTATGCAGTTAACTAGATAATTAACAAATGATTATTAATTAACAATCTACAATTAACTAATTACAAATTAGCATAACTTCTAAATAGAGTTTACTATTTTATATTGGTAAAAATTCTAGGTATGGAAATTGTTGAAGCCCTGTCACCATGATTTTTATACTGCTATACGCAACTGCTTGGTTTTGGTAGGTTTATGCCAGCATCCCCTGTTTTAGGATCTTCAATTCACATTTTAATTTAAACAAATTTTGCTAGGGGGTCCAAGTATATTAAGTCGAAGAGGCCAATTTTTAAAAATCCCCTCCTATTTTTGGACGCAAGAGAGTAAAAAACAATCCCAAACTCGAATTAAGAATATTTTACATAAAACAAAACTTTGACCACCATGACACAACTGAAAGTTTTGGTTTATATTTAAAAAAAAAATCAATGATTGAGGATTTTTCGCCAAAATGCGGCAACACTAATCCCTCGAATGTCGCCACGTGTCCTTCCCCCCCCCCCCCCCCCCCGCCTTCCCCTACCCCCATGCCTTAGCGACCCTAATTGAAAAAAAAATAACATCATCAAAAGTCATTTTGACTTTATATCCACTCGAGTCAAGAAAAGAGGAACGTCGATTTTGTGTGACGAGTCCGCTTTGAGACAAATCTTTTTTTATCACTCACTTCAAGAGGGGACGTCTCAAAATTGCGTTTAATTTTTATTGCTTCACAGACGATTGTTGCCATGTCCAAAAGCCCATGCCATTCACTAATGTTAGAATTAACATTTTATGAGTCTCTTTGGTTTCGCTCGATTAGAAATTGGGTGCTAATGCGTGTAAATTTTTTATTTAAATCAAACTACATAAGAGTCGTGGAGTGGATGGGGGCACATAGAGTCAGAAGAAACAGCTTGGTTATCTCGTTATACTTGCCAAGACTTTATTGGTCTGACGATCAATTTCTATATCTGTACTCAAATCATATTTCAGGCTGTCCGTGTTTCGATACATCCACACCCGATTTTGACGTGAGTACGTCTTTAATATCGGTCTAGGTGCAGCGGTCATTTGCAGAAACTTGAGCGACATGAAAATGGTTGAGATTTCAAAATCCAATATCTCCAGGGGAGTTAGCCGTTGGGGAAAAATAACCTACCATCGTGCAGAGCACAGGAAAGTAGGCTGCGTCGACTAAGTCAGTCATCAATGAACTATCCCCTCTGACTTTTCTACCGCGTGGAGGGGATGAGTTATATAAAGGGCACTCTGGTGGTCTATTTTACCGATGTCACTATTTGATGGTCCGCGGCGTGTGAGTGCTGACTGAAAATTATAGAGAAAGGATAAATTGCACAATTCCATTCGACTAGTTCAGTGGTCGGCAAACCGCGGCTCGCGAGCCACATGCGGCTCTTTGGCCTTCTGAGAGTGGCTCTTCTGGCGAACAGTGCGATTGAAACTTCGTGGCCCAAAATTAAAAACAACAACATACAAACTTGACTTGCCCAAACTTTCCAAGGAGATGCAAGGCAATTGTTCACATTAGTGTTTGTCAGTCATTGTTATGATTGAGAAAGGTATGTTAAGATGGTTTGGACATATAGAGAGGATGAACGAAAAGAGATAGACGAAATACAAGACGAGTGTGGATGGTAGAGTTGGAAGACGTTGATCTCAGCGAACGCACCTCAGTCAGATTGGGGACGATTTTAGCAAAGGCCAGCTTAGGAGTACCCTAATTAAGTTAATAACTATGTATCTACCTACATAGTTTAAGTTTTTAAAAAATTGGCTCTCAAAAGAAATTTCAATCGTTGTTATGTTGATATTTGGCTCTATTGACAAATGACATCGCCGACCACTGGACTAGTTGATAGTTTAAACCATTTGTGTGAAAACTGTGTGGAGTGGAAAGTGACGCGGATTTGTAAAAGATTCCACTGTGAAGCCAAAATATCACACTGAAGTTCAATATTGAAGCATAGAAGAAAACTGAAACAGTTTGAAAGAGCAGTTCAAGAACGATCGAAATTTCACCGAGAAGTCTAAATTTACGGCAAGTGCGGAGAGGGAGAGGTGTAGTTGCCGGAGACGTAAGAAGGAGCAGGCGCGCGTACAAAGTATTCACGATTCAAACAAGTGCTCGGAGGGTTGCCAGATTCGCTACAAAATACTAGAAAAGTCGTCCAGAACATCCGCAAAAATTAACGGCGTGTATACGGGACTGGTGCACGATACATCTGATCGGGGTCCAAAGTCCCGACGTCTATTGAAGGCGTTGGGTGCCAGTTCAGGTGTTTCCTCGTCATCTGACCATGGTTCTAAAGTAACGATGTGCATGTATGAATGTGTATGTGTTCCCGGGTCTTTCCTTCGAGATAGACCCCGAACCGTCGCTAATAGCCCACTGTGCAGCTCTAGTACGACGTTAATTAACCAACCCCCCCCCCCCCCCCCCCCCCAAAAAAAAAATGTGCGTTCCCGATTTTTTCAACGTGGAGTAGTTAGTTATATGCTCTTTTTTCTTTGACAATAATGTCCTACTTGGGTTGCGTCCTTCTTTCGTTTTTAATTACCTCATATTTGTGAGTACAAATAAAGTCAACTATAAATTAGGTATAGAATAGGGTTTATAATAAAGAAGTTTAAAAATGAGAACGGAAAATTAGGAATTAAAAAAAAAAATTGCATTGATATTTTCTAAAAATGGATTCTTTAAAGTAGAATACGCAACTAATTGACTTAGAATGGAAACCAGCAGCATTTAAACTACAAATTTAGCGTTTGAATCGGAAAGCTGCTTGGAGACTAAATCCATGGTCAGGTCCTGTTACACTTCTTGTTTAAACAATTCCAGGTTTAGAAGCCAATCGCTTGGATTTAGTCGCCAAGTAGCTTACGATTCAGATGCTAAATCTGCGGTTTAAATATTGTTGTTTTTCATTCTAAGATGACGAACTGCTTCCTCATCGCTTATATTGAAGCAACCAAATAAAAAAAAAAACATGCGCACAGTGGCGGATCTAGTTGTAGGGCACTTGGAGCAAGGACCCCCCCCCCCCCCCCCCTTCGAGATTTTCCGCCTTACTCTACCTAAATTTGAAGTTATTTAATGCTATACATATATCCCTAATTGCCCCCTCCACCACCCCTCGCGGTGAAATTCTGGGTCCGCCCCTGCGTATGCATGCTGCAATTTGTGATCGACCCCTTTGTCCACACCTCTTATATCTTTCGGACAATCCCGCGGTCCGTCTTTCACTGTGCCCGCAACGGAAGAAAATAATAATAAAAAAAAAACGATAAGGAAAAGAGAAGGGAAAAAAACACTCAGCAATTTGGTCGGTGGGTGGGTCGAAAGGGGGGGGGGGGGTCTTAGAACGTTGCAAAAAGGGGGGGGGGGGTGAGGTAGGGGTCGCCGCGGTTCACTAAACCCAAGGTCACGCAGGTATAGGTAGGGGCCCCTCGCTGTGACGTCATCGCTCGTCTCTTCATTTCGTAGGAGAAGATCCGGGATCAAAAAAGAATTGAGGTGGAAGTTTTTGAGACTGAAGAGAAGAAGTCGACTTCAAACTGGCTCCCCCCCCTCTCTTCCCCACTGTTTACTTCAGTGGCGCAGAATTTCTCGCTTTTGTAACGTTATGCCTAGTCGATAAAATTTACTAACTAAACTTAATTAATTAGCAATAATTACTACTGTAATTCTATATGTCATTAACTCTCATAATTATGAATTAGTGATAATACTAAATATTGTAAATATTAAAATGATGAATTTATGAATACTTATAAGTTGCAAACATTACATAATGACAAATTGTAATCGTGATGATATTATGGTAATCATATATAGTGATATTACAAATTATTGCAACTACTATAATGGTAATTTAGAGATAAAGCTAACTATTGCGATAATTTCCAAGTACTTTATATTATAATACTAGTTCAGTGTTTTGTACAAATTATTCTTGGTTAATGAATAACATGCAATTTAAATTACTACATTGGCACTTGATACTGTAATTAATATTGTAATTAGTAATATTAGTAATCAATTAGTAGCAGTGATTAATATTGCAATAATTTAGTAATAAATATTTTAATGAAAAGTATCATTAATATTATATACGATTAATATTAAAAGCTACTTATCATTAATTATAAAATATTATATTATTACAAAATCTATAATTTATAAAACAATGTTAAGATTTTTATTATGATAAAAATATTTTTTTACATTAAAAAAACTATAAATTTTTAATCTTGTAATATCTAAACACATTATGTAAAGCTTAAAGCAATTTTGTTATTTTAATAAAATATTATATATATTTTTAATGTAATTATGCTTAAATTTCCATTCTCAGAAACAAGTTAGTTTCCTTAAAGTTGATGGGTGGACTACCTGAGCATTAACCTGGTTTAAATGTAAAAGCTATTAATTATTATGAAAAAAAAACAAGGGGAATTTATTTATGAAATTAACTAAACATAAAAATCCCATTTTGAGTTGTTCATCGATATTTGAGTATGGTTAGGAAAATATGACTTTTGGCAAATCTGGTTATCAAACAAATGGGATGTGACAATTTAACATTATCCACTATAACCGTTAGGTTTGGTTCACCCTTCTCGGTCTTACGTCTTTGGTAAGCGCTAGATCTCTCCGCACTCGTCATAAATTTGGACCTCTTGCCATCCTTTAGTTCGTCCGGAAATGCTCTTTCAACCTGCTTACGTTTCCTATGCCGCGATTGAACTTCAGAAACAAATTAGTTTCCTTAAAGTTGATGGGTGGACATTGTGGGATATTGGAGACTTTCTGCACAACTTCACTTTTCACTCCACACATTTGTCCTATGTCTGAAATTGAACTTCAAAAAAAAAAAAAAAAAAAAAAATAATCTTTTTTAAAAAGTTGACTAACGGTTGCTTACATACCAATCGTATTATAGATATCACGCACAATGAATATATTGAACTCCAAAAGAAACTTTATCTTTAAAGAGCCAAGTTAAATAAAATTATTTGATTCACATTTACTCCAGCATTCGCATTAATCCAGCAGATAAAATGATAGAACAACAAAACATATTTACGACATTCAGATTTATATATACAGTTTTAAAGAATTGCCACACTGCATTTAACAAATAAAATCAAGTCAATCAGTCCCGTGATGGCCTGGTCGGATAAAGGGTTGTGCTGTGTTACGCTTCCGTGATGGTCCGGTCGAATCGCGAGTGGATGATCTCAGTGCACCAAAGTATGACTTAGTTTCAGACTAATTTTAAAAATATCCTTTTTTTTTTAAATTCCTTTCACAAACTAAGTTCAATTCTATCAGGAATTTACTTCAAGCGCGTGACCGCTATGTGAAAAACCTGTTACAAATATAGTTCATAATTGATCTCTAAATTGGTTAATTGAATCTATATTTGGTTTTAAATTCTGTTAATGGTAGATAACTGTTTATTAGTTATAATAAAAAACATGTTTTGTATTAAAAGAAATTCCACTATTTTCTTTAGGAAAGGTAAATTTTTACAGCAAAAAAACTAAAACTGTTCACATTTATTCTAAAACTTCCAATTATTAAAATCACAAGTAAAAATAATGAACTTCTAAATCACTGATGTATCAACCTGCACAGATAAATATCATCAGAAATCTCGTATCAATCACTACTCAACGCAATTGCAACCCAAAATAAAAGCTCGCTCCCTTCGACGATGACGTCAAAGATACTCTCCCAATCGCGTTTGATTTCAGTAAAGAAGGCGGAGTTATTGTTCCAATTGGATGGACGTCACTAAAAAGGGCGGAGAAATCGGCGCACGCCTCGGGCAGATAAAGAAAGCAAAACTCCGTGTTTTTATTGAACGTTTTCTTTTTCATTGCCAACGCACGTGAGATTAATATTAAAAGAATTGTGTTATCAGAAGAATGTTCGAGATAAGTCGAGCGATTTATTGGACAGGATATATTTGAGTTGCGAAACTGATGATTTTTTTTTATTGCAAAAAAAATTGCTTCTTAACGTCGGGGATGTTTTATAACAGTAAAGCAAGAAATCTTTTCTTCGGTTATTTTTGATAAAAATTGAAATTTTTTTATTAATTTTTAATTGCGCAGACCGCTTATTTTTTAAAGTTATGTATTTAACTTGCATATTAAAATTTTAAAGTACTGTTCAGCATAAACATTTTTAAAAGAAATGTCGGAAGTGAAGTGCTAAATTTGGAATATTAGAGTGAAATTCTTCATTAAAATCATTTCTGTTTTCTTTCAGTAAAATTAAACAAGGAGAAATTGTTTTTGAAATGTCCTTTTAATGCGATACTGCTAAGGCGTTATTCACCTTAAAAAAAGTAAATGAATAAATAAAATATTTTAAAATACGTCTTCTTAGGCAAAGAACAGGCCAGTGGGTGGTCCAGAAGTGATCAAAACAAGACATACGTTTCTGAAGTTAACCTTCTTAAAAAGAGAAATCTATTTTCAAAGGTATCAAACGCAGTGGCGGGACTGGACATAGAGTTGCTCGGGAACATTCCCGGTGGGCCAGTTAATATTTTTAAAATGTGGCCGGATAATTTCTTGAATTTTTTTAAAAAAATAATTTTTTGAAAACCATTTTAAGATTTTTCCATAATGTTTTAAATTTGAAAATACGGAGTCAATATATCTCTAAAAAACAAAATTATCGCTATGCATTACCCTTATTATGAACCTCTGTTCAGCTGTGGTCTGCGGCCCACTTGACTAAGTTGCCAGTTCAAAAGGCGTCGAAATTTGATAAGGCAAAAGAGACCGCCTGGTCCGACCTTCACTCTCTTTTCTTTATATGACCACGGATGAAAGAAGGGATTTTTTCGTAGAACAGGACCCTATAATCGGCCGAAGGTATTGTAGGACTCAACTCATATGGTTTTGAGAAAAGGACAGAAAATGGCAGAAATGACCTAGGTCTTTTTTAAGGAATCGGTGGGACTAGTGTTCGTTAATCAGGATTACTACACTGTTAAAAATTTAGTGCGACCTTGCACCAAAATTTGGTACCCGTTTAGCTGCAACCAACGTCTGGTGCTTAGTTCTACCATTTTATGGTGCTACCATGGATACCATTTAATGGTGAAACGTTGAACCAAAATTCGGGTTTTTGTTAATCCATTTTATGGTGAAATTAAGCACCAAGACTCGGTATTTTCGCTACACCATTTAATGGTGAAACGTTGAACCAAAATTCGCGTTTTTGTTAATCCACTTTATGGTGAAACTAAGCACCAAAGTTTGGTTGCAGCTAAATGGGTACCAAATTCTGGTGAAACATTGCACAATAATTCGTATTTTCGTTACCCCTATTAAAATTTTGATTATATCAAATTTTCTTATAATTTAGAACTATATTTACAATCCTGTATATTTCAACAATTTCACAAAATAATTTTAAATTACTGTGCAAATTTTTAAATAGTATATTCAAAGGAAAGCTTTCCATTATTAAGGAAAACATTGTTTACTCATATGTTTTTTCAAATTTAATGTCACAAACCTCAATAAATTGTGCTAATTCAATTAGTATATATACTCAAAATTAAATAAAAACTTTACATTATAGATGAAAATAATAGTAAATCATTTTTATTTATTGCTAATAGTAAATAATTTATTTTATTTTTATTGCCAATTACAAAAAAAACACATGTACAGTACATAATATATTTCACAGAGAAAATAATATAGTTAATTGAATTAACATCATAACATTTCAAATTGGGCTATTTGCAATAATTTTAGTTGGTTGGTATTGAGTAGGTTGGTTGGATGGTCTATCTAGAGCTGCACAATGGACTATTTAGAGATGTATTAAGAAGCAAAGACCCACGAATACTGGCTCAGGATATTGGCCAGATGACCCTAATCAGTTAAATAAGAACGACACCTAATCTGACACACCCTACTCTCTAAAATTCCATACCACAAACAACTTTAAGACATTTTAACATGACTGATTTAACAAGCACCAGACTCCTCTACACAGTTTCTGGTTGGCCAAACTTGGATTTAAAATCCAGTGGAATAGCACATTTTTCTCCAGTACGACCCTTATGACTTAAAGTTATACAATAAAATAAAATTGAAAATATAATATTTTATAAATATATTTTAATATTACTTGCCTATTTGTACAAACGTTTAAGATTAAAATTACTTCAACACCCAATCGAGCATATTATTGAGGAAAGAATAGAAGCTATGAGAACTTAAAATGATACAATTTTTCTCTTTAATTTTTCAGCTGACAAGACGTTGATTCTTAGGTGGTATTTTTTTTCTTCAAGTTCGACCTTTTAACCATATATATATAAAAAAAGAACCAAGTGGAAGCTATTTTTGAGTTCACCTTAAAATACTTTAAACATTTTTCTCGGAAACACGTTTACTGAGTTTGCCCTTCAATATCAGTATACTATAAGCAATTTTTTTTCCTAGCTTTTTCAACAGTTTTTATAAACATTTTCATTATAAATACTGTTGAGATAGCCAGACAACTTATAACCGTAAAATCTAAACTTCTAGAAATGAATCCTAAATTAAATGCAATCAAAGACAAATAATAATACTGTAGTTAAACTCATTTACTGATATTAACGAAATGTACTCACCTTTTAAGGAGATATTAAAAAAAAATCTAAATTTTATATAGCATTTACACAATATATTGTGTGAATGCTATATGCCAGCTACACCGATGGAATTTATTTCAAGAGCACAAGTATCCTATCTCTGGCTTGAACACTTTTGGGTACACATTATAGAGTGGGTGTGCAATAGTTACGAAGCACATAACACGATTTTAGTGATTTTGTATATGTTGCTACAAATGCTGAAGTATTTTCTATTCTAACAATGAGGAAAATTTGGGTTTGTAAGGAGCATTTGCATACAAAGTTATTTTGCATGCATGAAAGTTTTCCACACATCTTGAAGCTTCCGCACACTGTTGGATATCCACAATGCAAGTTCCAAAAAGGTCTTCAACGTTGACACTCAGCATCTTGGATAAATATTCCGCCAGGTAAGAAAATTCCAATTCAGGACATCAAGCAGTAGCTGCCAGTTTTCCCTCAGGATTCAAGTTGTTTTAGAGTGCGTCTCTTGTAAATAGGTTGACTGAGGTAACTTATATTACAAACATTACCTCAGACACCTTTACGTTAGAGCCACACAATGTCAGTTCAATCATGAGCTTTAAAATAGTAAATTGCAATTAAAAGACTTCAGTAACAATGACATAGAAAAGAGCAACATTATTAACTTATATTAAAAAAATTTTAGTGTGAAAGTAACATCTAACTTTGTTTTAACCTTTAAAAGGTAGGTGTTTGGTTTTAACATGGGATTCTGGTTGAAATATTAACCCCCCATCCTGTAAACGTTAAAAGAAAAATTATTGGCTAAAGTTTTATTAGGCCTTACGGCTACTCTTGTTTATAAACGAAACACAATTAAGTGTTTTTTAGTGATTTATTAATTTATGAAATAGCCAATTCTTTTTACCCGATTCTGTATCATTAAGTATAAAACGTTGCAAAAATAAATATTTAAACGTTAAGTTTTTAAGTATTTAAAGTTTGTATTTAGCAAATACATAAAGGTAAAGAATATATACATATGCAAAAAAGGCAATTATTTGGGTAACCATAGAATATTGATTGTGCAAATGCATTAAACATTTACAATAAAATTTTTATTGGTTCGTTGCACAAACATCCCACTAGAGCTTCAAAATTAGCTATTGGCGATGGTTTGAAAACCATCTCGAAGGAAAAAATCGGGGACACTTCGCTATAATTTTTAACCATGGTCAGATGACACCTCAAAGACAACTTCTGAGCTGGCACCTCAATCTCCAAGTTTTCATACCATAGACAACATGAGCACGCTCACACTTGGACCATGATAAATTTAACGTACAACAGCCCCAGAGGATGTTTGGCAAAAACAACAAATAAACATACAACCCTTTTGATTATGGGCTCGGTACTCTTTCAACAAGAATAATGTATTTTGTAATAGATATTTGACAATACAATTATTTTACAAACTGAAAATTAGTATTGTCACTTATGAAGGTTAAAATGTACTGTACGGTCCGTGAGCTTTTAACAGTTACCATTTTTGGCAACCCTTCATGGGGGAAATGGAGTTCTTATGTTGGAAGCAAAACCGGTTTTTGTTGCCAAGAACGTGGTAGCGTTGCGAATATAGCTTTTGGTAAATTCTTAGAACACGGTGCCCCTCAGCCCGATATTCAAAATTGGCGGTATTCGATGTTTTACTAATACGCTAACATGTTATTGGAGACAAAACCCTATTTTTTTGCCAATTAATGAACTATTTTCCTCTAGGCAAGGTTGCCAAAATGAAAATTTTATTGTTCACATATTATTGCCAAATATCACATTTGGCGGAGGGAGAGGGACAACGTGTTCTAGGAACCAACCTAGCCTTTTCAAAAAATCTTACCATCTCCAAGGGGGCTGTACAATGCATTTTAACTAGATGGACTTATTTTACTGAAGTAATGAGTACACTGAAATGAATAGTAGCTTTAATAAAAAATAAATTATGTTTGTAGTCAGCAAAATTATCTACATTTCAAACATTCCATTAAAGATAAATTTTGTCCTCAGTGTTTTACATGTTTTGGCAAAGTGTTTCTTTATACTTAAATTTAAACAATCGATTTATTGTATATTTCAACTGAAATTTATCACTAGAATACTAACCATACGTAAATTTTACGTACTTTCCAAATGACTTTACATAGTAAACAAACAAGTTTAGTATTGTAAAGGTTAAAAAAAAATGCTAAGTGTTTGACCATATTGTTCGTTTAATTTAAAAAAAATTTATTCACGATTTAAAACATTATATATATATATATATATATATATATATATATATATATATATATATATATATATATATATATATATATATATATATATATATATATATATATATATATATATATATATATATATATATATATATATATATATATATATATATATATATATATATATATATATATATATATATATATATATATATATATATATATATATATATATATATATATATTATATATATATATATTATAAAGCTGTACAATTTTCCATCAATTTTTTTCATTGGTTAAAATTCAGACTTGGGTTCTTGAAAAGCAACAGAATACAACGGCCGTAGTTGACAACGACGTTATACTAATCTGTTTATATTTGAACTTTATACGAGTAAAAACACCTAAACATCATAAAACAAACATTTAATTACAATAACCATGAAATAAAGCATTTAACTTACTTTGATATCCGATTAACGTAGTCCGGTACGTTAACAATAATAAGAAGCGAAATGAGGGGATTCCCCATTCCCCGGTTCGTAGATTCAGCGAAGGTTTCGGTTGCAGTTTAATTAGGATAGTGAACTACTTTTTGGTGAAAGCTGGCACCATTCTCGATAAAAGATTTTTGGTTCAACCTAGGTTGCACCATGATATAGTGCAACATTTTGAAAACTTACATTTTGCACCAAGATATGGTACAACGTTGAACTGAAATTTTTAACAGTGTAGTGATAAAATGTTTGCAAAACAGAGATTGGACGGCCATTACGCAACAAAAAAAAAAATTCACACACATTTTTAACGATATTGTTGTTGAAGCTATAAAATATATTTCTTGTAAAAAAAAATAGTATAAATTATTTTCCGGATTTTTTTTTTTGGTGGGGGCAGCTCCTTTTTTTTGTGTGTAGTCTCTTAATACATGCTTCTAATATTTTCATAGCAATTTTTGTAACAAACTGTATTTTCCTTAGTGTTATGACCAGTGTCGTCCATATTAGGTCAGACACGCAACCCCCTTTGCATTTTTTTTAATGTATTTATGGCTTTAGTGCAAAAAGAATTGTTTTTCGGCGGCTGTTGGCTTTTTTAGTTTCTTACAACTTTCTTGAGACCAGAAGGAAAAAAATATTAGATACTAAGATGGATTATTTTCAATATTTATGTTTAAATTAAAGACCATATTCAATAGGAATTAAGCAAACATGTATCCCCTTATAATATTTTTTGGTAATTATTTTATTAAGAAAAATTCTAATTGAGTTAATGGTGGGCCAGTTTTTTTCCAAGGCAGATCGGCCAGCCCCTCATAAATAAATTTCATATTTGTATTGAAATTATATTGAATAAAAAGAACACATCTTTTTACATATTTAATTTTTTACGAGGTCAAATAAAATATCCATATTTTATTTTTTACGAGGTCAAATAAAATATCCATATTTTATTTTTTTACAAAGTATTCGGCCTCATTTGGGTTAGATTTATTAACTTGTTTCTTTCAAGATATATATAAAATATATGGCATATATGTTCAAACTTGGAAGGATGTATATTGATGAGTAAAGACAAAATATTCTTTCGGATCTAAATTCAAGTGACATTATAAAATCAGATCGAGAACCTGGAATCCGAAGATTATCTGTCAGGATTATAAAAAAATGCAAATATATCAGTAGTGTAAAAAGGCCGCTACCAAGCCGCGGTGCTGTGAGGAGTTATGAGGATTTTGAGGAGTTATGAGGATTTTGGTGGTGCTCTGTGGATTTTTGGTGGTGCTCTGCTGATTTTTTTGGTGGTGCTGTGAGAATCAGGGAGGATCTCGTCTGTCAAGCCGTGGATTGGGGGCGTGGCCTAATGGAGATGACATCATGAACAACCAATCAGGTGTCAGTAAGTGACGTCACACGCAGGGGGTGTCGTTGGGGAACAGGTGCTGATGACTCATCGCTGCCCATGGGCATGTCACACCGTGTCTCAACGTGTCACACCGTGTTTGTACAGGAACGGACCAATCAGATGCTTGTTTGAGGATGACATCATCAAGAACCAATCAGGTGTCAGTAAGTGACGTCACACGTTGTCGGGGCAAGGTTTTACTAGTTCTGCTTGTAACCGCAAGGCGGCGCTGCATGTAGGGGAACGGACCAATCAGATTGGTTCTTGAGGATGACCAATCACAGGCTAGAAGAGGGGGCAATTCTTGTCCGTCGTCAGTATAAAAGCGGAAGTCCGAGCCAAGCTCTGGCATTCTCTTAGTAGAACCTGCTCTTGCGACTACTCTAGTTTAGCTTTAACTTTGTTTAAAATGAATATTGAAGACGTTTTCGAGAATTCGACATTGCGGTTGAATGATGAAGTGATGGCGCTCATGGATTTTGGAGATTTAACAGCAACTCAATTGGATTTAAGTCAAGACAAGGAATTCACGTGTGCGGAATGTGATATGCATTTCACTAAAAAATGTAATTTGCTTCGACATCAACGGAATAAGCATGGAGGAATGCAATATCCGTGTTCTCGGTGTTCTAAGGTATTTTCACGAATGGATAACCTGACAAGACACCTGAAAACGCACAAGCGACCTGCAGATACAGAACCACCTATGCTTCTAAAACGACGCCGGACAAGTGAAGAAACATCTCTACCAGGACCCGCTGCTCTACCAGGACCCTCGACTGTACCAGGACCCTCTGCTCTACTAGCACCCACTACTCTACCAGGACCCTCTACTCTACCAGCACCCTCTGCTCTACCAGCACCCTCTGCACTACCAGGACCTTCAGCTTTACCTTCTTCTACGCGACAGTCTGCTTTGAAGAACCGTGTGCAGAATGTACATCTATTCAACACCGAGGAGTACAAAGACTTGAAACCGTTCCTGATTTCTAAAGAGGAAGACTTTGTGCACATCGTCGCATCTGCCCTGTTCCAATTTGAAGTGAAGGTGAATTGCAGACTCATCTGCCGATACCAAAAAGTTGCTGCCGATGGTATTTTAAGCGAGGAAAAGTGCTTCAAAACCAAGAATCAGATCGTTCTTCCCTCTACCGATATTGAAGCCCTATATTTACAAACTATGGAGAGACTACTCAAGGAAGCCGAAGATTTCGAAGGCAAGGAATCTGGGTGGACCCTGGAACGGATACAAGAATTGGAGGTACGAACCAGCAAATACAACCCTCTGCGTGGATCTACATACATCGAACTTCCCGAAGCCATCAAACGCAAGCAGGCTATCATCAATGTCCAGAACAACGACAATCGCTGCTTCATGTGGGCCATTCTCTCCGCTCTCCATCCAGTGGAAGATTATAAGCAGCATGCATTCCGAACACATCATTATGCAGCACATATGGACAGTCTCAACTTTACAGGTATTGAATTCCCTGTCAAAATTCAAGATATTCCGAAATTCGGAAAGCTGAATGACCTATCGATTAACGTCTATGGACTCACCGAGGATTATCAAGTATATCCTCTGATGATCACGCCAGAAGAAAAGGATCCACATATTGATTTAATGTATCTCAAGACCGACTCAAATGCCCATTATGCCTGGATCAAGGACTTATCCCGTCTCGTTGCAAGACAGCATTCAAATCACCAGAAGAAAACGTTTATATGCCGCCGCTGTTTACAGTTTTTCACAACAGAGCCTATTCTCCACCGTCACCAGCTGAGTTGTAATCAGCACGAGGCCGTTCGAGTCATCATGCCAGAAGACAAATGGGTGGTATTTAAAAATATCAAACATTCCATGAAAGTCCCATTCGTGATTTATGCTGACTTTGAGTGCATTACCCGACCAATAGAATCTTGCCAGCCGAACCCTGATAAGTCGTACACGGAAGCCTATCAAAAACATGAAGCTGTCAGCTTCTGTTACTACATAGTGTCGACCACAGGACTCTTCAAAGCCCCTTACGTGTACCGAGGACCGAATGCAGATCAAGTTTTTATGGAGCGGATGAAGCTGGAAGCCCTGGAAATACAGCAAGTGTACAGAGCTCCTTTACCAATGGATTCCTTAACCAAAGAGGAACTGGAAGCATTTCGGAAAGCAACGCACTGCTACATGTGCAAGAACGAATTTTCCCAGAAAAATTACAAAGTCAAGGATCACGATCATCAATCGAAGAAGTTTCGAGGAACCGCTTGTAATACCTGCAACCTGAAGGCCAGAACTCCAGACTTTATCCCAGTGGTGTTTCATAACTTATCCGGATACGACAGCCATTTATTCGTGAAGTGCTTGGGAGGAGACGATTTCAACATTACAGTCATCCCAGAAAACACGGAAAAGTACATCTCATTCTCGAAGCAGATCGGCAAGGGACTTAGTCTTCGGTTTATCGATTCATTTCGATTCATGGCTAGCAGCCTAGATCAACTGGCTAAAAATCTATCAGAAGACCAGTTCAAACATGTGCGGGCGCACTTTCCCTCCTCTCATGCTTCTCTGCTGCTGCGTAAAGGTGTATTCCCATATGATTACATCAATCATCCAGACAAATTCAAGGAAACCAAGTTACCACCCCGTGATGCCTTTTATAATCGCCTGAACGAATCGCACATCACCATGGAAGATTATCAACATGCTCAAGGAGTGTGGGATGCATTTGACTTAGACAATTTGGGCGAGTATGCTGATTTGTACGTCAAGACGGATGTGTTACAGTTAGCAGACATTTTCGAAAGCTTTAGAGATGTATGCATGAAAACCTATGGCTTGGATCCCGTGTGGTATTATACCGCCCCCGGACTCTCTTGGGATGCTATGCTGAAGAAGACATCGATTCGACTGGAGCTGCTCACGGATTATGACATGCTATTGTTTGTCGAAAATGGTATCCGTGGAGGAATCTCACAATGTTCTCACCGTTACGCAAAGGCAAATAACCCATATATGCCAAACTATGATAAGTCCCAGCCTTCCAATTATCTATTATATCTAGATGCCAATAATTTGTATGGCTGGGCTATGTCCCAATACTTACCATTAGGTAATTACACTTGGATTAACCCGACGATGGACGTCTTACAAACCCCTTCGGACAGTGCACTTGGCTACATCCTAGAAGTTGATTTGGAGTATCCAGCCCATCTACACGATCTACATGCTGATCTGCCACTTGCTCCAGAAACATTAGCTCCACCCGGATGTAAAGAGAAGAGGTTGCTGACTACTTTGCATAAGAAGGAACGATATGTCGTACATTACCGAAATTTGCAACTCTACGTAGAACAAGGACTTCAAGTGACAGCCGGACTTCAAGTGACAGCCGTGCATAGAATTTTGCAGTTCAGTCAATCACCATGGCTAAAGACTTACATTGATGTCAATACCCAACTGCGCACCTCTGCTACGAATGAGTTTGAGAAAAACTTCTACAAACTCATGAACAATTCAATTTTCGGAAAAACAATGGAGAATATCCGACGCCGAGTGGACATCAAGTTGTGCGGGAACGCGAAAAATGCTGAGAAATGGATTGCTCGCTCCAACTTTCAAGATCGCACCATCTTCTCCGAAACTTTGGCAGCATTTCATATGCGGCGGACCGTACTGAAATTCAACAAGACGATTACCATTGGAATGGCAATATTGGATCTATCCAAGGCGCTCATGTATGACTTCCACTACTCCAAGATGATACCAAAATATCCAACTGATCGACTGAAACTCCTGTACATGGATACGGATAGTCTTATCTACAATATTCACACCGAAGATGTTTACAAAGACATGAAGGAGGACCTGGACCTGTACGATACATCGGATTATCCTGCCAACAATATTTTCGGATTTCCTCTCGTCAACAAAAAAGTCATCGGGAAGATGAAGGATGAGACCAAGGGAGAAATCATGACTGAATTTGTGGGACTCAGATCCAAGATGTACGCCTTCAAAATAGGCCATGACAATATCACCAAGAAGCTGAAGGGGATTAAGAAGGCTACCATCCATCAAAAAATCAATTTTGAAGATTATACAAAGTGCCTGTTTCAACACCAAGAACTTGTGACCAGCATGAATCTCATACGATCCAAGCAGCATGACATATTCACCATTACTTCGAATAAGTTGGCCCTTTCCCCGTATGATCAGAAGAGACACATCTTAGAGGATCGCGTAAGCACTCTTCCATTCGGTCATTACTCACTAGCCGACATGTGAGTTCAAATTCCATCAGAAGAAGATCATCTATAAATAAGAAGAGCATCTCCAAAGTTCATCATTCAGTATGGATATTTTACGACTGAAACATCCGTTTACTATGATAGTTGCAGGTCCCACAGGTAGTGGCAAGACACATTTCGTGAAAAAAATGATCGAAAATAAAATGATACTACCCTTTCCAAAAATGATGGTATGGTGCTATGGGATATTTCAAAAGTTATATGCAGAAATCCCAAACATTTCATTTCATGAAGGATTGCCTTCAAATTTAAATCAATATTCGGATGCATTGATTGTAGTAGACGATTTAATGAGTGAGCTTGGAAACGATGCTCAATTGACAAAGATGTTTACTAAAATGTCACACCACCGAAATATCAGTATCATCTTTATAGTACAAAATGTGTTTCATAAGGGAAAAGAAATGCGAGAAATTTCTTTGAATGCACATTACCTGGCGCTGTTTAAGAACCGAAGAGACCAATCCCAAGTCATGCATTTAGGACGACAACTATATCCGAGAAAAGTGAAGTTTTTTCAAGAGTGTTATGAAGATGCTACTTCGAAGCCGTACGGTTATTTATTCGTTGATCTGAAAAGTAATACAGAGGATTCTCTACGCATGCGCACGGGGATGTTTCCTGGAGATATATATTACGTGTATCAACCTCGCTAACTTCATTTGTATTTCGTCTCTCAACCTGGAAGGATGTCAGCAGTGATCGATTTTGAAGGGTTTCTGCTTCCGTCGGGACTATTTGTCGTCAAAGAACTAGCATTTTACGCCGTGAATACCAATCATTTGTGGGGCGTATGGTATTTTCAGCCTCCGTCACCATTTGAAGAATTATCCCTTACGCAGAGAAATCAGTTTTCTTGGATAACAAGAAACATTCATTGTATGGATTGGAGAGAAGGATCTGTACCTTATTTTAAATTTCAAAGTATTTTATATCTTTTGTTCGAAGTATTTTCCGATATTTACGTCAAGGGAATACAAAAGCAACATTTTTTAGAAGTGTTAACTAGACGCAAGTGTTATAACTTAGAAGATTTCAACTGTCCAAAAGTTGAACACCTGATGCCAACGCATGCATCCTGTTCGGTGCATCCTCCTGACTTTATCCATTGTGCATTGGTAAAAGCAACTGCATACGGAAAATTTTGCTGAGTGGCTTTAAATAGAGCTGTCAACAGTGACTGCTATCATTCGATGTGAAGATGTCTACGTGTACGGAGCAGACCTTAGAGCTCCTGAAAGTGATCTCGAAAAGTAAAAATCCGAAGCAAATTGTTCAAAAAGTTCCCAATAGTATTATCAAGTCTTTGTGTGAATGCGTCTTGAACGTACTTCACGGAAACGTACCTCTCACTAACAGCCAAATAAATAGTCTTTCTAAGCATAAGACGGGCTTACGAAAGCTTTCAGACAAAAAGGTTCCTTTGTATAAAAAAAGAAAGCTACTTGTTCAAAAAGGAGACGGTTTTCTTTCAGTCTTATTACCTGCAGCTATTTCAATCATCAGCTCATTGATTCATGGAGCACAGTAAAAAGTTTATATTGATACCTGAAGACAGGGCACAATTAATGGAACATCTCTCTGAACTGGATCGAAAAATGACAAGTATTCTTCAGAATAAACAACTCGCGGAAAGCGACAAAGCATCTCTCTACTTGCAAGCCCTACAAAAGTACACCCTGATCGACAAACAATCCCAAGAAATTCCTCGTGAACCAAACTCTTTTGATCAAGAAATAACAAATACCCTTCAGAATACAAATCTCACAGAAAGTGAAAAAGCTTCTCGGTACCTTAAAACCTTGGAAAATTACGACCAGCTTGGAAAACCACCTCCAGATTCTGATAAGAAGACGTTGCAAGATGTGAAGAATGAAGATACCTTTGAAGATGCAGTTATGCATACCGTGCCTATTCGACACAGAAAGACGGCTATAGACATTTTACAGTTTTTGAAAAATCAAAATGGATTCAAATGGACGGACAAAGGTGAAATTATTTACCAAGATAAAGTTATCCCACACACTAATATTGTCATGCTGGTGAATGACTTTCTTCGTAATAGGAAAAAAGTTCCTGTCGGACAAGCTGTATTCTTAAATGCTTTACGAGATTTGCATTTTCCTTCATTGTTGGATGTAAAAAGAAAATTGTATAGAGAAAATAATATTGTAAAACCTTCTATGTATGCCCGCAGAAACAAATGGAGCCATTTTTTCAATAAATGATGTTGCTGTATCTCGTTGTCCTTTATTATTTTTACTTTACATATTATCTTTACAGGTTATCAACACAAATACATATAAAAGAAATATGAATTCGAAAAATATATATATAGTGGAAAAGAAAAGTTTAGGATAAGAAATAATTATAAGTAAAAAACTTTAAAAATAAATATTAAAAAAAAAAAAAACTTTTAAAAAAAGAAATGTAAAAGAAAAAAGTTTAAAAAAAAAAAAAAAAAAAATCTTATAAGTGAGAAAAAAAAAATAGAAAAAAAAATATTTATAAGTAAACTTTAAAAAGAAAAAAAAAACTTTAGGATAAAAAGAAATGTAAAAAATATTAAAACTTTAGGAAAATAAAATATTATTCTATAAAAGGTGTGTATAATTAACTTTAAGAAAAACTTTTTAGTTAAAAATGGTGTACCTAAAAGTAATGAAATCACTTCAAGAAAACATGACAGAACGCAAGGAATACAAATCAAAATAAATTTATTTTATAAAAACTAATCTTACACCATATTTCTTTTTTACAAATTGATACACTTGAAAATCTGATACATTGGTAATATACAGGTGATCCACTATAGAGTACATAGAATGACCTTGACATCGCTTCACTAAAAAATAAATACAATAGTGTCCGCACACGTAGGATGTAAGAAATTGTAAAACAATGGAATTCCATTCTATGTTGGAATAGTAAGATGTATCGATTCCGTAGAAATCAGGAGACATTCCGTAGGAATCATAAAACTTTAATTTTTTCTGAGTACTTGAAAACAATGCTAACCAATGGGAACCAGGTTGAGAAAAGTCATCGGTATTTACTATAGCACACGAGTCGCTTTGTAAAGGTGGGAGGGTATTCTTCGCGAAGACTCCTTTGAAAAAAGGTGACGTCGCAGTGTCGTGCGATAGAATGTGAAAGAGTTGTTGTCCATTCATCTTCATTCAATTTCCAAAGTCAAACAGGATATTTCTTGTCTTGCTGATCTCAATTAAATTTTCGAATTCTGCGAACACAATGACGCATACAGTCTGTGGGAGCGGCGTACTATACTTAATTTCTAATCTTAAATTGCTGTGTTTGATAAGATTCAAATGATCTCCAGCACACAGGTCTGGGGACAAATCAAACGCATAAATGACATTACCATCTGTGTACTCTTCTCTGGATATAAAGGAACCTCTATCTTCCCCTATTTTTCCAGTGCCCAAGAATAGACTTTGATAAGCTCTTATAAAGCTATTTTGAGCAAAATTGAGCTCTAATGGATTGTGAGGAACGGGTTGACCATCAATATATATTCCTATGAAATTTAAGTCAAAATGCTCAAAATGGAAAGGTGACTTGGTAAAAGATCCATGAAAGGCTTCGTTATCCACGCATCCAATGATGACTCGCTTCGGCATTTGACCAATAAATACACTATCTTGAACAATGGACATGTTTCCTTTAGGTATGGAATAGGCTTTACATAGCACTCTGTTGATGGGGTATTTTGCCGTCCCCTTCTCTAAAGCTTTTGCGTGTCCTAAAATAACTCCAGGACTGAACTTTTCGTACAAATAAAGAAATTTTATCCAATACTACTTTAAATCCTTCAGATCCTTGCAAGCAAAATTCAGGTTTACTTCGTATCAATTTAATTTTTAAGTCCACTAAATTTAACAATAGTCTTTCTTGATGAAATAAATCACTGTGAATACATCCAATCATATCTACGGATGCACTTTCTTTAAAGAAATCGGAACGTTTCTTCAAGCCCTCATCTGAATCTTTGTAAAATAATTCTAATGTGAGTTGCGATGCCTTACTGTCTTGACCATGAGATAAAAGGGTTCGTAAATAGGCTTCATATCCGTATATATTACTGGAATTTGAAACTAGCCGATCGTTCAATGTAATGTCCACTTGCGAAAATAAGGAATGTAAAAATAAATTTACAGGGCCAATATTTGCTTCTTTAGCCATAGGAGTACCATCGTTCTTCAAAATCTTTGCTTTAACGTAAAGTTGAGTTTGACTAAGATCAACATAATCTTCGCCGCTACCGGAAATATGGAATTCTACTGGTCCGCCGTCAAAAACGTTGGAGAGGGGATGAAATTCTATCCACTGTCCACTCTGAATGACAGTTTGAGTCCCTGGCAGATGGAAAAGTTCCAACTCATTTTTTACACATTCTGGGGAATCTTTGAGTAAATACGCCATTACGGATCAAAAATATCACGTCCTATCACCTTGCGCTTCTTAGATGAAATGATTCCATTTCGTGTTTTACGCTTTCTTTTATACTTTCCCTTACCCACCATAGATTGGATTCGATCAACAGCTTTCTGAGCTATATTTCTCCCACTTTCTTTTGTTCTTGTCTTGACTGCTTCTTTCAGATTTTGTCCAGATAACACATCCGATGCGACTCGTGACCCGGCTCGTATAGCTTCTTTACCAATGGTTTTGGCACCTTTCACCAAGAATGGGAAAGCCGTTCTAAACAATCGACGAAATACAGTTCCTAATCCATAGCCTTTTTGAAAAGAGACTCCTTTATAATAAGGTAGACCTTCACCTGTCTGAGAGGCATAATGTTCTTCGAATTTTTTTGTGCAGCACACGTAAGGTACTCTCATCTTGACTTCTAAAGTTTAAATGAACCAAGCAGTCCGAATGTTCGTGTATTTATAGAATTTGTCTCAATCGAAAATGTAGTACGATTAAGACTTTTCCTTTTTCAAAGGGTACAAAGCCCCCTGAATTTAATCTCAATTCTATATTAATGGTTTGAAAGGAGCGTTGACTCACTGGTAAGTACTGAGGTCTATCATAATATTGACTAATAGTGTCACCGTCTTGTCCCTTTACTCTGATGATTCTCAAAAGAGGAGCATACACGTCCCCTACTATTTGTGGTGAAACCAGGTCCGTATAGGCGTAGAAAAAAGAAAGGCCTGCTTGAGCATCAGCTTGAATTTCACTTTTCATACTTCCTCGAATCATTGTATTCGGTTTAAAACCTAAAAGAGGACCAAGTTTCTCAAGATACAGAGAAGTACCTTGAACAGCATCAATTTTAGCACGCTTTGTCGTTTTGTTGTAAGAAAAAGTAAACTTGGAAGGGTTTTTCGGAAGAGTTAATTGTAGGGTGGATACTAAATCGTATAGGTTTTCATAATTCCCAGCATCAATGTGTTTCTTTATCAGTTTTCCATCGCCATAATCGTAAGTAAATGTATTGTTTGCCGCATTGACATTATACCAAGAATGTGGATAAAGGATTTCTGACAAACCAATTTCCCATTCTCCATTTAAATTAATTGGACTTGGCAGCTGAGTTATAAAATGAGAAATTTTGTTTGTAGGAAAAAACTGCAGACTGCTATCCGAAACTAACGTTACGTAGAAACTCATGATGGGTACTGAACGGAATATTAAGGAAGTAGTTATATTTATAGTATTTTAACATCTGTAACCCACGCATTAAATTTTTCAGGATATCCTAAGAATTTCACAAAGTATTCGATGACACCTCCTTGTTTTTTCCTTTTCTTGATAACTTTTTCCACTGGATAAAAACCAGAGTCAATCACTTTCTGTAACTCTGCTTCATAAAAAGTACCTTCAATTTCTTCTCCAGACAGATCTTTTAACTTGTACACAGTCGGTATTCTAAGAATAATTTGGTTTACAGTAAAAATTTCACGACTCCAATTTTGTTCATAACCTTTTTCAAAGTGTAGCTTTTGTCTGCTGATGCGTACCGTATCCCCAACCTTAAGTATGGGCGGTTTTCTTTTTAAAGTTTTGAGATTTCCATACAAGTTTTCTAAAACCTCATTTTTATTATCTGAATTTACAGAAGCTGGGGTCATTTTAATGCTTCGATGCCAGCTATGGTTGTAGCTATGCATGAAGTCAGGAATTACACCTATATACTTTTTAGTGTTAAATTCTGTGAAGTATTTCCACATCTTGGTTTTCAAAGTCCGATTAAATATTTCAATTATGCTGGCTTTCGTTTCATTTTTAGTAGTAAAGAATTTAATATTCAACTTTTTTAAGTAATTTTGAACGAGAGCATTTGTCAGTTCTGTTCCGGAATCAGATTGAAGTAAACGAGGTGTTTTTTCCTTGAAAATAGTCTCCAAAGCACTTTTCACACTTTTTCCTGTTTTATCTTTTAAAGGTATGGCCCATGCAAATTTAGAAAAAATATCAATGCATGTCAATATATACTTATAACCTCTATTCAATTTTGCAAGCGATTGCATATCCACTAAATCAACTTGAAATTGTTCGTTTATATTACCTACTAACACTCGATTACGCAGAAACTTGTGACGGATAGGTTTATGCAGACTATAGGAATCTTTCTGAGATAACCAATGTTTTACATCCTTTACACTTCCATTAAATGTCCGTTTCAGTGCATTGACCCCTCCAAAACTATCCGAATGTCTAGGATCTCTATAAGCAGCATTAAAATTCATGTTTCCTACACGAAGACTAACACACAAATGAATTTGAAAAAACTATGTTGAACTATTTATACATATATAACAGACATGTAGTCAGCTCAGGACCACGAGAGTGAACCAAAGGCTCCTCGGAAAGTACTATTCCTTTAAGTTGGTACGAACATTTAATACAAAACTATATATTTTTCCTAGTTTTATGCTATAATTAATATTTTATTATAATAATGTTTGCAATACAATAAATAAAAAGAACACGAAATGAATGATAAAACAATATTTATTTAAGTAGAAAATCTACAAAATGCTTCTCGAGCGATTTCAATCATATTTGAAATATTCACAGAGTTTAAAAATGGGATGGTTACAAAACTTAACACACTATGGTTAGGTACAGGATTAAATGGAAATTGACATAATTTTTCATGAAATGCTTCCGCTACATAATAAGGTCTTAAATCCGTAACAGCTGCATTAAAACGTTTCACTGTATTTTCGGCCAATAGAGTTTCGTCTAAAGTATGTAGTGGATTCACCAATCCATTTCTTTGTGAGATAACATCGTAAAAAGCAGACTTTACCATATAAGTCAATGAACTCTGAACTTCATCCATTGAAGCACATTCAGGAGCATGGTAGGGAATAGACGTTTTGGCCACCAGTTCATAAAGTTGTTTAAAGGAAGCACGACGATACTTTTCCCGCAGTGCAGAACTCATAACAGAGTCTCCAATCGAAAACAGTTTTTCCCATTGGTCATTGGTGACAGTTACATCCCTTGTATAGGTTCTACCGCTTCGGCACGTAATTTCACTTTTTAACTTCATACTGGAATCAAGCAGCTCAAAAAGTATTTCTTTGTTGTCGTCTTCATCTTTAATGCTGAGTTGAGTTTCCGATTAAATGGTCACAGGATCGCTTGCTGGCTTCTCAATAAAATAGTCCGCAAAAGGGTTCTCTCTAAAGCACTTTGTCTTGAGAGGCTCACATCCTAGGAGAATCGAGAATTGGGATGGCGATAACGTAACTCCATCAGTCGAAGGATAGTACTTTTCTCCACATTTCTTATATCGACGAATATGAATCAGAACTCGCTTGTTGAAAAAACTGCAGGAAACGAAAATATCGTCTCCAAGGCGGAAGGTTCTTGGTGGAATATCTTCAATCATATTATCAGAATCAGCTTTTCGTTTTAAAGAAGTCATTTTAAACAAAGTTAAAGCTAAACTAGAGTAGTCGCAAGAGCAGGTTCTACTAAGAGAATGCCAGAGCTTGGCTCGGACCTCCGCTTTTATACTGACGACGGAGAAGAATTGCCCCCTCTTCTGGCCTGTGATTGGTCATCCTCAAGAACCAATCTGATTGGTCCGTTCCCCTACATGCAGCGCCGCCTTGCGGTTACAAGCAGAACTAGTAAAACCTTGCCCCGACAACGTGTGACGTCACTTACTGACACCTGATTGGTTCTTGATGATGTCATCCTCAAACAAGCATCTGATTGGTCCGTTCCTGTACAAACACGGTGTGACATGCCCATGGGCAGCGATGAGTCATCAGCACCTGTTCCCCAACGACACCCCCTGCGTGTGACGTCACTTACTGACACCTGATTGGTTGTTCATGATGTCATCTCCATTAGGCCACGCCCCCAATCCACGGCTTGACAGACGAGATCCTCCCTGATTCTCACAGCACCACCAAAAAAATCCGCAGAGCACCACCAAAAATCCACAGAGCACCACCAAAATCCTCATAACTCCTCACAGCACCGCGGCTTGGTAGCGGCCTTTTTACACTACTTATATCCATTGTATTAAATTTTTTGTATTATGTATTAAGGTATCCGAACACGTTCGAAGCACTTTTTTTAAAATGTGTCAGATAAAAACTATTTAATGCAATTTTTAGATTATTTGTTAGTTAAAACTAATTATATATCATGAATATTTAAATTTTATTATTTTAATTATTAAAAAAAGTTCAATAATCATTGAAAATTTTACGTTTTTTTTCATAAACTTGAAAACTTATACAAGACATACAAATCAGTTTATATGGAAAATTTTACTTTTAAAATAAACTATATGTTATTATCTAGTGTTCCAAGTAAAATTAAACATATATATAAAAAATTAAATTTTTGGTGACACACCGAAAATTTATTATAAGATTTTTGACAATTTCACAACCTTATAGTTCAAAATTTAGTCCATAAATAAAAATATATTAATGATTTTCAAACAATTTTAGTACATGCACTAGAATACACTCTACTGAATATGTACACAAAATTTAAAGACAATATAACAATAATATTTTGAGTTATGATTTTTGAAATTTGATGTTTTTGAATAAAAATCAATTCTGAGAAAAATGCGTTTAAAGTATAAATTTGTCTATTATTAATATTAAGAAGGTTTCAACACACTTAAAATTCCCACAATTTATATGTTATACCCTCCTCTTGCTCATCTTTAACCAAATTTCCTTTTTTAGCTAATCTATTTTTTTTTCTGACAACTTTAACATTATGTAAATTAGGATTTCAGCAGCATCGGAAAGTTTTGTCTCCAGTGTTCTGAATGCAGACTTGGACAGTGTGCCAATATCAATTGAAGAACATAGTTTTTTTAGCAGCCGAATTCCCTTTCCCAATGAGTCTTAGCCCAAATACAAATGAAATATTTACAGAACGCAATTTGTTTGATTTTTCAGAGGTGCAAAATGTATTTTTGTATTCGCAGTTTTGACATTTCACCGTCATATTTGATGCCAGTCCAAATACAGACTCTTGTAGAAGACACAGTCTACTGCTTAGGCAATCAGGGCAGCACAAACACTTTATCACATTGGAGAGAATTTGAATATTAATTATTTAATTTCCACTTATTTCAGTTCGAGAATAATTGTCCAAATAAGAAGTCATAGTGAGCTTCTTTTCACTTGCTGTAGGCACGTTGTTCGACGCAGATGAATCAGTTTCAGTGGAACATACATATTTATTTCCTCGAAATTTTTTCTTACGAATAAAACTTTGGTTTCTCGAATTCCCCAAGGTGTTTTAACATATATGAAAGAAAATTTGGAGAGTTAATTAAGTTAGGTCTTTAAAAAAAATGATTAAACAGATTATACAAAAATAAACATTGCTGCTTGTAAAGAAATAAACAAGAGAGTAAAGTTGTTGACATTTTTAATACAAAAACTTCGGATATAAATGAAAATATTTGGTGGCTAGATTATAGCAACATTAAAATAATAAATATTGCAATTAAAAATTTTAAAAGGTTGAAAATTAAGAAAAAACGATGTTTCTGCCTCATTTCCGGTTTCGGAATGCTACTTCCTGTTCCATTTAATACGTTTCCACTTGGACTTTAAATTACTATAACTTTTGTTCTAATTGACGCACAACTAAAGTAAAAACTGTTTTGGAAACTTAAAAGTGCAGAAAATCATATTTTTAAATAAAAAAAATTTGGTAATTTCAGTCAAAATCACCTTATTCAACGTGTGCGGATACCTTAATGGGATCTATTATTTTAATTTGCATTTTAAGTATTTTGGAGAATTACTTCATAATATTTAATTTATTTATCAAAAATATTAATGTAAATTCAAAATATAAGTCTATATGCGCCAAAATAAATGTTTTTAGAGTTATTTAAAATGCTATTTTAATAAGATTCATATATAATAGTTAAAAAAATTAATTAACAACTAAAATATTATAATTAAAAAATATTAATTAATTAAAATATAATTAAAAAATATTAATTATTAACAAAAATATTATAATTAAAAAATATTAATTATTAACAAAAATATTATAAATAAAAAATATTAATTATTAATTAAAATATTATAATTAAAAAATATTAATGAACTAAAATATTATAATTAAAAAATATTAATGAACTAAAATATTATAATTAAAAAATATTATAATTAAAAAATATTATAAATAAAAAATATTAATTAATTAAAATATAATAAAAAAATATTAATTATTAACTAAAATATTATAATAAAAAAATAGTAATGAGCTAAAATATTATAAATAAAAATATAATTAAAAATATTATGATTAAAAAATATTAATTATTAACTAAAATATTATAATAAAAAAATAGTAATGAGCTAAAATATTATAAATAAAAATATAATTAAAAATATTATGATTAAAAAATATTAATGAACTAAAATATTATAATTAAAAATATTATAATTAAAAAATATTAACTAAAATATTATAATTAAAAAATATTAACTAAAATATTATAATTAAAAAATATTAATAAACTAAAATATTATAAATAAAAAATATTAATAAACTAAAATATTATAATTAAAAAATATTATAAATAAAAAATATTAATTAAAATATAATTAAATAATATTAATTATTTACTAAAATATTATAATTAAAAATATTATAATTAAAAATATTATAATTAAAAAATATTAATTAACTAAAATATTATAATTAAAAAATATTAATTATTAACTAAAATATTAATACATTTTTGATAACGTTCGTTGTTGAGTGAGATAAATAGTTAATTATATTATATTTTTTTCCAAATTACGGGCTTATTATTTTAATAACAAATATCAATTTTAATATTTTTATTGGTGGCCGGAATTTAAAATATTCCCATGCCGTTTTTCAGTGCTAATCCGCCCCCGGTATACCAAATACTTTTATGGTGCACTGGCTTGGAAAATTTACAAAATAAATGAGGAATTTGTACACGATACTCAAAATCCAGATACAACTTTATGGTACATTTTTCTAGCATCGCTTGGTTTTTTTTACTTGACAGGATTAGAAATTAAAATATTTATAAAAACTGTCGAAACGGCTAGAAAAATACATTACTTAGCATGCTTATAGCATACTGCAATTGAGGCACTGTGTATACGAAGGGCGAACTCAACAAACGGTGATTTCGAGAAAAATGTCTTTATTTTAACTTCTAAGGCAAACTCAAAAATAGCTTCATTTTCATCCTTATTTTTATACGGTCAGATGGTTGGAAAAAAAATCTACCACATGAGAATGAACGTCTTGGAAGCCGAAAAATGAGAGAGAGAAATTGTCACAATTTTGAGTTCTACGCTATATTCGAACCTCCAGTGGCCCAGTGGATAAAAGCGTTCAGCTAGTAATCAGAGGATTGCTGGTTCGAATCTGTGCGATAGACTTGACAAAGCAAAATAAAATTAAAAAAAAAGTAGAGATCTTGTGATCGGAGGGTTGCCAGTTTCGATACAAAAATACTAGAAAGTCGTCCAGAATATCCAACAAATTTATACTGGCGTATATACGGGACTGGTGCACGATAAATCTGATCGGGGTCCAATGTTCTGACGCCTATTGATGTTGCATCGGGTGCCAGCTCAGGTGTTGTCGTCCTCGTCATCTGACCATGGTTCAAAAATACGAAGCATCGTTCCCGGGTCTTTCCTTCGAGACAGGCCCCAAACCGTCGCCAATAGCCGACAGTACAAATTCTAGTGCGACGTTAATTAATACAAACCTTTCTTTCCCCAATAATACGCTTAGCTGGATGTTAAAGTAATTTCAATCTTGAATTATTGTACAAATAGCCTAATCAGATTCAAATAAATTACATAAAAAATATGTATATTTATAAAATGTTATATTTTCAAATTAAAATAAATTTAAAGTTACATGGGTTTAACGGGAGGAAAATTTGATATGACTGGACTTTGAGTCCCAGATTGGCCAACAGAAAACTAACCGTGTTCAGGGGATTGGGGCACGTTAAATCATTCATGGCTCAAATGTCTTAAAAGTGTTCGTGGTATGGAAATTTAGAGAGTGGAGTGCCAGGTCAGGTGTCATCTAAGCGATGAGGCCTTCTTGTCATCTGGCCCGGTGTTGGACACAAGTGTTGCTTCAGACACAATCAGGTATGGGTTGACGCCGCTCTCTATCCGGATTTATTACAGAATGCCTACTTTCCTTATATAGTTACTCTGGGCATTAGACATGCAAGGTGACGAACATGTCCTAGCTTTTTTCCATCTGCTGACGCCGCTCTTAACGTTTGTCAAGGATTCCGACAGTGGATTCGTCGGATCACGCGTTTCGAAGGGTAACCAATCAATATACCGGACGTCGGGAAGAAAAAAGCGACCCTCGCCTATAAGCGAAAGTCTACAGTATTCTATGCTTATAGTGATTTTTCATTCATCAACACATTCAAGTGAAAGGGGGCCCAATAAAGGATTGGATTTAAATATCTATATTTCTTTTGAAGAATAAGTTTACCTTTAACTCTTCAGTAGTGTCACCTGTCCCGTAACATAATATATAGAGTCGGAAACACGAGCTGGGTCAATTTCACGCGACGACACCGCTGAAGGGTTAAACAGAAAGCAGTGTGGTCAAATGAGATTTTTTTAAATTTTATTTGTTAGATTTGCGGATTTGAATTTAAAATAGAGTTTGAGTGTTTTGCTTGGAGGTGTAGATCAAACATCACTAACATTGGATTAATCACTCAACCTTAATAAACAAATAGGAATTCTTTTATTGAAACAATTTATATGTAAAGAAACATTCTTAATTTCCTAATTAGCATGAGTCGCATTCAAATTAAAATAAGTGGTAAATAAAATTATCATAGTTATAGTTAAGATAGAAAAAACAACGAAATAATCACTAAATTTTGTGAAAAGGATATGGAACGGCCGATATCTGTACCAACACCTGTTCATTGCAAAGCATAATTAGATGCACGCTTTTGACACTTGGGCGATTCTTCCGCGCTCCTTTTTTACCCTCTTGTATTCTCCCCTTCTCTGCCGTCTTCTCCACAACAAGCACGGCCATCCATGTAAGTAAATGCCGCAATCAATCTGAGCAAATCGTCATCGGGTAAATATTGAACAATATCCAATACAGATCCGTAATCCAGAAATATTTCTTCTCCCTGGCAAGTTTTCTGAGGAGTGTACTTCATCGCGTACACCTGCACTTCTGGAAGCTCTGCGTTCATAATCCACCTGTCCACCTTGTCCGAAATAATGTCGCTGAACAACGGAAACACATTGTTTACTTTTATCCTCAGCAACTGATTGAAGTCGTAGTGTTTCGCAAAATGCGGCTTGCCATTGGCCGTTTTACTTTGAGGAGTAGAATATTCCTTGAGGAATTCGCGTAATGTGTGATCTTCGCCGACAGTCACACGTTCCATTGCTCGTAGTTCATTCACGCAATTTCTCCAGTATTTTGAGAAATGTTCACAATCCTCGTGACCTTTAATTAAACTTTCAATGTCATAGTTGGAGTTTTCGAGTAAACAGTACTTTAAGAGTATTTGAAATGAGTATATTCTTTCAGATCTGAACCGAATACCTGGATATTTGTCTAACAGTCTTTTCAATAGAGGCGGCCCACTTCGAACTCCAACATGAGCACCAGCAGCCAGAAGACATCTGATGTTTTCATAATGGCACTGGCTGTTCACAGTTGATTCTAAAGGAGTTTCGCCACGATCATTGTGCGCATTCACTGCAGCACCATTTTTCAGCAACAAATCAATGGCACTCGAATGACATCGACGATTACTTGCAGCTACATGCAAGACTGTTTCCCCTTTCATATTCGCCTCGTCCACTCGGACCCCTTTCTTTATCAAGAGTTTCACAACCCGGGGACCGCAGCCCCGCCGATTCAGCAATGCAAGATTAAGAACGTTGTTGCCGTAGCTATCTACAACATTCACATCCGGGAGTTGATGGAGCAGCAAACTTATTGCTCCTGTTTCATACTTACACCACTTTAATGCTCGTTGTATGGGCGTCAGACCTCCACTATCTACTTGACCTAACGGGGCACCTTTATGAAGCAGAAATTTCACGAAATTTCTAGTTAACGGTGCGTAGGGAAAATGATCCACCCTTGTTGCACAGAGCAACGGAGAGGCGTGTTTGGCACAAGTATTCAACGGAACCTCTACCTCACACAGCATTTCGATAGAACGTATCCCATTACCCCGAAGAAGAGCATAACACATGACAGATCGATTATTTCTGTCGATTGCATTCACATCTGCCCCACTTTCGATGAGCAGACGAAGAATATCCTTTTTGAGCAGGCCAGGTATATCGACGGCACAATGGAGTGCAGAACCGTGAATTGCACATCCATTCAGAGGGCATCCCGCATCCAACAGCAGCTGGAAGACCCCTTTCGGAGCATCACTACGAAGAGCAACGCAGAGGGGAGATTTCGTCTCTTCCAACTCATGGATAACGTTGGCACCATTTTCCAGTAGCAAACTGATGACTGTCTCGTCTCTATCAGCCTGAAGAGCAGTAATCAAAGCGGTCCGATTATCCAAATCTTTCTTGAAATTGACGTCGGCGCCGTACCTCAGCAAGAGCTTGATGACATCAACTGGACAGCTCCAGTCAGCTAGTGTATGAAACAAAGGCGTTATACACTCACTGTCCCTTTCGTTAACCCTTGAAGAATCCAGTTCAAGGTAGTCTTCAATCTCCTTCAAATTCCAGTCCATTTCCTTCAAAACACTGTAAAGACAACCATGAACAGGCATTTTCTTTATAGAAACGGACCTTCTTCAAGATTACTATTATTGGATGCAGTATGCCACCATACGAATTGACGTGACAAAAGAGCACATTAAGTTATTGAGGAAAAATAGATACCACACCACATAACTTGGGATTTGTTCGCTGAATTACAACGTTGTTCACTTAAGCTGAAAAATAAAATTTGGGAAGATATAACGATTTCTTTTTGTTAGATCAAAACGGCTGTTGCCAAATTAAAAAAAGCAAAGTTAAGCAGAAATCTGGAAAAAAAAAAGGGGCGTAATAGCCTTTATGGGATTCGAGATTAGTTGGTGTTTAAATTGAAGTCCTGCTCTATTGGCTCCTGTATGGATTGGCTGGTTTGGTTTGGTTTAAATGAAGGTCGTACGTGAACTATACAATGAATATTGGAAACAGTTCGGATTTGGTTTGGTTAATAAACGTCGCAATAAAACTGCACATTGGGCTATTGGCGACAGTTCGGGGTATATCTCGAAGAAAAGACCCGTACAGAACGAGGCCTCCGTGGCCGAGTGGATTAGGCGTCAGCTGGGAATCCAAGGGTCCCCGGTTCAAAACCTTGCGATGGACTAGACTAAAAAATAGTAAAGAATAGTGATATTGCGATCAGAGGGTTGCCAACTTCGCTACCAAAATACTAGAATGTCGTCCAAAATATCCACAAAAAATAACGGCGTGTATACAGGACTGGTGCACGATAAATCTGATCGTGGTCCATAGTCCGGACGTCTATTGAAGGCGTCGGGTGTTGTCCTCGTCATCTGGCCATGGTTTAAAAATACGAGGCATCGTTTCCGGGTCTTTCCTTCGAGATAGGGCCCGAAAATAGCCCACTGCGCAGCTCTAGTGCGACGTTAATTAACCAAACCAAACCCGTACAGAACATTGACCAAACAATTTTGAATTTTGGTCAGAACCGCGTCGACCTGGTAGAAGAAATTCCTTAGTTTATAACTTACTAAATATATAAAAGATGAATACTAACTTTTGGGTAATATTTAAATTAGATAATGAAAAATTTTTTACTATCAAGTGTATGTTATTATTTTGTACTTATTAATTGTAAAAAAATATGTATCCTATACAAGGCAATTGAAAATTAATATTTAAAAATAAGGAACTTAAAAAAATCTTTAAAACAAGCATATCATGATTACTTGTTCCATGGTTCTAAAATAACGAGACATCGGTCCCGGGTCTTTCCTTCGAGATAGGCCCCGAACCGTCGCCAATAGCCCACTGTGCAGCTCTAGTGCGATGTTTAATTAAAACCCAAAACCAAACCATATTACTTTTTAAACCAATAACTTTGGTTTGTTTGGTTTGTTTTAATTAGCGTCGCACTAGAGCTGCACAGTGGGCTATTGGCGACGGTTTGGGGCCTATCTCGAAGGAAAGACCCGGGAACGATGCCTCGTATTTTTGAACCGTGGTCAGATGACGAGGATAACACCTGAGCTGGCACCCGACGCAACCTCAATAGGCGTCAGGACATTGAACCCCGATCAGATTTATCGTGCACCAGTCCCGTATACACGCCAGTATAATTTGTTGGATATTCTGGTTAAACCAATAACCGAAAAGTTTTTATAAGTCCCGACGTCTATTGAAGACGTTGGGTGCCAGTTCCGGTGTTTCCTCGTCATCTGACCATGGTTCTAAAATAACGAGGTGCATGTATGAATGTGTGTGTGAATGTGTATGTGTTCCCGGGTTTTTCCTTCGAGATTGACCCCGAACCGTCGCCAATAGCCCACTGTGCAACTCTAGTGCGACGTTAATTAACAAAACCAAAACCAAACTAAACCAAAAGTTTTTATTCATCAACGCATCCGATGCATATAAGCAATCATCATCTGACCATTGTTCCAAAATACCAAAATACGAGGCAGTGTTCCGGGTTTATTTTGTTTTGGTTTGGTTAATTAACTTTCGCACTAGAGCTGCACAGTGGGTTATTGGCGACGATTTGGAGTCTATCTCGGAGGTTTGGTTTGGTTTGGTTAATTAACGTCGCACTGGAGCTGCACAGTGGGCTATTGGCGACGGTTCGGGGTCAATCTCGAAGGAAAGACCCGGGAACACATACACATTCACACACACATTCATACATGCACCTCGTTATTTTAGAACCATGGTCAGATGACGAGGAAACACCTGAACTGGCACCCAACGCCTTCAATAGACGTCGGGACTTTGAACCCCAATCAGATTTATCGTGCACCAGTCCCGTATACACGCCAGTATAATTTGTTGGATATTCTGGACGACTTTCTAGTATTTTTGTAGCGAAGCTGGCAACCCTCCGATCGCAAGATCACTACTTTTTTACTTTTCTATGTCAAGTCCATTTCCCGGATTCGAACCACCAATCCTCTGATTAGTAGCTGAACGCCTTACCAACTGAGCTATCTCGAAGGAAAGACACGGGTTGGTTTTGTTTTGTTTTGTTAATTAACGTCGCACTAGAGCTGCACAGTGGGCTATTGGCGACGGTTCGGGGTCAATCTCGAAGGTTTGGTTATATATATACTCTACTATATATATGTTCATAAAACTAAAATAGTTATATTTCGTAAGGGCGGTAAATTATCTAAGCATGACAAATTTTTCTACAACACTAACGAATTGGAAATAGTTTCTAGTTATGTTTATCTAGGTATTCCATTTTCTTCATCTGGCTGTTTTAATCTTGCCAAAAATTATTTTATTTCTAAATCAAATAGTGCAGTAAACACTTCTTGGTCCATACTGACAGGCGCAAAAATTAATTCGGTTAACTCATGGTTTAAATTAATTGATGCTTTGATATCAGTTTTAACATACGGTGCTGCAGTTTGGGCGATAAATAACTACAATGATCTAGAAAAATGTTTTTGTATTTTTGTTAGAAAGCTCTTTACAGTTTCCCGTTATACACCTGGATATATTTTAAGACTCGAATTAGGTCATCCTAGGATCTCTTTAGTTTTTATTCGTTTAATTTTAAAATACTGGATACACCTTCTCAAAATGTCAGATGATAGGTTTGCTAAAATTTGCTACTTAAACATGTATAATTTATCCTTTAACTGCACAAACAATAAATTTAATTGGGCCATCTCGATAAGAAATATTTTACAAAACGCTGGTTTTTAGTTTGTTTGGCTTTCGCAAGACTATAAAGTTGCTGAACATTACATTTCAACGATTGTACAAGTATACCATGACCAATACACCCAAAATGATCTTGCTTCAATGAACAATAGTATCAACCACTCACAGTATAAATATATCAAAAACTCACATTTAATCGAAGACTATTTAATTTCAAATATAGATATCACTATAAAAATAATTATTATACAAATTCGTTGCAGTCAATCACGTATATTTTTTAAAGGATTTGCTTTCGAAATTTTTCCTAACGAGTCCTGTAAGTTTTGTAACACAACAGAAAATGAAACCTGGGATCATGTTTTTTTAGTCTGTCCTATTTACGATGCATTCAGACAAAAATACTTATCATCAATTGAATCCAGTAACATTTCAACCATCCTAAAATTTTACAATAACGAATATTTTTGTTTTTATAATTATGCAATCTCTGTTTTAAAATTCCGGAAGGACTTGACCAGTGAACTTGCGCAGGAATAACAGATTTAAAACCCAATTCTAATTGTTCATATATATATATATATATATATATATATATATATATATGAACAATTAGAATTGGGTTTTAAATCTGTATATATATATATATATATATATATATATATATATATATATATATATATATATATATATATATATATATATATGAACAATTAGAATTGGGTTTTAAATCTGTATATATATATATATATATATATATATATATATATATATATATATATATATATATATATATATATATATATATATATATATATATATATATATATATATATATATATATATATATATATATATATATATATATATATATATATATATATATATATATATATATATATATATATATATATATATATGAACAATTAGAATTGGGTTTTAAATCTGTATATATATATATATATATATATATATATATATATATATATATATATATATATATATATATATATATATATATATATATATTTGTGTGTGTGTAAAATAATCAATTAATAATGAAGAAAGCTTTGCATAAAAACGCATTTTTATAAAACTTTCTTAATAAATACTTCCTTCTCAGTTTACTGAAAAATGCAATATTTTGTTTTCATAATCTGAAAATTCAAGAAGAAAATATAAAAAATTGAAGCGTTAGGAGTATTTTGGATTATGCATATTCGAAAACTTAAATAATTTTAAATAAAAGAAAGTATTTATTTTTTTCCTTCAATTTTTTTTCTTCTCATCTTCATATAACTACCGTTATGTTGAAAATGTTTCAAATGAATTATTTCAAAACAGAAAAATAAACTATTGATGGTCCACGGTACCCTAGGGGGAGTGGGTGCTCTCTATGCTGCTACTGTTGAATTGCAGACTTGAGGTATCTTTTTCTCAGAAATTAAAAAACGTAGATGTCCAATTGTTTCAGAACATTAAACAGACACTTGGTCTGTTACTGAAGTGAGGTTTTTACTCGAAATAAATCATGATTTAAACGTCAAAAGGTGTTTTCCTCAATACGACTACTTTAATTATGCTTCTGAAATGTTTCACCATATATTCCTTATACCAGCATTTACTGAAGTGCAATTTTGTTGTTTTTCCATACACAATTTTGTTCCAAATTTATTAAAATTGAGAATTACCGACAAAGTAACTTTAAAAAAAATAACGTAATTAATTTTAAATAACAATATTTCTTCAAGTAGTACACCAAATATCAATTTCATACTCTGAAAAAGTTTGAATATCTGCTTGGTTTATTACGTTCTGAGAAAAAGATACCAAAAATATCTTAATTTTGCATTACAAATGTATATAAGATACCAACTCTACTTAACATTATTAAAGTAGTATATTATTTTGTTGATAGATGGCGACACGAAACAATAATTTTTTCGAAGTAAAATTCGAGAGAAAGTCGGCCTAGTGGTAAATCTGGCACCGGGCGGTTTACTCCATGTTTTTCTGAGCATGAAACGTTTTTGTAAAAAGCAGGCAATGATACCCCGGGTTGTAAAGTCAGTTGACGGTACATTTAATAAATAATCTTTTTTTTTTTTAAAAGGAAAACCGAATGTAAGGAAAATGTCCTAGAAAGTAAAAAATAATTTTTAATTTTGCGAACGAGTTGAAAAATTTTAATTATTTAATATAAATTTTATACTTATTAAAACTTTTTGAAATCTGCACCAAAATTTAGGTATGATTTTTGTAAATTGGTGCCAACTTCAAAAAGTTGCAATAAGTATAAATGGATTTTAAAGAATTTAATTTTTTTCAACTCGTTCGTAAACTTAAAAATTATTTTTACTCTTTAGCGCATTTTCCTTAAAGTCGGTTTTCCTGTTTTTAAAAAAAGATTATTTAATTTTTAACTTTTTAGTTTTTAATTCAGCAAAGGGGGCGATACCCCTTGCCCCGCACTTTTTTCGGATGTCAATTGCTTTGACTGCATTGCCTAACAAAGGAAAAATTTTGAACTTCAACTTCCTCCCACTACCATAGGCACGTAGGAAAGGGGGGGGGGGGGGGGGAGGGGAGATTTAAACACATCCCACTGAAAGTCAAATGAAAAAAAAATTGAACGAATGTGGTATCGTTATTCTTTAAAAAATATTCCACATTTTAAAAATAAAATAAATTCTTTATCTAGATTGAGGAGCATTGTTTTCAGATTTCCAGATAGACAGCTGCTAACATAATTCGTTGGCGCCTCGCATCTGCTAATTCTGTTTTTATTTTTGGAAAAACAAATAGCATATCTATACATAGAAAATTGCAACTGCATGACCTTCAATTCTAAAAATAGATCAAACCCCCTTCTTTTATCTATGTCTATCCGAAACTTTTTACATTAAAGGCCGTGCATTAAAATAGTCTCGGTCTTGTTAAAATGTAGTATTGTGTAATCTATTGGCGCGTAATCTATAGGCATGCAGATTGGTGGGAAGGAGAGGTCATGAGGTTGTCGTTAATGTCTTTGTTTTGATCGTCTGCTCTGCTTTTTAGCTAAATGAAGCGAACTGTGCAAAATTCTATTTTAAATTACTTTAATAAAAAGAACAAATATGAAGTTGAACATGACAGCAGCAGAAACACAAGCACTACAGTTTCCAGCAGTGGCGGATCTAGGGTCATCCAAAGGGGGGGGGGGGGGGCTATTTTTTCTTTTTTTTGTGTGGGGGGAGGGTATATGTATATACAAATTCCTATTTTCGACGATTGCCGTTAACGGTATGTGTAAATTCAGCCTATAAAATGTTATTTTGATGCCTTAGCGAGATAAATGACTCCAATGTAAAGAAGCAACTTTGTTGTGTTTTATTCTGGTGCAATGTACTTTTTTTGTATAAGAATAATTTTTGTCTCAACGCCCAACGCCTTCTGATAATAAAAAAGGGAAATTTTTGGCCCACCACGCTGCTCATAAACGACTGGTTCACCCTTGGGGCAGTTGTTTGGGGTATTCCCACCAAGCTAGAGCCGGATTTAGAGTTAGTGGACCCCTAGGCCAAATATGTGGTGCGGGCCCTCCGTGGTATGGAATACTCCTTCGTAAATCGAAATAGGGAGGGGTGATCGGAAATTTTTTGAAATACAAGAATTGAAAATTTGCAAACTAACTAATTTTTCAGTTTTAATAATTTTGTGATGCACTGTTTTTTTGTAAATTTCCAATACTAAGTTGAATATTTCAACAATTTCAAAAAATTTCAATGTGCGATGTAATTTTGGAATTTTTGAAAATTACAATAAAATATTGCACTCGTCTCCGTATCATCATGAACAGAATTACGGTGTAGAATAAAATCAACTGATTTCCAAAAATAGTAACACAATGCCATTTTAAATAATCACAAATTAAACACATATTTTAAAAGAATATAAAAGTGTTGTTATATTTGCATTGTACAAATCCATTAAGAAAAATATAACTTTTCGCATCATAAAAATTTTGTAGAATATTATTTTCATTAAGATTAAGTTTGATTTATTAGTTATTTAGAAACTTGTTTGGTATACTTATAATTTTTTTTGTCTAAGTGATTTATTTTCAAACATGTCGTTGTCATAATTTCAAAGTATTGAGACACCCATTTTTTCAGTAATCTATATTATTATTGATTAGTTGGACTGTAGCCTATGCCTAAATCCTGCCCTGAATCGAGCAGTCAATTTTGTCCTCTCAACTCCCTTTTGCGTAGTCGTTTTGGGATTCTCGTATCATAACAAAATTTTCAAATGAATGTAACCTAAATTTTAAAAAAAAACTTGCTCTGATTTCGCAAATAATAAAAAAAAAATCCATATTTTATAACTTTATATACACGGTTAAACAATGTATTTTTCTTAGTATTTGCATCACAACAACTTACAGGGTTGCCAAAGTTGACTTAGTAATCTTTTGCCTACAATATATATTGCGTGAAAGAACAGATAATGCTTGCAGGTGAATTTACCTATCGATTTAGAAAAACGTAAAAATGTGGGCCGAAAATTCCTTATATGGATTAATTGAGAATATTTTTATTTCGTAAGCAAACGTAAGATACAATATACAACATAAAAAAAAGCACACCAAAAATAGTTTCATGTACACGAAGAAAATAACAAATATTGAAAAATGTTGACTAACGTTTAAATATAAATTGAATTTTGTGTTTTAAAATATAAAATTAAATGTTACAAAAATTATTGTTTAAGTCTAATTTGATCTTATTTGAATCTTAAGAGGCCGTTTATTTATTACGACTCACACCCTTGAAGAAGGGGGTCCATCATACGTGACTGTGGTGTGACATGAGGGAAAAAGGTCTCGGTGATTGTGTGACGTAGCAAAAGTTCCTGAAACATTCCTTTCACAAACTTTGAGATAAGAAAATTTTTATAGAAATCACTATATCTTTCTAATTAGTTGAAATGTTTTGTAAAATACACAGAATGAAAGTTTTAATTACTACTTTTTAACTGCATAAATTTAAAATGAAGTAACATAGGGAGGAGGGGGTGTACAAAAAGGTGAAAAATATTATGACATAAAAAAATGCTCTTTAACAGTGCAATCAATTATTTTTATTTGAATTTTAATATAATAGAGATTTTAATTTCGGAAATATATATTAATTAATTTGTTCCAGTTTTTTTTTGTCCAGCCCATATGACTTTTACTTTAATTATAATTGGCTTCGGCTCCATTTAAAATTATACATATGTAGCTATCTTCGCCACTGATGAGTAATACTTCTATCAATGAAAGTATGGTTGTGGAAATCATGTAAATATAAATATTCATGGGTTAATTGACAGAGCAAAAGATAAACAATATCTCACAAAAACTCTCTCGAAGAATATTAAATTTCGTATATTACGAAAATTTAAGTACAATGGTGATATGTGAAATATCCTCATTGTACATAATTTTTTATAAGAACTGAAATAGTTAGGTAGATTGGTCAAAATAATAAATTACGTTAAACTATGCAAGGGAAGACTTTACGCGTTTAATAAGAATACCAACTAGCAGTTACTAGTACTTGCTTCAATCCACACAAACTCAGACAAATGATTGATACACGAATAGAAAAAATTCAAAACGTGTTTTGTCACTTGAAACGAATATTGGGTAAATTAAAATTAATTTTTCTAATTCGCGTAGACAGATTTCAATTTTGCAAGTTAATTTCAAATGTTACAACACGTATTTTGGACAAATAAAATACCTTTGTTAGATAGAAAATTCGGTGGCGAAATCAGGTGATGTAAATTTTTTTTTTTTAGCAAAATAAGTTTTGATTGTTTGCTTTTCATATATGGTACAGTATTTCTTATGTAAATGCCAAACTAAAGTTTAAAAATATCATCATTAAGCATTTTCAGTTCTTTGAATTATATTTTCAATTTACGTAAAATTGATGTTTTAAAAAAAATACGATTCAAAGATATTTGGTTCGGTTTTCCTAATTTAAACAGAGCAACTTTCATATAAAAGGTTAAGAATTGATTGTCAAGGATAATGTGATTCCGGTATCACTACTTCATTCAAAGACTTGAATAAAACCCAATAGTATTTACAACTGCAGTCTCGCTTTTTGCATTGCTTAAAATACATAAAATTACACGAATAAAACACAAGAGAAAGAAAAATTACCTGACTAACCCAGCTATTAATGAAGCAATAGCATAGAATTCGCCTTTTCCGATGTTTTCGCTAATCAAACCTAACCATAGCGACACGAATTTTTATTTCCCTCTTTACACTCGGATCCACTGACCTCTACAGAAAATCTCCCGCCTCCCATAAAACGTTTAACGAATAACCGTACTCGGGTGATACAACAAAAAATTTCAGTTTTGCTGTTTCTGGTCATTTGCAGTGTCAAGGTCATCTGATAAGGCGAAAAGACCCTACTCTAAGGAAAAGACGCGTAGCCCCCACCCCCAAAGAGAAAGAGTCATAAAACTCGATCTACCCCTAAGACTCCCTGCCAGGCAATGTGTTTCTGGGCCGTTGCATTGTCCAAGGTCCAAGGTCATCTTAGTGCGACAAGACGCGTAGCCCCCCCCCCCTCTTCCCATCCCAATGAGAACCATAATAAAACTTGGTCCTCTTCTCACTCCCTGAAAACTTTAACTATATGAGGGGCTATAGCCCCTTAAGAAAAAAAAATCTTAATTAAAAAAAAAAAAATTGGCTATAGCCCAAGGGGGGGGGGGGGGGGGGGGGGGGGGCTATAGCCCTCTTTAGCCCCTATGTAAATCCGCCACTGGTTTCCAGTCAAGAAAGCTTGTCTGTTTGTTCGCAATCTATGCCACAGAATTTTCAACATCGTGCAAGTACGTTTAAAGATACCATTATCTTGATTTTTAACATTTATACATCATATTTCGAAATCTTTTACATTCACTAAAATTTTCGGATGGATGAATCATTCATATTATGCGATAGTACTTCAATTTAATTCAGCATTAATTGTTCAATTTATAATTTAATTTTAAATTATTATTGAAAAATTCATTCGTATTTCAGTAATCATTGATATTCGTAAATTTTGACAATTATTGCACTTCATAAAATGTGTAACGAGGGCTCTAGTTTAACTTATCCGTGAATAGATATTGTATTTCGAAAACTTTAGTTTTAAGATTGATTTATTCATACACGGATGAATTTTGCTTTTCCCAAAATATCCATTTAAAAATAATAGTAATAATAATTCGACAATGAGATCCTGTGATTATTATTATGATTTTGGTTTAGAGTTTTAAAAACCCGAGTTGGAAAAATTTATGCACAAAGAAAATTAATATTATTAGCAAATGATAGCCAGGGAAGATTATAAATTGCCCAACTTGTAAGATTAAATATAAATTAGACATCTGAACGGACACTGCATTGGAACATGCGTGCAACAAATCAATACTTTTTAGAGAACCGTTTATGAAAAATTTCGATAAACTGGAACTGGGAATTTTTAGCACTGTTGAGTTAAGTTTGATATGGTTAATTAACGTCGCACTAGAGCAGTATATTGGGCTATTGCCTACGGGGTCCATCATCTGGAAGGAAAAACCCGGGAACAAAGCTTCGTATTTTTGAACAATGTTCAGAGAACGAGTAGTTAAGTTGGGAAATTTCTTTATAGTTACCATACATATGTTATAAGGATTCTCAAACTTTAAATTTATTTCATAATTAGGGAGTGATTTATTTAATTTAAAAATAGTTATCGACAACTGATAAATATAGTTAATGACAATGATAACTCTTGTTTATCTGCCAACGTATTCCTGTTTACTTGAACGAAAATTAATAAAGTTTTAAAGAAAAAAAATTGGTGGGGGGTGGAGAGAGATGTTTGTTGAATTTTGTGGGGTTAAGAATTTGCTCCTTTAGGTGAGGTTGTATAAGATGCCTAAAGAAATTCGTTGCTGTGTCACTGAACCCCCATGAAAAATCTATACCTACGTGTCTGCACTATACAGTTTGAAATTGTAAGTATTTTTCTCAGGTTCCCAAAAGTCACGCCACAAATGTAGAATTATAAAAGCTGCAGGAAATTTTCTAGGGATTGGAAGGGTGAGGACAGAAAAATTTCCCCATTTTTTTTTTTTAACACTGACACAAATGGAAAGGACACCTATCCCTTTGGAGGTCGGTTAGTAAGAATGTTATTGGATTCTTTGCAACAGAACATATCCTTCCGATAAAAAAACATTAAAAAATGGGCTTCCGACCTCGAAGACTTGTACCTATTTTAAGTTGGTATCCTTTCCTTCAAATAACTCTAAATAGAAAATAAATATAAATTTGCAATATTTATTTTTTGGTGGTCAACATTTTTATTACTACCTCCTCCCTCTCCCCCCCCCCCCCCTCTCCATATACACTTGTTTCATCTTGATCTTCCCCCCCCCCCCTTCCCCCCACTTTTACCACCCAATCGCCGCCACTGACTTTATTCAACAATGAAAATATCTTGAAATCAAATAAATTATTTAAAAATACTTCTGTTAATTGATATTTCCGGATATATAACAGCCGGATAACCGATTATTTTTTCGCAGATTTTGCCTGAGTGGATTTTTCTCTATCCAACAAAGGAAGATTTTTCGAAATCGGACAATATTTTTTTTCAAACGGTCCGGTTATTGAGAATTCCGCATAGTTAAATGCCGGATAACCGGATATATATTTTTAAATGGCTCCCAAGTGAAACATCCCCTATCCAACAAAAAAAAAATGTCCAAATGTCTGAATTAGAACAAAAATCTTGCGCGAACATACATTTAAAAAAATACATAACTGTCGAATTGATAACACCTCTCCTTGGCGTGCGATTTGGCAGTTTTAATTTAAAGTTCCTTGTTGGTTTATTTTAAAGTTTTGGTTGGTGCGCTGTCAGTCGGTGAAAAAGCTAATGAACAGAAATATATAATTATATAACTGAGCATGAAGCACTAGTTCTAAAAAGTAATTGTGATAAAAGTTTTTACACTTTTTTTTCTATAGGCCTGCATTGGCTTTAACACCGTGCGAAGAACGGATATTTTTCTATCCAATCAATAATAAGAAGAAAATAAAGATGTGACAACTGGTGTTTTTTTTAATAATATTTCAACTTGTAAACAGCTATTTAGTTGTTTGTATTCAACTGGACAACTCAAATTGCATCCACTCACTATGCAACTTTTAATTGCACACAATATCTTTTCGTTCGCTGCCGCTCTAACAGCTTCGGTAAGTAATAGACAATTTGGTAATTTTGTATGGATCGTAGTAACAAGAACTTTGGCGATTGCGAAATCTGAAACCTGGTAGGCCTGATGGATGCAATTAAATAATAATTCACAGTTAGTGCGTGAATTTTTAATTGCTCGGTTGATTAAAAGTTACAGTGCAATTCTGGCTGGACTAGCGTCAGAATCAAGTTTCGATAATTTCTTTTATATAAATCGGGCAGTCGGATGGATGAACGATAAGAGCAGTGGTACTCAACTTTTTATTTTATCTCTCTCGTTGCATCCCTTGATAAAACTGTTCGTCGATGAGTACCCTTTTCTCTCCTAACCCTTGTCACACCAATGCAAGCAAAATTATGTTTCTGATAGGCAATAAGGTTCATAGTTTAGCTGGAAAATAATTTAAACGATTTAAATGGATGACACTTATTAACTTTTTTTTATTTTACTTATTACATTTATATGAATACGAATTTCCCTAACTTTTTACTTTCGATACCGAAGGTTATTTTTAAATTGTAGCCGAGTAAAATTTAATTATACTAAATTTCGTAACAATTAGGTTCTTATAAATCATGGTAAACGATGGTAGTAGTCAACTCAAGAACGAGGCACTTCTTACTTAGACATCACAAGTTTAATATAAAGACGCATTTAAGCAATAAATTGCATTAAATGGTGACAGTACACAACGATATATCCATTCATACCAGGGGAATCCCCGTCTTTCCCTCCGCCGTCGCCAATGTTTGGCAGCTACTCGCTCATTTGGCGAGCGAACATTACAATATGTTTTATATATTAGGAGTTTTCCGCCATTACTAATGTTATTTTTGCGTACCCACAACCAGACTGCTACGTACTCGGAATGGTACGCTTACCACAGGCGGAGAACCGCTGAGTTAGAGCTCCACACTCGCCGGCAAAAAATATTTCCCCTTGTGTAGGCGACTGGTGCACGTTAAATCCGCTGAGATCGGAACGTCTTCACGCGTATACAGGTGCGTGAAGTTTCAACTCAGGTACGTAAAATCATACGTAAAATTTATGTAAAATACGTTATGTCCTATAAAAAAAAGAAGCATAGGGTAAGAAAACGCATTCGGCTAAGAGTATCCAAAGAATTTTCAGACTGTTGTCTCAACTTTACCTCGCTCAATTATGAAAATTTACAATGTTTGAAGTCATGAAAAAAATACAAAAATTAAAAATATAAGTATCACATGAAAAACCGAAGGATGTACTTCTCAAAATGCACACTTGCCTCAGTGGAGTACAGCAAGTACAGCCGGGCTGCACCTAAATTTATTAGTTTATTTTAAAACTAAAATCAGATATTTTACTAATTTCTTTTAATGAAGATTAGAATTGAAAATGAAATTTCTACGGTAGTAGGAGGTATTCAGGAGGGGGAAAAACTCCATTCAATCAAAACTGCAGCCAAATAGCGAAATTCGAAATCGGCTGCATCGTTGCCATGGCAACCTCTAGATTCCCCCCCCCCCATGGATGATTCCCCCCCCCCATGAGAATGCACTGCATTTGTTAGAAGGAACAGCCGAAATGAATTTTCTTGTTTTAGCAGCACTTGAGATTTGATAAGCTGATTGGTTCTTGCTTGAAACGCGGGGATGGGTGGGTGAAACGAGAACTTACGAGAATCTCTCCAAACGGAAAGGGTTTTCGTGATAAATTTACTGTTTTTCTGTTGTTTCAGGACCACTATGGTCCTGCTGTTGTTTCGTTATTTAAGTTAATAATAAAATTGTCCGATTCGCATGTATAAAAGGAAAGAGGATTGCTTTAATTTCCAAAAAATAAGTAAGTGTTTTCTATTTTTTTGCGCATGTTATCATTTCGTAAAAATTGAAAGGAAACTTTTTCGGCTACAAACTTGAAAACACGGGGTTGGAAACACGCTGTTCCGAAGTTGCACCTCCATTTCCAAAGTTACCCCAATCTACGGTACTTCCTTTTATATCTGGTATTTTTTTTTTCATGTTTAAGCTTATTTATTTGGTTTTCAAGGTAATATGCCGATTCTAATAATTAATAATTGCTTTAAATATAAGACAATTGAAGCTTAACACGTTGACTGTCAACTACGAGATATCTCGTATTTACACCATGAACTCAAGTATAAAGTGGTATTCAACGGGTTACATTTTTAAAGTTCGAAAATTCCTAATTATACAAAATTACATATTTTCCTTGATACAAAAAATGCAATTTGAACAATGATATTCTATGAATCTTCAAACAGAGTAACTTTATACAACCCCCAAAGCCTTTTACATTTTATATAAATCAAATTATATTTTTTAAAAAATGTTCAATCTCAGAAAAGCTTTCGCGGCTGAAGTGTCCAGTATTCTGAAGTAAGTATTCTTATTACAATTTGTATCATATCGTCTGTACAACTATCTGCGGAATATAGAATGTTAGAGCTGCAGAGACTGACTATATTGAAATAAAGCCTATTTTGTTGCCGACTAACTCTGAAGTTAAAACCTCACGTGAACCTGACGTTATATTGAGTAAATCATTACTAATTTTGATTATATTGAAGTTTGTCAAAAAATTTCCTCGGAACTGTGGTACTGTTTCTAAGGTTTATTTATATGATTCTAAACGAAGTTTGCAGAAAATACCATCATTAGACATTTTTTTTTGTATTGATTTCTAAATTTTTGCCAGTGAGCCACTTAAAGTGTCATGATTTGAACACACTTGCATCATCCCACTCATTTCTGAAATGCATTCATGAAATTATATTCAAATTCCAAACTTGTCTCCTGAATTTCAAATGAAAACTTCTATTGAGATATGGAAATACAAACTTCAGTTCCATTCGAATTTTGACCCTGTTCCCGAAATGAGTGAAGAAGAGGAACATGAAATAACACATTCAAATGACAAATACCGTAAGAGAAAAATATTAGTAGTAGAATGCTACGTTAGTTTGGAAATAAATTCAGTTGCTTCATGTAAGTGCAAGTAGAAAGTTACCAATACGAAATGACATTTTGATATATCGTTACTGTTCTTGGCAATGATGTGGTTACAAATCTAAATTTTGTGTTAAAATTGACATTCTTGAATACCATTTGTGTTCTTACGTATTTTTTTTATCTCTTTTGAGTTGCGTTGTTTTCCAATTAAATTCTAATACATCATTAGTGTTTTTAAGCATTCATTTCTAATTATACAAAATTAAGCATTTTCATTGACACAAAAGACCAATTTGAACAGTAACATTTCGTGAATCTCTCTCTCTTCTTTCTCTCTATCTTTTTTTACCAGTATTCTGATTATACCCAAACACATAAGTATTGGTGACCAATATGCAAGTTCACATCCAACAGCTGCTCCTCATCTAGTAGCCAGGTTTTGTGAATGTCCCCACTGTTGTGCATTTTATACTTTATAATAATAAAACATGTAATACCAAACATTTGTTGTCTCTACTTATTTCATACATACACCCAACTACTGATATTTTTTCAGATTTATTAAAACGAACTCGCGTTTAGCCTAAGGGTCCCCACCCCAACATTTTAATTTAGTAACTTCTCAGTTTAAATTTAAAACCCGCTAAAGTTCTCCTATTTACTAGGCTTATTTAGATGAAGGTGTAAGGACCTCCGATCGACACACCGTAAGGTTAATTCCGATTTCCGCAAGTTCACATATCACCTTCAGTATTTATAGTACGACATAAATGAGAATTAAAAAAAAAACTCCGATCGTAAGATTCGCTTCGATTCGACCTCACAACCTACTGATTGCTGGATGAATACTGTTCCTTGGGGCCACCGGACCCTTTTTTTGGGGCAACCGCACGCGATGTTCCCAGGTGGTTATCCTCCATCTGGGAACTTGGCTTCTGTGCACCCGATGATGCTTGACATCTGTGATCTAACGAGAGTCGGTACATTCATGGTGGTATGGTCGTTTTCAATTTGAAGAACAGGGGGAAAATAACAAGTCGTTCTCACTTGACTGAGAGTCACTTCCCGAGGGCAAAGGGTTAACCCATTGCACTCCGCGAACATCTTTGACATTTGCGTTCTTTCCACGGAACAGTTATTCCTCTTCCCGTTCTTTTACCCACAATTTTTTATGCTCATAGAGAGGAGAAAATCGTAATATGTTTCGGGTCTGCAAGAGAACAATTTGAAGAAAAAAAAATCGATGTTTTTTAAACACAAGATCACGCCTTTCTCGTTTATTTTAAAGAACAGATAACCAAACGAACAAGTCGTTAAGTTGTCGCCTGAGAGGCGACGAGTGCAAAGGGTTAAATAAAGAGGGTATTTGGGATGTTTAATTGTATTTAAAATAAATCTATAATTTGAAAATAATACTTTATTTTTACGGCTGCAGCGCAGGACGCCCGGAATCGCACCTGGGGCATGCTACGTCAATGCCTTAATCGCCGAGCTAAAGCAATTGTTCGAGCATGAGAAAAAATTATCTTCTAAAAAAATAAAAGTCCCTTTTATAATAAAAGCTTAATAACACTAAAAAAGGTTAATAATATTAATTAAGGTTTAATAAGGCCTCCATGGGCGAGTGGATCGAAGGTTTCCTGGTTCGATCTTGTGCGACGGATTTGACTAAGAAAAGTAAAAAAGTCATGATTTTGTGATCGGAGGGTTGCCAGATTCACTACAAAATACTAGGAATGTCGTCCAGAACATTCACAAAAATTATTACCGGTGCACGATAAATCTGATCGGGGTCCAAAGTCCCGACGTCTATTGAAGGCGTTGGGAGCCAGTTCAGGTGTTGTCCTCGTCATCTAACCATGGTTTAAAAATACGAGGCATCGTTCCCGGGTCTTTCCTTCGAGATAGGCCCCGAATCGTCACCAATAGTCCACTGTGCAGCTCTAGTGAGAAGTTAATTAGCAATAACCAAAACCAAACCAAAGGTTTAATAACAGTTATACTTAGGTTTAATAAGAGTTATACTTGGGTTTAATAACAGCTATAATTAGGTTTAATAAGAGTTATACTTAGGTTTAATAAGAGTTATACTTGGGTTTAATTGCAGTGATTATTACCAGTTTTAATCTATATATATAAATGCGAAAACCCCACTCATTCACTCATCACTAATTCTCCAACTTCCCGTATACCTATAAAAAAAAAATTGGCAAATGTGTTCATTATACCTTAAATATGAAAAGTAAGCTATTTTTGTTCCGATCGAACGTATTTAAGGGGGTGTAAAATCTCTTTTTCGATGTTAGTAGCAATGTTCCTTTTGGAATTTACAGATCCAAAAGACCTAGATTGCTAAATATTGGAACCCAGATTCATCTTGGTGTTGGGGCGCTCTAGCCCAAACATGTTAAATATCTTAAATCAATTATAAATATCGATCATCATTATTAGTAATAAGCCGAATTGGTTGTCGTATAGTGTAGTACATATAATAACTAGTTCCGTTGTGAATAATCAAATAACTACCAGGACTCTGGAAATGGATTATCATGGAAGAAGCACAAATCATTAGATAATAAATATGTTTATTTACAAATTTAACTGTCTTGATTACATTTAATTTCGTACACATAGAGACTTCCGTTAAGGTATATTAACCTCTAAAACATTACAATTAATTGTCACTTGAGATAAAATTCCCTTCACCTTAAATAACTAAACACTACAATTAACAATATCGGGTACATTAATAATATTACCCATTAATACTAATTCAATCGTGGAGAGAGAGATATCGTACACCAAATCAATTAAAGCTCACAATACCTATTTGCCATTCCAATGGCATGAGGCTGGCGGGTCTGGGGGAACTAAGTGGTCCGTCACTTAGAAGAATTCTCCATTCCGTTGACCGGCATATTGGCTCCGTTGGGTCAGTTCTTGACCCCTTAAGGATTACTTCGGAGATCGAGCTCTGGGCAGTTAATGATCTCTCCTTAGGTTATTTAGCCCCCTTTTCGGATTCTACACCCACGCCTTAAAATCCCTTCAACAAATCGTCTGCCAGTGGCATCCCGGAGTTGTAGGTGTCAGGATTCGAATGGCTACTCCAAGCTCCGCCTTAATTCCGACCACAGGCATTGGTCAGTCTCCCCTATTTTATGTTATTTCATACCCCTCCAAACATCTGTTTGTGGGAGTAGCTCACCCAGACTTATTGCCTAATAAACATGTCGCATCTCCGACACCACAACAGAATATAACCTTAACCCATTGTACCTAACTGTCGAAGAACGCAACCCACAACAATGAGTTGAAGAAGTGTTGGGGTTTTGGTGGCTTGTTAAAAAGCTTTCTAACAATCGCCTATTCAGAGTGAGAGGTCTGGCACATTCCAGTCTCAAATTCCAAACACCTCTCCCCAGATGTCTGCTTTTAAGACCAGCTCTCACAGCTGCTCATTAACTAAACTGTTGAGAAATAGCACCTCTCAACATTGGGGCCCTAGGGGTGAACTAAAAAAAGAATTTTTAAAAATTCGAACTTGAACTGCCAAAATAACCATTTTTTAAAAACACTTTCCATAGGGTTAACATGGAGAACACGTAACAATGCAATATTTCTAGATTGAAACAATTGAATATTTTAATATTATATAACCTATTCTGATTGGCTGATAACTAAATATCGCCAATGTGTAGCCAAATGAACAAAAAAATTTCGCCAAATTTATAAAAATTATTTCGCCAATTTTGTAATTTATTTCTTTTCCGTGCGTAGAACGGGCATTTCAGCTAGTATAATAATAAAGATAAAGATTTAATAACACTTATAATAAAGGTTTAATAACACTTATAATAAAGGTTTAATAACACTTATAATAAAGGTTTAATAACACTTATAATAAAGGTTTAATAAATGTTAATAATGACAGTTTAATAGCTGTTAATCCGGTTTTGTAAATATATATTTTATATATATGAACATTTTACACGTATGTAAAAACAAGCACATGCGTAATAAAATTATCTTAAAATAGTTTAGAATATAGCGGATGTAAAAAGTAATAAGTAAACAAAGACAACACGTAAACAAATATTAAGTAAAATACCTTCCGATTTCTAAAGGCATTTCGACTCTAAATAGCCTCTTCACTGTTTTGCAATCACGAGTATCGAATGAAGGTCGTTAGTGTAAAAAAGCAACCGATAATAAAAATAATTGCGTTTCGTAAGGGACGTCGCACACGTGTTGAGGAGTTTTCCATTCGACACGTGTCGAGCTGAGCAGATCGATTTCTGCTTCTTTAATATTTAATTTCAATGCTGGATGATTTTATTCGAATGGAGAATCGTTTGCAGCTTTCAGAGGATTCAATCGAATTAGAATTTGTTTTGTTGCAAAAATGGAATAAAATTTAATTATCTTATTAACTGATATGCATTTGTAAATTATCCAGATTAAATTTCAGGATTTAAAAGAATAATCAGCGGAAGTTTCTCGATTACGGGAGATAACAGAGTAATAAGTCAATTATGATGAAAATGAAAGAGCAATAAATTATTTTAAATAGCAGTTTAACTGTGACGAAGTAGTTGAAATAAAAAAAAAAACGTCTAATTTATTAAGCGCATGATACATCTATATCAATTTTCCACTGAAATTTTTGTTTATTGTACGTCGGATTCCTTAACCTAAAAATGTCGTGAAGTTAGGTTGAATTCATAATGTGGGCCGTATGTACCAAAGTACACATGCTACTGTTGTACCCAGAAGCAAGTCTCTCAAGTGTGAATTATTATTATTATTTTAAATTTGATCTCAAATTTTGGTTTTATCTTTAATAGCCTTTGTTAGTACTATTGAACATAGTGACTGAAAAATTATTATAAGGAAAATAAGTTTTTTCTTTAGCTGATACAAAACCCTAACCTTTCATTACACAGCAGTAAAAACCTTTTTTTTTTACCCACTGTCAGACAGCGGTGAGTGCAATAATTTTATTTGTGACCGATAATGATTGTATTCTTGTTTTCACCTCTTAATAGACTGTGTCTTTTGGTACAGTGATGCATGTCCCTTGCATTTGGAGGATATGTCTTTGTACAAAAAAGCCACTTGGAAAGAGTTTTTTGTTTAAATATTCACGGGAAAACAATCCGTGTAATCATTTTAATAAAAATAGAAAAATGTATCTAAGACGTACATGGCACCAACCATATTATACACTGCTTACTAAAAGTTAAGCACGTGGTAGTAAATACGATATTTTAAAATACAAATACAACGTTAAAATACGCAATAAAAATCCATCAAATCTGGACATGTTTCGGGAGATACATCTCCCCATCAACCCCCCCCCCCCCCCTTCAATAATCTGGAAATCCTAAAAGTTGGATATTTCAACTTCTAAAACATCCCCGAGTTGTAAAAATTTATGCCTAAAGAAATTTAATATTATTAGCAAATGAAAGCTATGAAACATTAGAAATTGCCCAACTTGTAATATTACATTTAAATTAGACCTCAGAACGGACACTGCATAGGAATATAGGTGCAAAAAATTAATGATTGTGAAATAACTGTTTAACATTACCTAATATATATTAAAACATATTAAAAATGTCGATTAATTGGAACTGAGAATTTTTCTCGGGAATTTCGAATTGTTAAGTTGGGAATTTTTAATCACCAAGTTGGGAAATTTCTTGTCCCCCCCCCCCCATTCCCCCCCCCCCCCCCCAATGTGTGGCGACACTGCTAGTTTGGCAGTTTGAAGTTGTATGAGTGTTGTTAATGCAGGGGTCAAAAGTACAGGGACACCACCTCCAAGGATATCCCAAAGATTTTAGAAGAGAATTGGATTTGGCGAATATGGTGGCCACTCCATGCAAGAAATGTCGTTACTCGTAATGCACTCGTTCAGCAGGTTCTCTCTTTGTCGACATGCATTATAGTCGCAAAAATATATATACCGGATTACCTGATGTATCATATAGTTTCACAATAAGTTCAAAGACTTGATCCCGATCCCTTACACACCGTTAGATTACCTCATATAAAAAGCTGCCAGCCGGTACGGTAATTAAAAGAAATTTAACCCACATCCATGACCTTGCCAGTACTAAAGGCGAGATATTATAGGATGTTACTGGTTTGTTTCCGTGTTCTTTATTCTTGCCAGATTCTCACATGCCTATTATGGTATTCAAGAGAGAATCTTTACTCATCCGTGAATAGTGTACAATGATCAATTTTAACCAAAAGGTAATATCCGGAAATTTAAATAATGTCTCTAGGCTCAGTTCTCTGTATGAGACGAACCCAGATCCTCAGGCACCGCAGTCCAGAGTGGTGCCAGTTATCCGTTAAACTACAAGGGCGCGACTTGAAGCAGTTATAAACAGGAGAAATGTTAAAAAGGGGTGCGCCAAAAGAATGGGAAGTAAAATAATCGAGTTGTAATAACTCAGTTTCCCTTTAAGCCATCGACATCAAATGATGTGGAAAAACATCTTCTGAACATCTATTTTAAGTTTGGCAGCTTTGTTAAGGTGGCTTGAACATAAGCTGATATTAACAATATTAAATCACACTGTTCATTTTTGAAAAGTACGGTTACTTAAATTTGAGTATACAAGTAATACAATACTCTTCATATACAAGAAATAATTTAGTGCAAGTTTCCAATTAATTATATTTTATTTACTCCAATAATTTACAATTTGTTTTTCTTAAAACTGTATACAAATTTAACACACCTTGAATAGTTCAAATGAAACGACATATAAATTCAAAATCAAACATTAATAAGAATAATATTCATTTACATATATATTTTTCTTTACATGGATAGAGCATAATTTCATTTTTCTTCTCCCTTTTGATTTTCTATCTGTGAAAGTAGCAGCTGTACAAAGTAAACCAGAATCATCTTCCATTTATTTAATACATAACATAATTATCGCCTTTTTATTTATAATTTATAGTATAATAATTCCTTTATTTAAGGAATAACGTGTGTTAAGCGTAAAACTCAAAATTAAGAAAGCTAATATCTTGGTTAATCCTGAATAACCGAAAATATTTTTTTAAATTTTAGTTTGATATTTACTAATAGTGCAATTGAATTTTGTAAGAAATGGGAGTTTGTTTTATATATATTTGTAATTGTACATTTTTAGAACATTTAGTGTCTTCCAAAAACTACATAAATATGTAAAAATATGTAATTATTTGAATACATAATTATACGTCTTAATAATTTAATGATTTAAAAATATATATTAATTATATGAATTAATAATTTCCCAATTGTTACTTGATATTTTTAAAATACAATTTTTGGACAATTAAGAAATTTTAAATTATAAACCAAAATTTTAAATGGTTGGATTTTTCTCATTCTTCTTAAAACATTTTCTTCCTCTTGTGTGTTTATGAGAATTAATTGTGCTTTTTGTAAAACGGCAATTGCCCAATTGCTGCCGAAGCGGTGCGGGTTTACCATATTATCAAAGAAGAAAACATTTGTTTATCGCCCAGACAAAAGGTTGCCATGGGCCGTAATTAGAACTTTCCTCGTAAAACGTTGTATATTATTATTTTATGCGTAAAATAAACAACTAGTTCAAAGTCTTTCAAATTAGTATTCAATGAAGACTTTATCTACTTTTATTTGCATGCTTGATACTTTTTTTCTTAAAAACATTACATTTTTATCCTTGTTAACGCGTAACGTGTTTTTAACATAACGAATTATGTTTCTGAAGTTATTTAGTTTAAAGTTAAGTTAATTTCTTTAAAAAAATTTTTTTCACTAAAAGGCAGAAAAGTGTTAAAGTAATTAAAATATCAAAACATTTTGTTTTCCAATACAGCTGCTCTATTACCATAATATGTAGAAAATAATCGTCTTTGGCAATTACAAAACAGGGACTTATTCACACATTTTGATATTTTTCTGTGTTTCGTCACATAGAAAGTACGATGACACAAATGGAATGAAGTAAAATCATCAATATACAGAATCTGTAAATCAATCCATTTCTTGGAATTCTTCAACTACAAGTTCGTAATATATCGAAAGATAAGAGTGGTGAATATCATAATAGCGATACGATCTAGTGTTCAATACATGAAAACGAAAAATGCACACAACAGTCGGTAATATTTAAACATTGATTCGCTACAACAGCAAAGGAGGACGTTTAAAACACAACGTTCTCGAATATTGTTACTGAAAATGGCACGAAACTACGTCTTTGCAAAGTTAGCTACTGAATTTCATTTTCGCATTGCAAAGACAATGGAAATAGGGATTAGGGAAACGCGTCAAACAGCTGCATTCTTAAAACTCTTCCAGGATTGCGAACGTAAATGCTATTCGATTACTCTTTTCAGAATGTGTTTCGAACGTAAATGTTCTTCGATTACTCTCTTCTGAATGTGTTTCGAACGTAAATGCTCTTCGATTACTCTTTTCAGAATGTGTTTCGAACGCAAATGTTCTTCGATTACTCGTTTTCAAAATGTGTATCGAACGCAAATGTTCTTCGATTACTCGTTTTCAGAATGTGTTTCGAACGCAAATGTTCTTCGATTACTCGTTTTCAGAATGTGTTTCGAACGCAAATGTATTTCGATTACTCGTTTTCAGAAAGTGTTGCGTTTGTGCTGCATTCGTCTGGTAATTGCGACTCGATGGGCGTGGTCAAATTATTCTACTACGCATGTTTTATTCATTAAAAATGAAACAGATTCGATTTTTGAATATTTTTTTTTGTTCTGGAAGTTTCATAGCGATGTATCATATTCAATGCAGATAATAGTCACATTTAATACAAGAGATTTATATTTAAAGTTGGCTAATTTAAAATTGTAATTTTGTGAAAGATTTTTGTTCGATGGGCGTGGTTAAACTGTTCTACTATGTATGGATGTTTTCATATCAACAAGTAATTTTTCATCAGCACTTTATTGTGATTTATCATAGCGATATATTGACTGCAAAAAAATAATTCTATTTCATATATCAGCTTCAAATGTAAAGTCCATATAAAATTTTATGAATTTTTTTTTTCGATGAGCGTGGTCTTAATGTTTTACTGCGCATTTTTTTTAGAACTGATTAAATTATATTTTTAATTAGATTTATTATATTTGAAATTAATTTTGGTTTTACAGAAAAACAAAAATATTCAGTGCACAATAATTAAAAACAATAGTTTTCGCATAATAAGTTCTGTATTTAAAATAGAATGAGATTAAAAACTTTATACAATTTGAACTTGAGGTATTTGAAAGGAGAATAATTTGTATTGACTTTTTTTAATACAAAAATTTTGTAAAGAAAAAAAAACACTTTTGTCATTGAATTAAATTTGAATAACACACCTCGCCGGTTTACTCCTTATTTATATCAGTAATAGACTCTATGGTCTTTTTTATAATATATGAACTTCAAATCAAACTAGGATTCAAATCTCTAAACACTTTGAAATTGACTTTTTTTTTTGTAATAATTAATTGAAATAAATAATTTTCCATACGTGAAACAATGGTAAAAAGTAGTATACTTCACTTTTAAAACGAATAAATATGCAATAACTATCAAACAAATCAAGTTTTCAGCGTGATGATTAAAATAGTTACATCCATTATTTATCTATTACATGCTTAAAATAATAATTGTTTAAAAATTTTGTACATAAAATAAAGTGTGGTTTATATAAGCGAAAATTATAGCTCTTTTTAAAATTTGTCAGCCAAGTAGAAAGTTTAATTGCGCCATGTAGAATATTTTTTTTCAAATTTAAATAATTCATTCTCATTTTAAGGCACAAATGTATCAACTTTTTTTTTTATATCTAGACATATTTGACAAAACAATATTTTTAAAAGCTGAATTTTTTTCCGTGGTGCATTATAGAAGAATTAACTTTTAATCTAAAAAAGTGACTTTTCTGAAAGACACTGTCAACCATTAACTTTGTCTTACGAATGAATTAAATTATAAAATTTGTTGCAAATATAACAAATCTGAAAAAACTGTCAATGATTCCATAGTTTTATCAAAATTTCCTATATAGTTTTCAAATTCAACTGCAATCTTTTTCTACGTGATTCACAAGTACACACAAATTATATACACAAAATAAAGTAATGGCAGTGAATTTTTTCATAAACAATCACAATACATTCTTTACATTGGTTTAAGAATACATGTACACAATTTAGTAATGAATTTCATAGAGAATGTATACAGAGCAACAAGTTACGTATTTCAAAATGAAAGAAAGGTTCGAATGCATGAGAAATAAGCAAATATCACAATTATCATCATAAGCACTCGCTTATTTAAATAGAATAGATTATGTACGACGCAAGTCCTATTCCTATCAAAATACTTATTTTTGTACGATTGTTCCATTAAATAATTTCCTTTATCTAATAACATTATCAGGAACCTTATTTTTCAATGCTTACTCCATCAAAAGTAGTAGCAACACTCGGAGGACTAGAACACTTTTTCAGTAGCAACGCCATGGAAAATATAAATGAATATTTTTCTCCGATAATTTCTTGAAAAAAAAAAAGATTTATAAAGGGTAAAATCTTTTTTAAACGTCCTGTAGCAACATTAACTTATTATTTCTAATTGAATAGGATCATATAAACACATGGATATTATAATAATTTTATGGCCACATCTTGAGTATGCTGTACAGTTCTGGTCACCATATCTTAAAAAAGACATTGAATTGTTGGAGAAAATTCAGCACAGGGCTACTAAAATGGTTCAAGGGTTTTCAGGCATGAATTATGAAGATAGATTAAGAAATTTGAATATGTATACTCTGGAAGAGAGAAGGGTTAGGGGAGATTTGATTCAACTATTCAAATTTATCAAACAAGGAGATGTGGAGGGTTTAGATTTTAATATGAGTTATAGAACGAGAGGTCATGGGTTTAAGTTAAACAAATCCCATTTTAATCGGGAAGGGAGAAAACACTATTTCTATAATAGGGTAATAGATAAATGGAACAACTTGCCAGTGAATATTGTTAATTGTAAAGGAGTAACGGAATTTAAGAAGAAGTTAGATATGCATTGGGGGATAGTTAAGAGGTACTAGATGGACCAACCTTGTTGGGCCTTGAGCCTGTTGTTGGTCGTCAATATTTGTATTTGTATTTGTATTTGTAATAGTTTTATTTAAAAAAAGTTTTTTTTGGGGGGGGGGGGAGGGGGGGGGCAACGTCATAAAGGATAAGGTATGCATTACGAAGGATAAAATCTTATTTTCATTAACAATTTGGATAATATTTTTTTTTACAGGAAGCCAAAATTAAAATTTCTTCAAAGAAATTTAATTCTTTTCGAATATTATATATAAAAAAAACAATGTCTTTAGCTACTTTGTAATATAATTATCTTTTGCTATAGTTACAAATGATAAAATTTTCTTTTGAAAAGAAAATAACACGAAGAATCTTAAAGTGACCCGTTTTCATGTTTCCTCAAATATTAAGTTGCTCTGATTTTATTCCGATAATATTCTACATTTTTTTTTAATTAAAAGTATTACAATTATTTGTATTTACCCTAATTTATATAATTACCTTATATTTAACCTAATTTGTTTTAAAAGCTTTTATGTCATGTCTACATTATATCACACATTTATATTTTTTTTAACTTCTTAAATGTATTAAAAATTATATTTTAATTCATATGTATAATAAAATTTTCGTAATAAAATTAGTACAAACATTTTAGCCCCTTCAGACCTGGTGTCCGGTATGCCGGACATCAACTTTTGAACTCTACACTTTACCAACGCCCTAAACTAATTTTCTACTTTATGTACTCATTGATTCTTTACCTTCTGTAAGATAATCTTTTATAAAAGTTTTTTAGTTTATAATCTGACAACATTGAGATATTGTTGATGTTTTGCAAATATATATCGACGAGGCGAACAGAGGAGTGTTACATATTGTATAAATTGCAATAAATAAATATTTTTTTTCGTAATTCTTGCATTATATTTTGAATTTTAAATAAGTAATGAATAAATTTTAAGTAAAATTAAAAGATTTGAGATTTTTTTTTTTTTTTAATATTTACTTCTTTGATTTTGATTCAAATTTTTTAAAATTTTGTATCAATCATCAGATTTTAACCGAAAAAATTGTAACTATTCAAAATTCTGACTGGAGGGGTTAAACACAATTTTAAAAGTAATATATGTGAATATAAGTAATTACACATTAAAAAGACAGTAATTTTTTTCAATATAATTTTTACATTGATGAAAGTCAAATTAAACTGAAATGAAATGCTATTTCTGATACACAATTGAAAGGAACACATTTGTCTAATTTATTCACAATAAACTATTTCAGCAGAATTTGCTCAATTTGTGCGTATTGATAAAGTTTCAGCTTTCGTATTCGAAATACTATTTTAAGGAAGTTTCAGTTGTTTTTTGCATTGATATTTGTCATAAGTACTTTTTAGATTTCACAAAAAAAATCAGCAATCTTTTTTTTTTTTTTAATTTTTTTTTTAGTTTTGAATTTAAAAAAAATATGTGGTTAGGTTTAAACTTTTTTGGTTTAAGAAAGTTGGTTAAGTTTGAACATTTCAAAGAAAGTTAATCAATATTGAACTTTTTAACGAAAGTAGTTAAACAAGCATTGATAAAATCAGATAACAGTAGAAAAACAATCCGATAACAGAAAAATTAAAGAATAGAAATGTAGAAAATGCAAAGAATTTAGAAATTAAAAAGAATCTTCTTGCTGAATTATCATCCTCCAAAGTGTTAAGTAATTTAAGAACAGTCCTGTTAAAGTAAAATTTGTCGTATTGTTTAAGTACTCTCTAATATTTTTATGGTTACATAAAATACTTCAGATAACCAACTTAATAGATTGTAAAGTTTATGATTTAAAAATTAAGTAGCGTATGACAAACATACATTTCCCATCAAAATGAAGTGAAACATACAAAACCTTATCATTTTCATTTTGAAATTGTATTATTTTCTAAATAAAAAATTTATTTTAAGGTATTCGAATAGACTATTTCTTTTAATAAAAAATATTTCATATTTTCTTCTCTTATTTTCAAAAGATAGTTTCTTGTAATAAGTTTGATTATTTTGAATTTCCATTCAAGCTTTAACTGAAAACTTCGTTATTACTTTGAGCGAAATCACAATATTTTCAAATTTAAAATTCCATCTTCGTTCTGCATCAGCTTTTTATATTTTAACAAAGTAAATAAGTATGCAAGGTGGGCCATCTCCAGCACAAGGAAAGCGAGATGGTTATGCCGTCAAGTGTCAAATGAAGCTAGACAGTAAAAATTTCAATTCCACAAGAATCGCATATCGCCATAAAGAACTTCAACAAAAAAAACGCTGGTGACGTCATATCCGATCTAAACCACCCAAGCTCGAGAGAGCACACCTGTCATTTTTGTTAATCGTTGCTTTATATGATATATATATTTTTTAAATTGAAGTTGTTTTTTTAAAGTTGGTTACTGTTGTAACCAAAGTTGATATTTTTTAGTTTTTATAAATTGATATTTATGCAATCTTTCTTAAAAGCTCAATTGCTTTGGTATATTCGGCAAAATCTTTAAAAGCAGACGCTTTGCAAAACGCGTGAAAACAAATAGAACCTAGAAAGCCGCGAAAAGGAGGTTAACATGATTTAAAATGATATTCAGTTGGTACAGTGAGGCTCCGATTAATTGACAATTGGGCAACGCCCTCAAAACTGCTTTTAGCGAATCAACATACGAGTTCAAATGAGTTGACCAATCGACTTATTCGAAACGTAGTCAATCATGTGACGTCGTAGAATTGAGTCAGAGCCACACTGCGCTTATACGGGAGCATAACGTCGCACATAAATGAGCAGTCAGTAATTGCAGCAAGCGGCAACACGTGGGCAATGAATGCAACAAGCAATCAATGCATTCGATTGATCAATGCATTCGAGTGATTCTTCTCAAACACGTGACAAGCATTACACACAGACAGATCAACTATACATATTTTATTGTTAAGGCGCCTTCACACTTACGCAACGAGTCTGAAATCTTTCTTGAGCCATGATCTGGAAACCGCAAAATGCCAGGCTTTAATCGAAAAGTTTCATTTTTTGAATGAAAATGACGATGATGTATATCTTTTCAAAAATATCAGAAAGTGAAAGATTAAACACTTTAAACTACTTTCTTGCAGAAGATGTGTCATATCTAGATGCAATCTTCATAAAACGAAGATCGATAATGGTAGACATGGTAGATCGATAATGTTCTCTAGATATTTTCATTGGTATCATAGTGATGACAATCAACGCCAATGGAATTCATGTTCCTCAGTGAACTATATTGAACTTGCATTCTCCTGCCTTTGTTGGTGAAATTGTAACAATGGAGCAACTACCCAGTAACCCATACATCTCAATTACATGATTGGTTACACAGTTAGAGAAGTTTCAGTAGAGAGCTTGAAATGACTTATTAGAGATATATTTACATATGTGCAGCTGTTGACATATTAAGGACTCTATGCAACGGTTGCAAGTAAAAGAGGCATATTAAAATAACATAGCCGAACAACTTGGCAACGGTTGAAAGAGTCCACATTTCGCGATCAGTTGCACTGGTACAAATGTGTCATTATATATAAAGAAATAATTTTATACTCTCAAAATCCAATACATTTTAAAGGCAACTCTGATGTCTTTCAAATGATTGTTTTGTGCTAGAGTCAACATGCACTCTTGGAACTTAATTCCAAGAATGATTTACGAATAGGATCGGTTCGTGTTACACCCTCTAAGCCTATCATATTAGTATTACATTTTTAAACAGGTTGAGTTAAATGTGAAGATGCCTTAACAAATGCCTCACGTCACTAAAGAAAGGACAATACCAGCGGTAAATGGAAAAAGGGTGACAAAATGAAAAAAAATACATCTTCCGCCTGCGACACACACTCAACGTAGCTTTTGTAACACAGGCATGTCGTAATAAGGAATGAGCGGTATATATATATATATATATATATATATATATATATATATATATATATATATATATATATATATATATATATATATATATATATATATATATATATATATATATATACTTTGAGTGCAACGCGTGCGTCGCAATAGATGCTGTGATGATTATTTACGTTTCATTATTGCAAACATATTAATATTATTTATTTAAAAAGTTTGTTATAACACCCACAAATCATGGTCAGAAGTCGTCTTCTTTCATCCCGCCCACTGCAGTCATTGCCTTAATATAGCTTTCTTTTTCACTTTTATTCTATCGCTATCTTTCTCTATAATATACAGAATTATGAGTGTGAAAGATCACATGCGTTTTTCTTCATCTTCTTGTTCTGAAGCTACGAGGAGGAACAACACTTTGTTTCACGCCGTCTCCTTCGTAGAGGGCCGATAAGCACTGCCCAACTAAGTCTGAAGATTCAACGTTTGTAAAGTACATTCGGCCGACTTCGATCCCACTTTCGTCGAATGGAATGCATGTATGTTTCGAGAAGTTGACTCCGATGGAATGTTTTCCAGAGAGAAACTTAAGAGTGGACTTGCTAAGTTGAAAGCTGGAAATATTGGGTCGGAAGTGACGTCAATTTCAAGTTACTTTCTAGTTTACATTGTCATCTTCAGTTATCTTAATGAGTGAAGAACTTCAAAAGGACGTCATCAGAATCGCAACCTCAAGACACCAAACGAAACATTGAAGTATAATACAAAAAATCCCATTGAGCATCCCATTCTCAGTCATTTATTACACAAAGATAAAGAATTATGCACGGAAACAAACAAAAAATAAACTAGACGTACACAAAGTCCGCCATCTTGGAAAACGAACAATAGGTCAGCCATGTAGGAAAATGAGCGTCGTTACCCAACATCTTTTTGGAACGGAAAACCACGAAGTCGTGCCATCTTAGAAAAGAAAACGGACGTCGATGTCCTCCAACTTGTGGAAACCGACACCAAGGTCCACCATCTTGGAAAAGAAATGACCATCGAAATTCACCATCTCTATGGACGCGTACTCCGTCTCGGCCCGCCATCTTGGAACGGTCGAAGTCCGCCATGTTTGTGCATCCACCTTCGATGACGTGATTGGTCAAGCCTTGTTTGTTCGCGTGATGAGGTGTGTGTCTATAATATCCATCTATATACGATGAATGGGGGTATATGTGTATATAGATGGATAGTATTTAAGAGATGATCACTTCGGTCATCCGACCGAAATGGAAGTCTTTCGCGTGGGCGGAGTGGGAGGGGAGAGCTGCGCGAGTCGCCTGTAGAGGTGGGATGAGACGAAGCGCGGATACGAGTCTCTGTGCATTAGGGTATAGATCTGAAGCTGGGCCTCGTCGAAAGTGTTCTGGGTGGGGGCCACCATGTTTTTGTTCACGATCTCGCGCACCTTCGAGTCCAAACTCACCTGCAAATAAGGGAAAAATCATTAATTAACCCTTTGTGGTCGAGGAACATGTTTGAATTCAATAAAGCTAGCCAAGGATAGTTATTGTTAAGCACTTTATTGATGGTTACTCGTCCTCAACGTTTACCTTAAAAAAGTACAAGAACGTTCCTGAATTCCCAACTTCTGGAAAAGTACCTATTAATAACAAAAAAAAATTGATGACCCGGCGAAGCTAAGTAACTACATTATAGGATATGAAAGTTTGTACGATAACATCTTCCAGTGGCCTACTACAAAAGTGGAGTGCAACGTAGACAGGGAATAAGAAGATGAGTAGATCCACAGACTCAAAGCAGATGGGAGTCAAGCTTTCTTTCACTGTAGTATTAATTTTCTTTCCTTTTAATATCAATAATGCATAACTTCTGTGGTCAGCTACAGTCAGTTTACTGTTGTATGTTAAATGAATCAGAAAATTAGTTAAAATTTTGTTTTTTTGTTATTTTAATGCAAGATAGTGAAAACAGACGTTATAATTTAGAGTTTGATTATGTTATCAATTAAAATATTGTTTATAACATTGTATTTTTCTTTTAAAACTCCCAATACCGCAACAAAATTAGGAAATTAACTTTAAAAAATGTAAGTTTTTTCAGTAAATTCTTATTTTATTGCAGAAACACGCTAACAGCATTTTTTGAAAAATAAGGAATAAATATTATAATTTAAATACATGTAACATCCACTTTGAGGAAATTTTAATTAATACTCTAATTTTTTTAAGCCAAATATTATTATTAAAGGTAGAATGTTTATCTTCATTTCCTGAAAATTGGAAAAAGTACACTTAACCTGTTTCTGAAATAAATGATTCTAATATGGTTTGTGTCACCAAATTACGACAACACGTACCATAAACTTTCCTACTCACATCCATGGTCATATATGTTCTGAGCCCTTTACTAAAGACTTATCTTGTTATAGACTCTACATTAGGGTGCATCAAACGCCCCTCTAGAAAAAAATCACTTTGTCCCCAATCTAAAAATGTTCCATTAGCCATAAAAAGTTGACATACCAAATATTTTCGATTTATAAACACTTTTAGGGGGTCCTCAACAACCTTGAAATTTCGTTTTTTTCGAGTAAAATCCCCAAATTCAGCATTTTTCATACTTATTTACTTTCATATTTTTTTAACTATTATTTTATGATATTTAAAGAAAAATGATTGTAATGAAGTAAAATATGGATCATATAAATATTAAATGTTAATAAACTATATTAACAATAAATTCAGGTGACTTCATTCTTCATTGATTTCAGGTGACTAGTGACAAATTTAGCTTTGTTTACAATTTACAGTAAAGTACATTTCCTGTTTATTTCAACTTATGGTTTTCATTTTTAACAGATTTACTACTTTTGTTCTGAATCGATTTTATAGTTTTATTTTGTTTATTTATACTTTTAATTCTAAAAGAATAAAAATAAGAGTAAAGTAAATAAAAAAATTAGTTCCAATTTAATATTAAATTATATTATTAGATCTACTGATGATTTTGATGAACGAAGTGACACAAATTATGTAAAAAAAATTGATTTAAAGGACTCTCAAGAAGTACTCAAAGTCATCATCGATATAAAAGAACGGGAACCAGTTTATTTATCTCATACGACATTATGTAGAAACCTAATATTGTTTCAACTAGCTACGAGTCCAGGGCAACAGGCAGCATATACAAAAACATTACAAAACTAGGAGGAGATACATGTACAATTGCAGCATCTTACGCAACAACAGTCAGAACAAGAATAGGAAAGTTGCAATGGAAATTTCAACAGCTTGCAAGTAAGAGTGGTGTTTTCTTAAATATACAACACTGCATTGGAATAAAAAACTTTCAACAGCAATGTCCAATAAGTACAAAATAAAAAAACGTTCACCAGCAAAAAATTCTTGGTGTGCCTGCATATCCCCAAGGAACTAATAGTAAATGCGACTCAATCATTGCCGACTTAATATATGAGCAATTGACTTCTTAGCAATGTACAAACAATTATGAACATGATATTTGACACAACTTCTTCCAACGCAGGCCATGTTACTGCTGCTTGTGTCAGAGAGCAAAATAAATTGGGACATAAACTTCTTTGGTCAGCTTGCCGACTTCATATCAGAGAAGTCATTTTGTCTCATGTTTTGGTGACTTAAAGGTCAAGGCTTCTAAGTTACTAGGTATAACCTTATTTAAACTATTTTGTAGCAATTTTGATCAAGATGGTGGTGGATTTGAGCCATATGACCCAAAGTCAGTGAATGTGCAAGCGAGCAGCATAGTTAATGATCTTGGAGCTAGTGCAATCCATGCAGCAAAATGTGCCATCGATACTGGAAAATACAGAGATGATTATATGGAATTCACAAAGCTTTGTCTAATATACTTTGACTTTCCCAATATTACACAAGCAGTAAAATCAAACCGACTATGTTCTCTTATAACGTACAAGGTTGTCCATCCCATCATATCTGAAAGTGCAATTAGTGCTTTTGAAAACCATTACTGCTAGTATCTTACAGAAGAGGTGGTTCCACTTGTACTTTGAAGCAACAGAGCTCCACCACGAGAATGAAAAGCTATCGCTGATGCAATGCTAGCTACAAAACTAAATTCCACTGATACTGCTTTTAAATTTCAAGGTAAATATGGTATGGATTATGAAAAACCCAAATTTCCCAAAAATCTCACTGTAAATACAACTATTTCTAATTCAGTTAAAACAGATTCTTGGATTTGATTTTATCTATTTGAACTAGACTCAAATTTTTTAATAGAAGATGTTTCAGAATGGTCAAGTTCTGTATCCTACACCACACACTCACAAAATTGCAAGCATTGAATGTTGTCAACGACTGTGCAGAACGAGGGGTGAAGCTAAGTACTGATTTCATAGAATCAGCAAGACATGAAGATCCCTACCAACATGTTCTGCAGGTCGTCGAACAAGATCGACAAAAACAGAGAAATCTGCGAAAACGTCCGAAATTGACTATAGTTTAAATTGAGTGTACTTGTACGAATTAAATTGATAGTAGAAAGTTAATAGTATATGATTATATATTCTTTTATTATATCACAAAACAATCTTAATTGCATTATTTTATTAAAGTATACATTATTATATATTTTTTTTACGCACAATGCTTTTTTTTTTTCAGAATTTTCGTTTTTGTTGTACATTTCTGGGACTTGAGGACCCCATAGATGTTATTCAATTTTTACAAAATTCTACGTATATAATTTTTTTAGCATTTCGAACAAAAATAACATAGGGACAGACAATTTCCATGAAATTTTTAAAAACATGGGGCGTTTGATGCACCCTACTCTACATGCGTAGCAAAGGGACCGATTCAGATAAAATATAAAAATCGCGGTTTGAACTTCTATAATGATATTTCATAATTTTCCAGTTTTCCTATTAGTTTACATAAATCTTATACTCCTGGATATGAGACCTGGCAGCTCTGGGTTTGATACAATTAAATAATCAGAATCAGTTGGTGTGTGATTTTTTAGTTGCTCAGTTGACTAAAAATTGCAGTGTGCAATTCTTGCTCGTGCGTAGCTAGCCTTAAAGTAAAATCTTTTGCAACGAAAACAACTTTACAATTTTGATGTTTGCTTCTCCGCTTAGATACATTTGGGGTGGGGGTGGGGGGGGGGGGGCTATCTCCACATTTAGAAAACAAATTTTAAAAATTCCTTTAAAATATAAATAAAGGCATTTGACCTCTTTCTTTCAGCTTTTGTCCCATCATCTTGCCTCACAATCCCCTCCACTGGAATAAGGATACTGGTTCCTCTCCCCTGCGCCCTCTCCAAAAGAAACCATTTTTTTATTTACAATGTAAAATGGAGCCTACCATGAAGATAAGACAATGTTTCTTAATGTTACTCTTAGCTTCATGGTAAACACCAATAAACATTCACGGCGCCAAAAAAGTTGACAATCAACGTGAATGTTAGAGAAGTAAGGCAAATCTTTAGAAAGGGGATGGAAAAGATGTTTAATGGCTAAAAATAATACTATTTCTAAATAATCCAAAAAATAATAACGAGTTTATTTATTACAAAGTCTGTCCTAATGATAGAAAACAGGAGATATAAATTGGTTTTATATAAAAAATTATCTCTTAATATTTCAGCAATATATCAAATATATCGTAATTGGTAATATATCATAATTGCTAGTAAAAAAAATTATATTTGAGTAACAGCATAAACTGGTTTCAAATGTCTCGACTTTATTGTAATAATAAAGAGAATTGATCGACAAGTTGTATAATAACTTTTAATAATTGTTTCTACTTCCCAAAAACTAGACACTCCTGTTTCGAAAGGCAGACGGCATCCACGAAAGGCATAAAGACTTGTTTTCCTTAACTTACGTGACTTTCTTAACTGTTACGACAAGTTACATAATAACTTTTTTTTCTCGACGTACCGCGAAACTAAACCCCATCATTTTACAAGGCACTTAAAAATATATATATATATATATATATATTTTTTTAGCTATGTATTTCTATCATTTTTGTGATCTAAAGCATATTTTCAGCTCCTTGAAAAGCATTAACTTAAAAGACATTGGGAAAATTTTCATACTTCTATTCAAATTATATGGTAGGTTAGGTTCTAAATCAAAATTAATAGATTATCCAAAGGCTAAAATAAAATGTAATACATAATGAAATTCCTCTGTTCGTTCCGTTAGTCTTGTCATGTAGAATTCTGCATTTTGCCTGCTTAATAAAAATGAAACATTATTTCTATGTAATCTCATTAAGTTCGCATTAAATATTTTATTTACTGCGTAATACTTACTACAAAGAAGGGATGAAAACGTTGCATGTATAGGCTGTATCTATATTTATCTTTCCACGTATCTTATCTTGTTAGTTATGTATCTTACTATTTTATTCATGATTTCTACTATATTATTTAGTTATACTAATATTTCATTTATGTACTAATCTATTGTGTTATTTATGCATTCTACAATGTCATTCATGCCTCTACCTCATAAATTTATGCATCCTCTATTTCATGCATGTACTCTGCAATGTTATTTATATATAATACTATTTAATTCACGTATTTTACTAGATTATTTATGTACTACTACATTTATGCACACTGCTATGTTGTATTTATGTACACTGCTGTACAATCCATGTCTCTATTGTGCTATTTATGTATCCTGCCATTTCCTTCATATATTTTACCATGTTAATTCTACCGTGTTATTTACGTTTACAACTATTTAACTTCTGTACTCTACAAAGTTATTTATGTATCCTACTATTTTATTAATTAACTCTGTTATGAAATGTATGTATCCTTCTATTTCATTTATTTACTTAATAGAGTATATGAACGAAATGTTGTGTTTTATGTATCCTATTCATATACTCTCCTGGGCTATGTAATGAATGTATCCCACTATTTCTCTCATACAATCTACAATATCATTTGTATAGCCTACTATTTCATTTACGCACTCTACTGTGTTATTTGCGTATACATGCGACCTTAGTCTCGAACAAAGAATACAGGGTGCGTTCCATAAGTAATGCGACTAAATTAATAAAAAATCATTTATTCGACATATTTGTACTATTAGTTAAAAATCCTCAAAATAGCACCCTCCTGCGTCAATACATTTATGGAGGAGGTTTTTCCAGGCCTGTAAGGCATCCAGGAAGGCCTTCTTCGTGAGGTCCTTTAGAGCCGATGTAACATGAGCCTGGATGTTTTCAATCGTGTCCCAATGTTCCCCTTTCGGGGACCCTTTTAACCGAGGAAACAAAAAAAAAGTCTGGAGGAGCCAGGTCAGGACTGTAGGGACGCTTGGAAACCAGTAGGGTATGGGTCCTGGCTAGAAAGGAGGGTCGCGCGCTGCTGAAGTGACATCAAGGACGCATGGAAACTTCATCACGGTAACGCGCCAAGCCACAGCTCCTTCGTTGTCAACAATTTTCTGACCAGGACGCATACCCCACTAATTCGTCAGCCTGCTACAAGCCTGACCTTGCTCCCTCAGACTTTGTTTTTGTTTCCCCGCTTAAAAGGAGCCCTGAAAGAGAAACATTGGGACACAATTGAAAACATCCAGGCTCATGTAACATCGGCTCTAAAAGACCTCCCGGAGAAGGCTTTCCATGATGCCTTCCAGGCCTGGAAAAACCTCCTCCATAAATGTATCGACGCAGGAGGATGCTATTTTGAGGATTTTTAACTAATTGTACGAATATGTCCAATATATGATTTTTTATGAATTTGGTCGCATTACTTATGGAACGCACCCTGTACATTTTCCATGCTTCAAAGACGAAGGGAAAGAGATATGAAATGACAGCAGCGTGAAGCTCACCTCTTTGGGCGAGAGGATGGAGACGTAGTCCTCGTAGATGCTCCTCGCCTTCTCCTCCACCAGTTCCGGGTTCGATTCCCGCTTCAGGTCCTCGCACGCCAGCCAGAAGAGGATGTTCTCCTCGCTGTACTCGCATCTCAAGAAGTCCCGGAACACTCGCCTGCCCCCTGCAGCACACACAACATCCCACACTCAGTGTTAGGCACACACAGGTAAGGGATGTTGAAGGAACGTCACACCAGTAAGTGAGTTAAAAATAACCGCTACAGCTGCACACAGGGCCTGATTACCGAATAGGCCCAGAAAGCCCAGGCTCACACTTTATATTTTTGAGGGACCCCCAAATCACACATTTTATATAAATATTTAACTATTCTAACATAGTTTGCCACTAAATTTACCTTAAAAAAGTGGAATTATTAACTTTAAGAAAAAAAAAATTATCACTTGTGTGAAATTTGTTCGAATATTGGAAAAATAATCAAAAACATAAAGAATAATAAGAATATTTTCATTACTCATTAATGTTTATTAAATATTATTTATAATGTGTTTCGTTGCCATCCTGGGGCCGGGATTTTAGTGCATGTAAAAGCTCGATTTGATGTTTCAGGGTTTATATGGGAGCGATGGGGGCCTCCATTTATAGGTGGGCTTCCCTTGCTTCAATGTCTTAATCGGGCCCTGGCTGCACAGGGAATGGACGCCATTTTTGTAATCAAAAAGTATTTGTGTTTGTTTTTTTAGAAAAAAAACAGGTACTTCATTATATTAATATACTAGCAATATGGCCCGGCGTTGCTCGTGGTCACTTTGAACAGTAAGAGATGCCCGATTTTGTCTTGTCAGCGTAGCCATCGCATATCACTATCAGTGCACTGTGAAAAATAAACTTTATCAAAATCCAGATTTACTTTGAATATTACCCAGAATTACTTTGAGTATTTTTTGAGATACCTAAATCTATTTTTATGTTCACGACTTTACATGCTATTGCGACTACTATTTAAATAATGTTTTTGGAAAATGTTTCTTTTTGTGAAATAAAAATTCCTAAAATTTTTTTAAATTGCATATTTTTTGTATAAAAATTAACCATTTAGTAACAATAAACCCATGTAGAAAAATTTCACAATCATTAGTTTTATTATTGGCGATACAATAATATATAAAAGAAAAAATATTGCATTGTTCCAAATCGAAATAATTTATCGTATTATGTGATTTTTTTTTGTGCCAATTGGTGACCGGAGTCTATATATCCGTCTTTCAACATAATTTCATATGGGTCAATATTTACGGACAATATTTCCTATAAAATTAATTATCAAATATTCATTTTTGAATTCCAATAACATGTTTTTGAGGTAAAAATTTTAAAATAAGCTACATGGAGGTATAAATATAGAAAACCTTAAATTAAACTTTTAGAGTGGTCCATTTCAACACCATAGAAATATTCCACTCCGTAACAAAAAGCACTATTTTCATACAGTTAAGTTGTTCAGAACATGAATACACATGGCGTCAGTCGAAAGAGCTGGTTTATCTTCCTCCTTCGGTTGGCGAGGTTTTTGTTAACGACGTTCATTTTGTTAATTGGACACTAATTTCGCCATTGTTATGATATTTTTAAATATAAGACCTCTATTTTAGCTCTTTTGGCAACACTTTTATTGATTTGGAGAAATTTTTTATTCATTTGGCGACATTTTTAAGTCATTTGGCAATATTTGGCGACATTTTTAATCTTTGAGGACATTTTTAATTAATTTGGCGACATTTAAAATATTATTTTGCGACATTTTTAATTTATTTGGCAATATTTGGCGACATTTTTAAATTCATTTGGTGACATTTTTAATTCATTTGGCAATATTTGGCGACATTTTTAATTTGTTTGGCGACATTTTTAATTCATTTGGCGACATTTACTCATCAGCCAATCAACATAAATCGTATATCCCAGTATTGTCGAAAAATATTTTTGGTCGCCAAGGTGATTTTTAACAATAATGTTATGAGGGGAAGATCGAGATGTAAATTTCCCATAGGCGTAATGTTAGAGAAAATGGAAAAAGTTCTATAACTTTTGAATGGTTGCAGATATCCACATGAAACAAAGTGCATATTTTAAACTAAGAAAAGTTTGTTCACATGGCGCAAGTTTCATAAAAATCCGTGCAGTAGTTTTTGAGTTAAATCCGGACAAACAGACAGACAGACAGACAGACAAAAAAATTTTAAATGTGATTTTCGGAATCAGTGTATCCTAATTCGTGGAGAAAACTCAAAATGAGGGGTTTTGTTCGATTCCACTGACAGACACTCCATTCTTATATATAAGTATTGATAAACGGTGTTAAATATATAGTAGTTAATTCTTCTTATTTACAAGTTCAAAATCATATTTTTGTAGAATATTGCACTTTTTTCGAAGAGCATTAAATTTTTTAGAATTTTATATTCTTTAGAATTTTATATTCTTTAGAATTTTATATTCTTTAGAATTTTATATTCTTTAGAATTTTATATTCTTTAGAATTTTATATTCTTTAGAATTAATAACTCGATCACCCATTAGGCAGTGAATGAATAACTTTGTTCGCGGTTTCACACTCATTCTATTTAAGGAAATTTTTATAGTTATTCCATTTTCACTTTTGTTGCTGTAAACGAAACAAAAATATGTTTTCTCTTTCATTTTAGAAGTAATTTGCTATTTTTACATAGCTGAAACTTCATAACGTTTAAGAAGGAATAAGTACAATTTTTTTTTTTAACTCTATAAAAAATATCTGGGATATCTTGTTTTCTAGTACTACTATATACCTAAATAGGATTCTGAAGTTTCAGTAAAAATTTGGTCATTATTGAATAAAAATTCTACCACTTATACAGCTTTTTTTTTTTTTTTTTCGATTTCTAAAAAATTTGGTTTGTGGACTTATTTACTTACTTCTTTAACCTGACGGTTCAATTGTTTTTGTGTTAAAAAACAATTGCTTAAAATAATCGAAAATTGAAAGTTATAAAAATGGACAAAAAATTTCTTAGGTTTTATTATTCTGTTTGTTTTTATTAGTTTATTTATGTCAGTAGTTGAAAATGGAATATTCACGATGTTATTAAAATTTAATATTGAAAGTTGTAAAAATCAGTGAAAAAAATTCTTGTTTAATTTATTCCATTTGTTAAAAATGTAATATTCCTCATGTTGTTAAAAAATGGAATATTATTCAAGTTGCCATAAGATGGAATTTTGACCATGAATGATATGTTGCATGAAATGGAATATTGCAATTTACAATAACGATAGAAATGAAGTTCTTGTGTTATTTATTAAAAATATTATAAACATTATTTTCAAATAAATAAAAATATTTTAAAAAATGAAGGTTTTGTATCTCAAACTGTTTAAATAATTATTAATGAGGTGTGATTTACCTGAACACTTCATCAGCCTATCGAAGGAATCGCCCCAAGATCTAATCTCCTCCACGGTAGGTCTGCAATGGAAAAATTAATATATACTTTAATACAATAGCAACCCAAATACAAAATCAGTTATATCCAAAAATTCGAAAAAGGATATTTTGGTATCCATAGGTAGTTTAAGAATTTGGCTTCAATTTTAAAATATAATAAAGGAGCAAATACAGTTAATACTAAAAATTTAGAAAAATATGTCAATCAGAAACAAAAGTAGCTACACTCTAATCAAGCTTTATACGGATGCAAAAGCAGTTATATCCAGGAAACGTGATTTCGGATTGGTTGGAATGTGGATATTGCTAATTTTATTTTTGAAATAAGACATTTGAAAAACTAATTAAATCCTAATTCCAGTTGCAAAAAAAGTAATCAAATTTAGATTATAAACTATATTCAGTAATCTGAGAATTTACACATTTGAAAAACTGTTGAATGGTTTCTTCATATTTTGCGGGGAAAAAATATTATTGTATTACAATAGTTAAGTTTTGACAGTTCTTCGCGATTTACATTAAAAAAAGCTTTTCGTGCACATAGCTGCTTTTGCATCTAGACTGCTACTCATAGAATCCAAGCCCACTCACGGTGCTTCGGGCTCGTTGAAGAAGTTGTCTCCCGATGCTGCCATCTGTTGCATCTTTTTGTCCCTACTCATCTGGTTATGCACGGAGAGGCTGCGGGAGAGAGCAGAAACACACCTGAAATAACAACACTCCCTCGCTACACTGACCTCCTTCTCTTCAACACACTCACAAAATAACACGCATATCAAGCAGCAAACAAAAAAAAACAATAACTATTAAAACACACACACTATATTCTCAGCAGTCGCGTGATAAAGCGCCCAGAATAGCGGCTATAGCAGTGGCACCGGAACTTATTTTAAAAAGGCATATAAGGGGAAAAATTACATTTTTATAATTACACATTTGAACATTATTTAAAAATATTTTTCACGACACATTATTTGAATGAATAGAGGTATGGCAGTAAAAATAGGATATTCTGAAAGGGGGGCTGTTACTGCTGGACGGATTTTTTTAGACATTTAATTTGTTTACTAAATAGAAATGTCAAAACTTATATATTTAAAATTCTTTACATTCATAAATGAAATAACAAAAAATATTACAGATCATCATTGATAACATATATTGAATTAAATTAACGCTTTACTTATATAGTATTTCATTTACTTTTAAAATTTTATGAATACAATTTTATGTTACTACTTGAAGAACAACACACTTCCTGATTCAAAAGTATATATTTTTAAGCAACTTCTTTTATATTGGACAACCCTGGTTACGTGACCCTGCAAAGTGAGATGAGCTATTTATTACCTAACGATAAATTCGGAAACACATCTGTCAGTTTGTTTAACTCTAAGGTTTATTCTAATCGGACGTTATTAGCACGCGTTAGCTTTTACAGATGGTTTGCATTCTCGATCACAAATCCATCTACAAAAGATAACGCGCGTAAATAACGCCGTATAGAATGGATATAAGAAGAAAGGAATTATGATTTAAACAAAAAAAAATCTACAACTAGCAAAAACACATTTCAAAATATTCTATTTAGGAACCGTATATTCTTCCTTTGCTTAAGTTTAGAAAGATATGGAGTTTGGGTAAGATAAAACAGACACGAGCAATAAATATAATGCATCCATTGAAGGGTAAATGTTAGAAGGCGCTATTTTAATACTCGTTGTTAACCCAAAGTTCCCAAAGAGGATCTCGTAATGAAGATAAGATATCATTAACATAACCATACGATAAAATTAAGTCATGAGATTTGTTGGTTATAGGTTCTAAAATTTTAATTTCTTGTTTTAGACACTACTAGTTTTACTTTTAAAATGAATGTTGTTTTAGACATTACCAAAAATTCTTATATAGGTTTGAACTAAAAATTTATATTTATACATAATTGAATAGGTTTAAACTGAAAATACAAATTAATACATAATCGATGTCTTGTTGAAGTTTAAACAATTTAGGTTCGTATAGATTTTTTACAGTAATAAACACAACATAACAAATAAAGACTTTTACAAATTAAACAAGATCAAAATTATTAGTTTTTAAACTAGTACTGTTTTACAGTCATAATAAAAATGGTTTACAATTGTATAAAACGTAAATATTGATTACTTAAATCATTATTCACTTACTTGGAAAATGTAGCTTCCATATAAAATCTAACATGTGACATCTGATCATTAGGATAATTTCTACTAATATTTAACTGATTTCCATCTCTTAACTACATTTATTCCTAGGTCAATTTTCAAACATTTACAAAATCCTTGCTGTCAAAATCAACTTTCTTTTAATTATCTTATACTCAGTTGACTCGAAACATGCAAAAACAATAAATAATTTGGACTTGAAAATCATTCCTTCACTACCCTATATTTCATATAGGAATAATCAAGAAACTTAAGGATACATTAAGAATTCTGAACTTTAAAGTAAAATTTCATGAAAACTAACTAAAATACTTTCAAAGCCACCTAAATACTTGATCGTAATTTTACTATAGCATTTGTAAAAAGACGTACAATTTTAAGGTTGGAATAAGTTTTCACGATGAATTATTAAACTCCCTAACTCAACGAGAGAGTAATACTGTGTTTTTCTATTTAAACTATCACCTGTATTTTCTGTTCAAACCTCAAAAGTTTTGCATCTCATCGCAAGCTTAATCTTAATAAATTGAATTAATAATTAAATTAAATTTATTTGCCTTAAGTAAATTAATGCAAATAAAGTTAATTTCCAAATTAACTTAATTTGCAAAAATTAAGTCGCTACCTGTTATGGTCTTTAAATATCTAGTTACCTATTATGTCGCCAAATGAATACCAGCTGTAACAGCAACAGGACATAACTTTTAACTTTTAGTTTAAAGAAACGCAACCCCAATGCAACAGTGTGCAGAAATCAACAAGTGTCGAACCAAGCGTAGCTGCAGAAACAAACTCAGTAACTAAACTTTTTCGCAGTATCACAATGCTAAGGTTAACGAATCGTAAACCTTCAATTTAGCTATTCAACAAACAGCATCATAATCAACAAACGTAGCTTATGCATCAGTAGTAGCTTATGCATTACCTAACTTTTTGATTAATAATAATGCAATGTTAAGTTTAATGAATTTTAACACCATACATTTGTCTTAGAGACAAAATGTTCATTTGCTATTTTATCAAAGAGACGTGTGCGAAACAAAGTGTCTCACCAAGAGCAAATTATGGCTTGTTATCTCTCAGGCAGGGGCAAGAACCTAACATTTCGCACTATAACTCAATGTTAAGGTTAGCGAATTATAACCCTTAATACAGTAAAGTAATTTCCCTTGGCGCCGAAACCTTTATGTCGCTTATCATGGCAACGTTTAATGGACAAGTTAAGTTCGTCAATTCACCAACACAAACGTTTGCAGAAACCATTTGTGTCAGCAAAAGCAGGTCCGTTCTACCCTCACAACCAGTGGACTGAATCTAACTTTTTGCACCATATAGCAATATTAAAGTCAGCGAATTATAACCTCCAATTCATTAACGCCATTTGTCTTGGCGAGGAAACCATTATGTAGTTTATCTTGGCAACAATTTATGGACCACTTAACTTCGTCAATTCACCAAAACAGACGTTTGTAGAAACTAAGTGTATAAAAAAAAGTAGACCCGTTCTGCCCTCACCGCCAGTGGACAGAACCTAACTTTCTGCACTCTATCACTATGTTAAGGTTAAGCCAGGGCCACACTCGTGTCCATCCGCCTGGTCTAATAGTTATTCGCAAATATTTGCTTCAAAGATTTGGCTCCATCTGCTGCAATGACGCACCAGTGGCATAAGCTGGCTTGATATCTACACACTGTAACAGCCTTGCCCAATGTTCCTCGGACTTTGGGTTGGGGCTGGAAGGTCTTAGCATTTTTTTCTACCAGCTTTCCGATACCTTTCATCCATTTGTCTTGGCGACGAAATCAGTAAGTCATTTACCTTTGCGACATTTAACGATCATTTCCAATTGTGGTGCGGCCACACTATTCGCCCATGACCAACCCTGGAAGGTATTGGTCCAGACTGAACACGAGTTTTTAGCCCTAGCTTTAGCAAATTATAACCTCCAATACATTAAAGTCATCTGTCTTGGTAATAAAAAAAAGCGCCATTTATCTTGTCAACTATTTAAGGAACAGTTAACTTCGCCAATTCACCAAAACAGGCGAGAGCTGAGAGTATCTCTTACCAGGAACAGCTGCAGCAACAGCACCAGCAGAAGCAGCATGACTTGTCCTTACCGTCCTTTGCGTTGTTGCGGTTGTTGTTGTTGTGGGCAACGGGAGGCGTGGCAACAGCGACGGGAGGAGTGGCCGCAGCAGTGGCGTTGGCGGCGGAGGAGGAGGAGGCAGAGCCCGGATTCTCCTCCCCCTTCTTCTTCGGTGGGCCGGAGGTGGAGGGGCCCGGCCGACCCTCAGGCAGCGGGCTGGAAGACCGCTTGCTGCTGCCACCCTTCGCTGGAGTGGACATCTGAAACACACCACAGAGGCTGGTTAAGGAAAGATTGCCGTATTTACAAAAGTACATAGTTTTACAGACTGGTGTCAAAAAGCATAATCAGTCATCTGAAATCATTGCAGCGAGTATACTGTAAAAATGGCGTTGAACTTGGAATCTCTTTCTCCATAGCCCTACACTTTACCTCATGACCAAAACGATTGTCAAAGGGATCTAAACTCGTCTTTTTGAGACTTTGCTACACATTCATAATTAAGTAAAATCGTCTATTTATTTTGCAGCTGTTAGATTGGCTTTTGATGACAGTAGAACAGTTTCTCTTTAGCAGTCAGTTGACGAATTATTGAAATACGTCAAGCGTTATCACGTGGTTAAGATGCTTGAATGTCGCAAGTGAATATGAATGGTAATCCTTGCGTTACGCAAGTAAAGTTGTGATGGTAGATTAAAGATGGCGTCAAAGTCTTTGATTAGTGGTTTCTTTTATTCATTGTCCCAAAGTCTCCAATTCGTAGCAGTGTGGGCTAAGATAAGTCCTGCGGACTTCTAGCTCCACAGACAGATTCTTTACCTTATGATCAAAACGATCGTGGATACGTTTGATATTTAAAATCACTAAAGCATTATTAACAGACGGCTCCATGGAAGTGTGGTGGTCAGTTTAAATATCTCTCTGATACGGTAACACAACCATGGCTCTCGTTTTAGTTGAACGGGTAGTTAACATATCCGGCTATAAAATTAATGAAATTTAGATTACACTCTAAGAAACTGGTGACTTTCGCCCGAGCAACAAGTGAATCTTCATCAATCATGGCGCCACCTTCATTCAACCACCATAACTTCACTTGCGACATGCAAGCATCTAAACTTCTGACCACGGATAACACTTCACAGACATCAATCATTCTTCCCTTGACCGATTAACAGCTTTACGGACACTAATGATACTACTCTTGACCGACTGACAGCTACACGGGCATCAATCATTATTCCCATGACCGACTGACAGCTATACATGCATTAATTATTCTTCCCCTGACCAACTAAAAGCTTCACGAGAATCAATCATTCTTCCCCTGCGCGACCTACAGATCCACAGGTATTAATAATTTTGCCCCTGGCCGACTGACAGCTTCACAGGCATTAATCATTCTTCCCCTGGCCGACTGACAGCTTCACAGGCATTAATTATTCTTCCCCTGACCGACTGACAGTATATAGAGTGGTGGTCATGGTCACTTTAAGTAGCAGATACAAAAACACGACAATCCTTTTAGTTTAACGATTAAAATATCTTGCTATCTCTCCAATGGTCCCGAGATCAAAGCCAGCGTAGGTCGCTTCAGAAATGTAGGACGAACGCCCTTTTTACACTTCTAATGAATGAAATTAAAGTTTAATCTGTTTTGATATCTGCAATGTGGAAGCCACGTATGCACGAAAATCATTTTGCGACTAAAACATCATCCCTCGCGTTTTTCATTGTGTTTTTTGAAGATAACTATCTATTTCGACGGAATGGTATGATGTTTCCATTCCTTGAGTATAGTATCTGAGTATATTTCTGTTAAGAAAGGGCGGCCACTCTGGTGTCTATCCTAGCCCATTACGTTTCAAGGTTGGTCATGAGCAAGTCATTTGGCCGCTCCACCGTTGACAATGCTCGTTAAATGTTGGAGGCTGGAAGGTATTGGAAGGCTGCTTGAAGAGAACGACCAGGACCTTCCAGTCCTAACCCCAATTCAGAGAAACATTATGCCAATGTGTAGCCAGGCTATGCCGCTATTGCTGCATTGCAGCAGGAGGAAGCAATCATTGGAAGAAAATAGTCCTGAACGACTATTAGACCACTCTGAACATGATTAACGTTATGCACGAGTACGAGTATGGCACGAGAGAACCCTGTTTTAAATAATTACCAAGCGCTTTTGTATTAACTTTCATGAATGCGGATTTAGAATGACGTCATATTGATACTAACAAATTAATTTCGGTTTCTGATGTATTCCTTAGTGCCTTTTTATAAACAAATAATTTCGGCATCTAACCATAGTTCAAAATTACGAGGCTGTGCTCTCTAGTCTTTATTATGGGATATATCCCAGTTCGTTTCCAATAGCCCATTGTGTAGTGTTAGGGCGACATTAGTTCAACCAATTTAAAGAAACAATTGTAAAGTTTAGTGCCAATTGATTGGTTTAATTAATGTCGAACTAGGTCCGAACAATGGGCTATTAGTGACGGTTTGGGATCTATCCCGAAAATCACAAAATTTGGACAATTTTTTTTAAAGTATGATTAGATGACTGAGCTGATACCCTTACACACCTGACATAGGCGTGAGGACATTTGAACCACGATGGATTTAGCGGCCTCCAGTCGAACAGTCTATACGGCGAATGTTTATGCGGACGACGAGAAAAGAAACTCGCATTCCTGTACTTCCGAGTTCACTGCACTCACAAGACGAGATACGAACCTACAACCCTCTGATTATATGTCGAATACTCTACAGATGGGATGGGCCACTATTCGCCACTACAATAGGTCTACAATAGGTTGCCGGACAGACATAGGCGAGACATTCGGAAAATCTGCATATCGCAAAAGTGGCCTTGAGTACATTTTACCTTCAAACTATTTTACACTAATGTACTGCCAGGGAAAAAAAACGAACCACCAATGATTATTTCGTTAGTTTTTATAGTAGCGCTAAACTTAATATACCATTTTGTAGGGATTAAAGCCTACTACACATTGATGTACAAAACATTTGCATAGGGAACTATCTTCATATTAAAACCCGCACCAACTTTAAAATTTCCAATAGCAACACCCAATTTTGATTCAATATTTAGAATCTACGACAAAATTTATCGTTAAATATCAATTTGAAAGTCATTTGGTTAAATAGTTTTTTAATTATGAATATCGAAAGTTTAGAACTCGCAGTGTTAAATAAATTTTTTAAACTTTTAATCATATCTTTCGAAATAATAATTTTATTAAGCTGATATTTTTATCTGTGTTACTTCTAAATAACAAAAATAAAATACACTAACTTTCATTACTTATATGTATATTTTTAAATTTTATTTAAATTAGGATATTAATATTCATAAAATTTATGAATAGCAACCATGTTATATTTTGATAGTGATGAATTCAGAAAAACGTTTTATATGCATATCTAAAATTTCATGATTTTCCTCTTTGTAGTTTTTTGGCTATATTAAAATGTGCATCAAATGATCATTTAAGGGGTCATACACAAATTTAAAATCTGCAGAACTTAACAGAAATCTACTAATTTTGAGAATTAAAAGCGCTGTGATCGTGCTGGCATAAAATTCTAAATTCTTATATAAAGGCGAGAGGTATACGGGAGTGGGGGAATGAATGATTACGGGAAAAGAAGAACCACGGCTAACGCCAAAACATTTTCTACCAGCGTACTTCATTTCGAAGTCTCACTAATACTTTGTCCAATGTGGAAGTAGTCCCTCAAATAAGAGAGATACATATCGTCTAATATCTCTGAATATAAATGTAGGAAATTAACGAAAATTTATATTTAGATTATTTTGAGGGCGGGGAACATTTCTGCGCTATCAAAAGTAGGTGTTGCTATTGAAAATTTTAAAGTTGGTGCGGATTCGAGTATGAAGATAGTCCCCTATGCAAATTTTTTGTATAACAATGTATAGTAGACTTTATTCCCTACAAAATGGTATATTAAGTTTAGTTCTACTATAAAAACTAACGAAATAATCATCGGTGGTTCGTTACTTACTTCCTCGTGTGAATGATGGAGTTTTAGCTTCATTTAGTCAAAGGGAGACTTACGCAGTTTTGCACTAATATCTTCAATTACATAACGAGTGGGCATGTCATTCTAATGATGTATTTTGCCTGAAGCTTTGATAACAATATATTTTTAGTAATGTCTGACAATCAGGATGTTGTTTACAAACATATTTATGGACAAATTTATGTTTTCATAAACTCACATTAGAAAAGATTTAAGGATCATATTAAAGTATCAATTTTCATAAAATTGATTATTTCAATTTTTCATTTATATTTTTGATACGTTTTCTTATTTATGAAACCTACTTATAATTTAAACTTCAATGTAGAAAATAATTAAGTATATAATTATCTATTTAAGGATATTATATGCAGCACATATGGCTGCATTTAGAAAAGGTAGCATCATAGACAAAGGAAATGGGACGTATTTTATGTATCGTTTAAAGTGATATTGTATTTTGGCGACCTACTAAAAACTCAAAACCCAGCAAGGTTGGTCCAGTCTTTTAACCTAAGAGTGGATATTAGTGTACCTATAGCCCATTCACAGTTATAATATTAACAATATAATTACTATTAATATTAAAATACAAATATAACGTTAAAATACGCAATAAAAAAATCCATTAAATCTGGACAAGTTTCGGGAGATACATCTCCCTTCATCAGCAGAAAATGAAAAGTCTGCGTGTAATAAAATATAAATAAACCCAGAATTTAAAGTGTTGTCAAAGAACAAAAAACAAAACCCTATTTCAATCGGTTGGAGTTAACTATTGTGTGCCAACAAGCGGTAAATACTGGAACCGCAAATGTTTCATTGACACTCGAATCAATATTGTTAAAAATATGAAACGCCTCCAGGAAGTCAAGTTCAACTGGAGATTTGGGTGTGCAAATTAAATGTGGGTTAAAAAAATTAAATATATGACCACGTTCCCAAGAGTGCTTGGCAATAGAGGACTTCTTTATGTCTTGTTTAACAGTATGTTCTTGGTGCTCCTTAATACGAAATCTTAATGCTCTCTTTGTTTGACCGATATAAAGATTTTCAGATTTAATGGATTTTTTATTGCGTATTTTAACGTTGTATTTGTATTTTAATATTCTTAACGCAATGTTCTATAAGACGAGTTTTTATCTTATAATCACTATTAATTCTATAGGCGTCAAATTATAAATATTGAAGAATTTTTTTTTATATAATGTTTGATATAAACCCAAAATAAGTGTTAAAATACAATTAACATAAAATTTATTACAGACATTAAAAAAAATGCGAAATAATTTATTTTACACCAAAGACAAACAGTTTCAGTGTAATTTAAGCAAATAAATAATTTTTCCTTTTCTGAACAAGCGGTATTAATTTTAAACTTATTACAACTTTTTTAAATAAACCCTAAAATGTCGGTTTGTTTTTAGTACATTGGCATCAAATTCAAATAGCTATCTCTCAACAAGTGTGGCACCTTCCTTTCTTTCCTCCGGTTTAATAAAATCCGGATAAACAAAATTTTATTGAAGTTTTCATGAATTTTGACACTTTATTTCAGTGATAAAAAAAATACTGCAAAGCTCGATTTTATTTGTTTAAACATTATATTAAAAATTAACTGTATTTTTTTATGTATACATTTCTGTATATATAAAAAGGAACTTTTGAAATTGGAGAAGCTTAAAAAAGTACGATAAATCGATATTTCAGCATAATTGAAAGTAAGAAAATATATTTTTTTGTTCATTTTTATTCCAAAGTGGATATTTTTTTTCATCGAATCAAAAAAATTGTCTAAATCGAAATTTTTTGTAAAAAATAATCTGGTTAATAGATATTTTCGAATAATTGATTGACAGATAGGATTGACAGATTAATCCTTGAAGAGTCATTCCTAAAGCAACAACAACATAGATCAGGTAGGCCGGATGAATAAGGTAAGGTTAGGTTCGTGAAAACTTTGTATGAGCGCCTGCTTGACCATCTCTTTGCACTTGTCGTCATAAATTTAGACTTCTTGGTATCATTTTGATCGTTTTGATCATCATTCTCTTCAGTTTAATTTAAACAAGTACTTCCCACTTGTTGATTAGAACTGAAGTTTTAGCGGTTAACATAGCCAGCGTATTCCCCAAATTTAACTTAACTCCCCCTCCCTCACGCGGTACAAAGATCAGATCGAGGAATTGGTTAATAACCGACCTGGTGGACCAGGACCATTTTCCTCTACATAATTATAAGTCGTTTATTCGCCTAGGCGGATAAACCCCTCGGGTTATGGGAATTTAAAAGGTCGCCACTTTTTATATGTCGATCAAGATTTTGGCGCCGTACCGATTTTAAACACGTATTCACGTCAAAAGAATTATCTGAATATTCGAATTGGAACAGAATTATACGCACGAACATTAAAAAAATTTGTACAAGATTATATCAAAACTTTCCTTCCTCTTAGCGCCGAAAAAAACGGCTGCTAAAAGCACGGTTCCCCCAAAAGGATGTTTTGCGGTCGCTTCTGTTCTACGACCTTACATACCTATAAACCCCTAATAGCAAAAGCACACACATTGAGCGGTAAATAAACCAGATTAATTCTTTCACCGTGCCTTCCTTTGCCTATTAGTGATATCTTAAAAGTCAATATAAGAAGAGTGGCCCTGACAGATGGACGGAAATGAGCTGGAAGCTATTTCATTATTTCATTCAGCCCTTCACAGCTTCTGCTCTGCTTCCCGTTGAGAATTTCAGAAAGGTTGAAAGAAGAGTTGCAGGTGGAAAGGAAGAGACACGTCAACATGCAATCTGTGTATGTTTATAATCTTATCCTTCGGATGCATAATGAATTATATCCTTACTCGTGTATAAGATCCAACATCCGTAGGAACGCCTATAGCTAAAGACATACTGAAAGGATTTAGTTCAAGGTTATTGCAATTCATAATTTTGAATACTCCGGTTGGTTGAGAACTGTACTGTATTATACTCGTTTTTAATTAAAATAACACAACATAGAAATAAACTAACCACATAGAAATAACACAACATAGAAATAAACTAACCACATAGAAATAAACTATCCACATAGAAATAAACTAACCTATGCCCCAAATAAGTAAAAATAAAAAAATAAGATATAATAATCAAAGTTTTCTTAAACTTTTATTTTCAGAACGAATTATCGATGGAACAATTTTTTTAATTTAAAATACAGCTTTTACCATTAAGAATAACGTACATAAATATCTATATTCCTATATAAATACATATATACCTGTATAAATACTATACACGTATATAAATACCCATATATCTACATAAATACCTGTATAGTGAAAAAATCTGTCCGGGCAAACAAAAGAGAGGTGTTCTAAAACAATAGAGGCGAGTTGTAATAACTCCGTTGGTTTGTTAAAAATAAACTAATAAGTTTATTTTTAACAAACCAACACTAAATGAAGTTTTAAAAAATTACGAACTAATATTTTTAACTTGTCAAATTACATTTAGTTTGGTTCATCAGATGCTGAGATTATCGGGTACGAAATGCGACTTTTGCGCCAATCAAATAAATGCATATGCAGCACATGTTTATAGTTATAACTTATATTCTAATGAAAAAAAATCGTAGTCAAACCTTTATCTGAATGGGATCTCTATTTTTATAAAATCTCATCTAAATAAGACAAGTAATTTTTGAGATATGCGCAAACAAAAACAGATTTCCCATTATTTTAATTAGCACAGAAGGGGCTAAAGTACTGTAGAAGGAAACAACTTTATGCAAATGTTCATAAAAGGAAGAAATATTGATTGAAGGTACACTTTGCCAAAATAATTTAAATCTTTAAAAAAAAATACAATTTTATGTTATATTTAAAATTAACTTAAATTTTTTGTACCGCAATACAATTTTTAATCGTTTGAATAAATTAATATATTTAATATTTTTGTTGTTGTTTAGTCTCAAAATTTTCCAACGGTTTTAACAAAACTCCAAATTGAAAACCATTTATATATAGCCAAGTAGTGTAAGTCCAAAATGAGAGTTCCGAGAAAAAAGTGTTTTAAAGTTTGCAACTCGCCTTGGCTATAAATGTTAAGGGGAATAACATGCAACTCATAATTGGGCAACCTATCGAACAATAATACATACTATTTGGTCAAATAGCAGATCTAGCTACCTAATAATGGATGTTTGTCCATTTTAGGATATTTGTGACTTGCACCACTTGGCGGGCAGATCGTTCCATATAGAAACATAGTTTATAACTTTTATTTATGCTACTACAAAAGAAAAGTGAGTTTTGAAGGATATAGGGGTGCACAAAGATAGATTTCAAGAAAAAAAAATGAGAGCAAAGAAAGTATACTGAATCAGAGTAAAAGATATCCAATGTCATATTTTGTTTGATCAAGAGAAAAATTCGGTAGGAAATACAAAAAATAGTATATAAAATTAAATGGATGGTAAAAGTGTGGTGCTTTATCTATATTAGATTTTCTTACACAACCAACGAGTTTAAAATGACTCTAGTTAATTTATTTAGCATTAATGCTCCGCACTTTCCAGAACAAAACCACAATACACCAGTAACTGCTAGCGCGTGGGGCTGAAGGGAGGGGGGGGGGGGAGGGTAAGGGTCCCGTCCCTATTAAAATACTTACACAATGAAGTATTTTTATACAATATTTAAGAGGGGAAACTACACTATTTAATTATTATTTTTATTATCTTTATTTACTATTTAAGGGGGAAAGGGGAATCGAATTTCTTTAAATAAATTTTCAATAGTTAACTTAACTTTTTCTAATATTTCCCCCTGATTTATACATTATCCATTATTGAAATTTGAATTTTGTTACTTTCTCTCTCCTTTGTTTATTTTGATTTTCAATTATTCGTTTACATTCTTATTGATACTCAGTTTCATTTATGTCTGCATATTTACAAGAATTGATTATATATTTTACGATAGTTTATATTAAAATCAACTATTGCATCACACCGTTATGCTTAAATTCTCTTATAATTCGGCCCCCTCGCTTTTCTACTTAAAAGGAGAAATTAGAATTTATAGACCACTATATTTGGGGACAACCTAAGTTGAGCCTAAAGCAATTGAATATTTTATACATATCACAGCTTCCGCTTCAGGTTCAACTTAGGTTGTCCCCGAGTATAGTACCCGTTCTTCTCACGTGGTTAAATAAAATGATACAACATATAAATAAATAAGCTTTATCTCTTAATTAAAGTAATAACATATAACGGTTTTCGATGTTTTTCAAATATTCTTTCTTTTACAAAATATTGAATTCTTCTAAAAAAATTATGGTGTTATAACACATTAGGATCTCCCAATATCGTTTTAAAAAATTCCTACATAAAATGTAAAACCTTCTTTTGAATTGTTGTTTAAGCATTTTTTGAGATTTATAAGATCAGTACAACAGATAGATAATAATAACAGATAGATGTTGAGTACTTTAAAAAGTACATAAGGAAATAATTTTTATATATGTAACACATCTCATAATTAGGCCTTTGGTGGCCGAATGGTTTGTTGGAACTTGAACAAGCATGGGCGAGGGGTCGATCTCCAGCATCAGTGTAGCGATTTGGTAATCGCAGGGTTGTCAAATTCATTTCTTTCACAATCAAAAATATCTAACGCGTATAAAGGAACTGGTGCACGTTAAATTTGATCGTGGTCTTGACGCCTATTGAGGTTGCTTTAGTTTCCAGCTTAGGTGTTGACCTCGTCATCTGACCATGGTGTAAAAAAATACGAGGCAGTGTTTCTGGGTCTTTACTTCGAGATAGACCCCGAACCGTCACTAATAGCCCACCGTGAAGCTCTAGTGCGACGTTAATTCAACAAATCAACTAAAACAAATTGCTGTTTTCAGATAAAAATAGGCAGCGGTAAAATGTGAATTGAATTGAATTCGAAAAAGTATTGAATGGTTTGAATGTCGTCTTGGACAGTGTAGCGAGCTCGTGAGCGGAGGGTTTCAAGTTTCATTGTTCTTCATCCGCAAAAAAAAATATACACCTTATATTTGAGATATGGGAATAGTGGAAAATAAATTTAGCGTTATCTAATGTCCTCACGCCTATTATCCTCGATCAAGTAACCCAACCATGTTTCCAAATAAAGAGACAGTGTTCCCGAACTGTCGCGAATAGGTTCCAATCAATCTACAATGGACCATTGTACAGCTCTATAGCGACGTTAATTCAACGAAAGTTGCAGATGCTTAGCAGATTTTCTTTGTTGGATTGCTACTTAAAAAGTAAGAATTTCGCGTTCACGTACTCACCATCTCTCCCTTGTAAATCAAGAACTCGTCGGGCACACTCCTCAGCCCCAGCCTCAAGGCGCGCCCCATCTGCAGGCGATTCTCGGTGCGACCCCCAAACGATACGCATCGAACAAACTGCCCGCTCTCGTACATGGAGCCTCCTTTTGCACGCGAATCGCGCTCACTCTCCACGCACCCACAGCGCCCGAAGGAAGTCGCGACTTTCATTCCGGTGCACTTCCAAGATGGCGTCCTGTGCAGAGGGAGCGTCCGCATCCGTCTGGGATCGTCTGACGTTCTATTTTTTGCACTTTCCACTCATTTACATAGTTCTTAACGAAAGTATTAGGCAGTAACCTAGAAAATTTTGCTGTCTCACTTAACCACTGAGACAGCCTCCCCCATATCACGAAACCGTCACGTATGTTAAATACCCTCTACCCCTAAGAGAACGGCGTGACTTAGTAAATGAAAGGGCAAAGAACCATAATGGCTATGCCAAGTTTGGTTGTCATAGCTCTATTCGTTTTCGAGATCATTTGTTTACAGGTTTACTCACTTTTATTTTTTCTCCGAACACAATATCTTTATTTCATATAAGACTTGTTGAAATTCCCCTTCTACTCACGAGAAGAAAATAATACACAAAATAGATATAAATAAAATATTTATAAATGATAGAAAAAATATTTTTATTTGTGATACTCTTTATCCATTTTCCTCTTTAATTGTTCAAAAAATAATTGAGTGAGTGCTATTTTAATCCCGTGCGTAGAACGTGTACTTCAGCTATAAGAACACAAATAGGTAATATCCCTCTTTAGGTATAAAGAAAAAACTTCCAAATATCGCGTACCAAAGTGTACGCGAATGAGAAATATTAGTGATGAGTGCGTGTGTCATACAATTCCCGTGCGCAGAACGGGTATTTCAAATAGAAATACACTTAACTCTTAAGATATAAAAAACAACTCGGCCAAATTTCATCTTCCGGGGTACAAGAAAAGTATTACAATTGATCATTAGTGAATTTTATTTTAATCCCCTGCACAGAACGGGTATTTCTACAAGAGGTTCCAAAAAGCTTACTTTTTTCTGTTTTAGATATAAGGAGCAACAATGCCAAATTTCATACTGCTGCGTGCATGAAAAGTAGAAAAATTAGTGGATAAGTCAGTCAATGAATCAGTGAGTGAAGGTTTTCATATTTATATATTGAGATAAAAGAAAGTAAAAATAAATATTTCTTTCACTTTACAAGCATCATCCTATCCACCATGTAAGTATGCTTTGTAGTATAAAAACAACAACTTTTAAACCTAACTTACGCATTCCTAGTTCTGAAGACTCTCTAATTCGGACAATGACCCCTTTTTCTATCTAGCCACCCACTAAATCGTCTGCAGAGGCCCTATTTCCAGTGCAGCAACCGAGTCAGCTGATCGACACTCACACACCTACGCGACGACTTCCGGTGTCTCCATTGTTTGTTTACTCTCGCCCCCGCCTTCCCCTTTCTCTTTCTTTCTCGCCGACTGTATCGATTACGGATGAACGCGAAAATCGGAATCGACTGGAGCTCCATACGATATATCGATGGCCTAGATAGCTTGTTGGGGGGGGGGGGGGGGGGGAGTCTCCATGGTTATGAATAGCGCAGATGCAAATGTAGGTATATCCAAAAGTCCGAGAAAAAAAAAACATATTTTTGTATGGTTATTTACATTATTACTTAGATTTCTATCTTACAATGATGGGAAAAAACTCAGTTATTGTACTGAGCAGAAAAAAATCTTAAAATTGCCACGGGTCTCCTCCCTAAACTTTTCCAACATTTTACCATAACTTAAAATTAACTGACTCCCTAATTTTTCTTCCTGAAAATTGAAGAAGGCGAAAATGAAAATTTGGTAAATGCAACGTTGACATTCTCCCACTAACGTACTTTCTTGCAGACATGTGCCTTCATAAAAATAAGAAAGTTTGAAACGTACCTCCGACAAAATATAAAGCAACCAAAGCACCCCATAAATAACGATACAAAAACCAGAATTACGAACTAACGTACGAAGCTTACCGGATTGCGTATGCCATTCGAATAAAAGAAAAACTTTCATTTTAAGTAAAAAATTATTACAAAAAACATGAGTTATTCACTAAGCTGCGTTAAAATGGTGGATAGTATCAATATATTATCTTGTGGAAAATGGTCATTAATTCTTGGAAGGTCACAGGAGGCTCAAGCCGTAAAATGCCATCTACACATCACTAAAACAAAACCATAAAACCATATTTAACTATACTCGGGGACAATCTAAGTTGAACATGAAGTGGAAGTTATGATATGTATAAATATTCAATTGCTTTAGGCCCAACTTAGGTTGTCTATGTATAAATATTCAATTGCTTTAGGCCCAACTTAGGCTGTCCCCGAGTATAGACAGCATTTTTTCTGATCCCAAACGCCCGAGCACCCATTGTTTTCGTTTCACCACCAAATCTCATGTCAAGAAAGAGAGAATATCATTTATGACGCCACATTTGAACAGGTTATGGAATAATCTTTCGCAAATAATTTTTTTATCGTTTGTCTGAAACACTCTATATGATATACAAGTATAATTATTTTATTTTTTTTAAATTTGCATTAAAGCCAGTGTTTTCTGTCTGAATATTCTAATAATAGTAATTGTACATAATTTCACAACAGTAAAACTTGGTATGCAAGTATTGCTGATACATACTGAATGTATTAATGCTAGAATCAAAATCAAATATTTCAAGTGGAGATAAACATCAGATAAAATTATCTCTAACATCATAGATTTTAGAGGGATTTATATTTGCATTCATATTTTTTTACTTTTATCTGCAATTCGAAAGAAGTTTAATATGCTGTATAAAGTTCCAATTACACCATATTTGTTCGTTACTAATAATTGTACAGCTTTAATTAACCAAGAATAGCGTTCCATTTCTTTTCATAATTGTTATGTATCATATAAAAGCAGATAAATATCATTATAAAATCTTAATGAATCTGTGTGTTTGCATGAAAACAGAGAAGTATGTGTTAGATTATCCGACATTCAATTAAATAGAAATATCAACCGATCGAACTTTGAAATAAATGCTTTCTTATCAGGTATAAAAGAACTTCTCCCATATTTGCATGAAAACAACATCAGGTATGCGCTCTATTATCCAACATTCAATCAACACGAAATCTCAATAAACTGATAGGTGAACTTCCTTATCAGGGAAAGATATCAGGTAAAAAAGAACTTCTCACATATTTGCACGAAAATAACAAAAGATACAAGTTCGATTATCCGACATTCAATCAACTCGAAATCTCAATCAACTATCCGTTTAAATAGGAGAAATTTCTTATCCAGTATAAAAATAAACCTCACATCTATTTGCTTGAAACAATGGTATAAGTTCGATAATCCAACATTCAATCAACTCGAAATATCAATCAAACGAAATTTCAAATAGGTGAACTTTCTTATCAGGTATAAAAAAAAAACTCTCACATATTTGCATGAAAACAGCAACATATACAAGTTCGATTATCCGACATTCAATAAACGAGAGATCTCAGTTAAACGAGATTTTAAATAGGCGAACTTTCTTAGGTTAGTAGAAAAGAACCTTCTATGTTTGCATGAAAACAACAACAGGTAGAAAACCGTTCACAAATCCATTCGCGACCTATCACTCTCTCTCCCCACACTAGCTTCTGATTGGTGCGCATGATCAGAAGAACGGAGATGGTTTAAATCGATCACCCTCCCCACCCATCATCTATCCCTACCCCCCCCCCCCCCCTCGAAAGTTCGATCGAATCAATCGATCGACAAATTGCAGCCTAAGGAATATCACCCGAGAATATAAAAATATAACCCCTTTTTCCCAAAATAGTCGAATATTGACAGAAATAGTTGGACTTTTTTTTCATCTCGATTCGTTTGCCTTAGCCGATTCTTGATTTAACTCCCCCCTCATCTTCGTTAATGAAAATCACATCGTCTGAGTTTTAATTAAGAATGGTTTATTTCTCTTTCTTTATTTCTTGTTAGAGGAGTTTGATGGAAGTTTGAGTATCTAGGATTAACGTTAGTGTTTGACTTTTTTTTTAAAAACTTTCTATAACTGTAGGAAATGTAGGGAATTGGAAGTATTTTTTGTTGCTGACATTTTCGTGTAGGGTATGTTATGTTGTATTTATTCTGTAGGATATTTTATGTTGTATTTATTCCGTAGGATATTTTATGTTGTATTTATTCTGTAGGGTATTTTAAGTTGTAGGGTATTTTGTAGTCACTTTTCACACTCCAGCATAAGCGCCCCTCACCTAAGGGGGATGCGCTTTTTGTTAAATTTCGAAATTTCATTATATTAATACCTCTAAGAATATGAAGCACATTTCTGTTTTAATTTTAAAAACTATTTTATTAAATGGAAAATTTTGTGTAATCGTTATATAAGCATATCAAAATAAATACACCAATTTTTAAAAGTCGTAAATGTTTTTAAAAGGAAGAAAGAGCTATTTAAAATAATTTTCGAATTTCTTATTTTCCGTTATCGCAATGTTTACTTTCCAAAAAATCTTGTGTAAAAAAAACTCTTATAAAACTTGTTATAAATAAACTGATTTATAAAATATATATATTTAAAATATTCAAAAGTGTTTTTGAACACCTAACATGTGTCATAAGGCAAAACTACCTAAAAGAAATTTAGTTTAAGTAAATTTTAGTAAGATCATTTTCTCAAGTTTACATCATTAAACAATCAAAATATTTTTAAGATAAACTATTTAATTAAATGTATCCCAATTCCATGAATTTATCAAACAGATACCATAAAATAGTTACAAATAGTGTCAATACTTTAACATTTCTCAGAAGTATAGTTGAAGACTTTAAATTTAATTTTCAAAATTTAAATTTTTCAGACATTTGTGCACTATTTAAAGTACACATATACATTGCACAAATATACATTACAAAAAATTCACAAATAATTTAAAAGTTTTAGCTTTCTTCAACAAATTCAACAAATAACAGAATTTTTTTAAGATTCAAAATTTCAGCTATTAAGTTATTATTAATTTCAACAGAGTAGATTAACTCTTTTATTATATCATATCAATCTTAAGAGAAAATTAAACCTCAATAAAGATATCGTTAGTTGAATAAATGCATTTAATGGTTTTTCAACATGATTTCAGGATTTTTAAGTAATTTTTTATATATTTTAAAACTTTTAGCAGGTCAAAAATCCATAAACTGATTATAATCATTAAGTTCCATTTGACAACTTACAATAACTAAATTGTTTTTTTAAAAAAAATTCGAATTTTTAAAATTAAATTTTAAAAATTAAAAGCAAAAATTGTTGATGGATATTTAAAATATATATATATATTTATCTACGTAATGTGCGAATCATTAGCCCACTGAAGCTTACGCGATGTTTGTAATTGCAAAATTATTTCTACTGTTCGAATATTTAAATAATTTCTACTGTGTATGCTATATATTATTTAATTTTTTTATTAATTATAAATAGATAAATTGTAAGTTCTACCTCAAACCTTTAAATTGTTTTTTTAAAAAAATGTAGATTGGAGTAATTAGGAATTTAAAATTGGGTACATTGTTTGAAAAGCTGGTGGAAATGAAATCATGGCCATGACCGTCCAGGAGTTAAAATCCTTTAATTAAAACATGATTTTCGAAGTTTTGACTGATTTTTAAAATCAATTTTTATATTTTACTTATAATTAGCAGCATACTAAGACATTTAACAAAAAAAGTTATTTCATTGTTTCGATTGTAATTCTTTTAATATAATTTAGAATAAGCTAATTGTCATTTTGAGTATTTTTCAAATAAAACATACAAATTTCTAAAAGCAAAAAAAATTAACGAGTAAAAATTTTTTATAAAAGAAAATTAGCTACACAATTCGAAAAATTTCAGCAAAATTGGCTGACTTTTAAAGAAATCCGTGATTTTACTCTTCTTTTAGTCTAATTGAATTTCCCTAATAAATACAAATTTTAAATTTTTATTTATAACTATTTTAATAAAAATAAAAATTAATCTATCTAAAATACAGTTGAATATAATTTTAATAGTTCTCTCTCTTCTTTTACTCATTTTTAATTACATGTGCTTTTCAAAATTGAAACTTATGTATTCAGAGCCTTGATAAGCATCGAATGCATTTAAAAAGGAGTACATTTTACTTTTGAATACCTATTTTTAACAGTGTAAGGACAAGTCATGATTGTAGAATATCTCCTTTGAAAAAACCCATTAATTGACGGTTCATTTCTTTATTGATGCACTTTCTTCCTTAAAGGTATTTAACAAGACGAAAACAATTGTGAAACAAAAGAAGAGTATGACTTATTGGGAAAATTGTTTTAAGTGTTTAAATGTTTAGCACCTTAAAATAGCTTAGTTAAATAAATTTATAATAAATTAACTGAAATTGGAAAAACATATAGATATATACTTATCTGTGTATGTGTGTGTGCGTGCGTGTGCGCGCGCGTGTGTGTGGTGTGTGTGTCATTTAAATTGTTTTCGTAAAACTACTGCTGCTATTCACCCTACTGCTTCTATCGAAACAGATATATGGCAGCTGGTTTTAATGGTGTGGGAACATTTACTTAAAGTTTTTATAAGTAAATAACTCCCCCCCCCCCAATTGCACATCAGAAATTATCTGTCAAATTGTCAGCAGTCAAAGTAATAAAGTAGTTAATCATTTCCAAAATCCAATATTTCGAATATTTGGATATAACTGCTTTTGCATCCGGGCTATTTCAATATAAAAATGATTAATAAAAGTATAAGCTTTTTAAATAGTGTAAATAAAATAAAATGTACATAACATGCACAGTAACATATATATAACACAGTAGTAGGAATAAATTGCAGAGTAATATGAATAAAGTCTGCATAATTATGAATATCCCTTCCACATAAAACCATACACTTAACGTATTCTCAATTAAATCTCAAACAAATATGTACATTATAATCTAATATTTAATCACAATAGGGATTTATTCAACGCCGCCAGTCTCAACTATCAGCATCATAGATTCGGAAACCAAACTGTGATTTATTATTTCATTTCCACAGTTTGGAACGAAAAACCGCCAACAACGAGTCAAATTATCGATTTCAAGAACGATTAATCTCTCCCCGCGGGGACCGATTAATCGGTTTAACTATCACCAACCGCCATTAACAAGTGGGAAAAATTTTCTTCATCAAGTTCATATTAACCACATATCTCCTCCCACGCCCCCTCTTTCGGTGACGTCATCCGTGACGTCAAACCATCAGTAGATCAAATAGGTGAGTGATTTACAAGGAATTTTTTTTCCTTCCCCGTTAAGTTTTCCCGCGTGCGCCTCTTCTTATTGTCCTTTTGGCATTTCTTTATTGAATTCCAAAAGTTTTAATCTTGAGTTTTTGGCATCGAGCTTGGCAGGAATTTCCGTTCGCACACTGGGAAACTGAAGTTTGGGTGATCCAGGCTGTCAAACTTTTGTAGGGGAAGATTCTATTTGTATATTAATGGTTTATTCTTTGGCTTTATAAAAGTAAACATTGGCCTAGATTTATTTACTTTATAAAAAAGCATAATTTGCAATAAATTAACTTACGGAACAAATCGGGCGTGGGTGTGTTTAAGCATGACTAAAAGAGTTTTATGTGAAACGTTTTTTCTGCAGATTATAGAAATAGGAACTGGTCGTCAGTCGACAGAAGGAAAATAAATGAGTTGTTACGTTTGATACAGCGGTCCCCGCGGAATCCGAGGTATATATATATATATATATATATATATATATATATATATATATATATATATATATATATATATATATATATATATATATATATATATATATATATATATATATATATATATATATATATATATATATATATATATATATATATATATATTAGGCCGGGTCGAAATTTTTTTTTTTTTCGATATTGTTATTCTAATAGTGCGGAAAGGGTGACCAGTGTGGTCAATAAACAGGCTGTAAAATATTTTTTTGATCGGATAATATCTTCTGCCTCCTCATCGCAATTGAAATTTCGAAATTTGGGTAAAAAATGGCTTTTTTCGATTATTATAGGAAAAATAATATTTTCCGAAATAGTTATCCTAATTGCACGGAAAGGGTGTCTAATATGATCACCAAACACGATGTAAAATATTTTTTCGATCAGATAATATCTTCTACCTCCACATCGCACTTGAATTACCGCTATTTTTGTTAAAAAGTGCACTTTTTCATGTTATAAAAATATGGTTCGAATACTATTTAATAGATGCACTTACACAAATACACTTACAAATGACTAGTTTACAGATGTTTGAATATATTCTTATGGTAAAATTCATTGGCAGATCCAGTGAGGAGGGACACAAGGGCCCGTGCCCCCCCCCCCCCCCCCCCTCTCCAGACAGACCCACTTCTTTTTTTCCTTATGTAATCATGGAAGATTTCGATTTATGTAACATATGTTGTGTGATTATTTCAAAGGACAGGGGGATCACTGCACGATATATTGATTTAGTGGTTGTTGTCCAAAGGTTGTTAATGCTTGACTTTCTGATCTTGTAGGCAAAAACTGTGTTAAGTTTTTTACCTACATTAAATCTTCCACGATTACAGAAAAAAAAAAATACTTACAGACGACTAGATTACAGATATTTGAATTCATCCTTATGGTCAAATTCATTGGCGGATCCAGTGAGGGAGGACAGGGGCCCGTGCACCCCCTCCCCCCATTTCCAGACAGGTCCACTTCTCATTTTCCTTATGTAATCGTGGAAGATTTAAATGTAGGTAAAAAACTTAGCACGTTTTTTGTCTACAAAATCAGAAAGTCAAGCATTAACAACCTTTGGGCAACAACCACTAAATCAATATATCGTGCAGTGATCTCCCCCTTCTTTGAAATAATCACACATCTTTACATAAATCATACCACTGATTGTGATCAGAGTGTTATGCTAATGAATTCATCTCTATTGTCAGCCCCACATAAACCTTAGAAGATGCTTATGTTACTAACTTCACATAACGTTCAACTGCCTGTACGTGAGATGGGAAGTGAACTATAAGTCCCGTTTCGAGTTAGTTTTATCTCTCACAATGGACCAAAATATGTCAGTGGATATATCATGGAGCATTGGAAAAGAAACCTAGGACACTATCGCATTCGCGCTGTATGACACAGCGAACAGAGTACTATGATAATATGTCAGTTCTCCACACACATAGTTAAGTTTGTTATGAGAGTTTACACGTCAACATGGATCGACATAAAGTCTACACGTTCCTAAAACATGGTTATAAGCCTGTTTGGACAGCTATCTCTAGATCAAAATATATTAGTCAAAACTAAAAAATGTCGTTGATGCAGCAATTTATCGCCACGCATACTCCGCGCATCCTCAGAACCTTTTGCTGATAATGCTGATGGACAGAAAATCGTACATTAGAGAGCTTGTTGCAGGGCTCATAATTAAGGTAAGAATGTCACCTTCTAAAGCTGATGTCGAGAGAGGGGTGTGCGTTCATTTCTCGCAGCAAAGCTGAACTTTGAAACTGATAACTGTACTGAAATGATTGACTGGTTATCTACCACTGTTACTCCTCGTCCAATGCTCCGTTCACTGCCATATTCTGGTTCATTGTGAGTGATAAAAACAACCCAAAATGGGACTTATAGTTCCCTTCCCATCTCACACACAGGTAGTTGAACGATGTGTAAAGTTAGTAACAGTAACAGGCATCTGCTAAGGTTTATGTGGGGCTGACAATAGAGATGAATTCATTAAAACAACGTTCTTATCAAAATCGGTGATATAAGTTATGTAAAGATTTTGTGTGATTATTTCAAAGAGGGAGATCACTGCACACCATATTGATTTAGTGGTTGTTGCCCAAAGGTTGTTAATGCTTGAATTTCTGATTTTGTAGACAAAAAATGTGCTAAGTTTTTTACCTACATTTAAATCTTCCACGATTACATAAGGAAAATGAGAAGTGGACCTGTCTGGGAAGGGGGGAGGGGGGGCACGGGCCCTTGTGTCCCTCCTCACTGGATCTTCCAATGAATTTTACCATAAGAATATATTCAAACATCTGTAAACTAGTCATCTGTAAGTTTATTTGTGTAAGTGCATCTATTAAATAGTATTCGAACCATATTTTTATCACATGAAAAAGTGCGCTTTTTAACAAAAATAGCGGTAATTCAAGTGCGATGTGGATGCAGAAGATATTATCTGATCGAAAAAATATTTTACATTGTGTTTGGTGATCATATTAGACACCCTTTCCGTGCAATTAGGATAACTATTTCGGAAAATATTATTTTTCCTATAATAATCGAAAAAAGCCATTTTTTACCCAAATTTCGAAATTTCAAGTGCGATGAGGAGGCAGAAGATATTATCCGATCAAAAAAATATTTTTCAGCCTGTTTATTTACCACACTGGTCACCCTTTCCGCACTATTAGAATAACGATATCGAAAAAAATGTTTTTTCGACCCGGCCTAATATATATATATATATATATATATATATATATATATATATATATATATATATATATATATATATATATATATATATATATATATATTATTTATTTATTTATTTATTTATATATATATATATATATATATAAAAGAAAAGATTATACGTGACATCTACATTTTTTACAGAAAGTAAAATGTTCAAAGATGATTTGTGTAGAAACTGCGAAGAAACATAATCCTCATTAGTATTTTACCTGGTAAGGTTAGAAGTTCAACCCAAGTGTAATTCAGGCTTAGACCGTAAACTGTTAAGTTAACCCATTTTTGATTGAGTTTTTTTCCCTTCAAATTTCCGTTACATTCAGTTCCACGAATAAAAAAATGCCTTTTTTGTATGTTCTATCCTGAATTCTAACTGTCTGTTCTTTAGTTATCTATCTGTTCTATCCTGCTAATCCTCCGTCTGTTCTATCTTGCCCATTATTTGACTGATATGGTTCGTCTGGAGACCATACGTACCAGACAATGCTGGAAGTATGGCATGCGACGCCGACCAAGACGACGCCTATTCATATAGACCTTGTACATGGCCTTCCACCAAACACTGCATCCTGCCGGCAGGACGTACGTTTTGTATTCATTGGCAAAAGAACGAAAGTCCAATCAGCAATACTTGGTAGGACAACACTAAGTGGGTATTGCAAGCCAATTTTACTCTTGTTAGGTCGGAAACTTCCAAATTTTCAAATTACTGTGAAAAAATTGCAGTAGGAATGTTTAAACTGTTTTTTTTTTGGGGGGGGGGGCAATGAGAATTTTCTGGTGGCAATATACCGGCCATCCTACTAGAACAGTGGTTCCCAATTTCGTGTTCCGCGAGTATGTCCAAAGCGGTGCTTCAAAAATGCTTTTCGTTTTGTTTTTTCACAAAAAATTAAGTAAATATTAAAAATAATAATAATAGGAAACACAAAAATTTATCATCTACAAAAGAAACCAAAAGTGTCTGTTTAAGAGCAATTAAACAAAATTGAGTTAAAATGTCTAAAAGAAAGTGTTGTTTTTCTTCCTTATAGTAACAATGTCAGGTTATTGATAATATGGATAATACAATATAGATAAAAAAAAAAAGTGGATTTTTGTAATGAAAATATGCAAACAGAATTCTTTGTATTCAGCTCGAATTTTTGATTTAGTTGTTTGTGATAATTTAAAAATTGGGAACCAGTGTACTAGAAGGAAGTAAAAACCTTGATGCGATCGTAAGTATGACTCCTACCGGAAGTACGCTACGTCCTTCCAGAAGGACATTGTACGTTCTATCACTAAAACTCGATAGATATATCCCACTCCATTCCTAATAGTTCAATATTAATGCAACCAACCCCCTCAAACCATACATATTCCAAAGAAATCCTCCTCCTCAGAAACCTTTTATTTCCACCTCCACCCCTCCACACGGCGACCCTTTTCTCCTCCGAGGGAAGGTGTGACGCAACACGCATTCATCCAGCCCCAGACGGTTCTGATCAAGGGCACAATAAAATTCCCCCTCTCTTTATTTACTTAACGAGGAGACGCTTCCGACCCTTGGGTGGCTTCTCTCCGAGGTCTTTGTCTCCCTCTCTCGCCCCCGCCGTCTGATCGTGGGGCTCCCCGTTTTTACGGATTTCTTTATCCTCATCACTCACTCTCTATTCATCCAAAGGGTAGCAGAGAGTAAGGGTTGATTGGTTGAATTAGCGAAACACTATAGCTGCACAATGGACTATTGGTGACGGATCGTAAAACCCGAAAACACTGTCTCGTAATTAAAAATCAAGGTGAGATGACGAAAGCGGCACCTGAGCTGGCTGTGGTGTAGTCTTCGAGCATGAATGGACTGTAGTAGAGCGAATATGACGTCATAATCGTGAAACCAACATCTCAGACCGGATGGCCTCAAACACGTGACTTCTTTTCAAAATTATGAATTAAAAAATACTCGCGATTGGCTGATGAATTAGGAAATGTGTAACAGTGAAAATTTAGGAATGGAATGACGTCATTAACCACGTGTCTGAGGCCATGCATTCTGGCCTCACTTTGATGTTAGCGAGATTATAACATTATATTTTCTCTACTATGAAGGATCCATGCTCAAAGGGTGTAGTGGAATAGATATAGAGCTACTGAATGGAAGGTCAATGTCAAGTGGTCTTGGAAAAGTCATTTTCTAAAAATTTAAAATATATCACATAGGGATTAGCTAAGTACCTGATTATCTTATTAGTGATGGCGTCAAAAGTTCCAATTTAGAAGTCCCATGGTATGATGTCACACACAAAAAACCACATTGTCTAACAGGTGCTGTTCAGAATCTGATTAAGAGTGCGGACATTGGACCAGGACATATTTAACGTGTAACAATACCCTATACACGGCTGATATTTTATTACTTGCGATGAGGAACGAAACTGGCAATCCTCCGATCCGAACACGAGATTCCTACAGTGACCAAGACGATATTCAAACTCACAACCCATCAATTGTAAGCCGAATATTTTACAGCTGGTTTTATTTACCGTTTTGAGGTTCCACCAGTCTAAAATAGTATTTTTATATTACTGTATAGAAATCGTTTGTAGTTGTGTCGGAGCACGACCAGAAGGATTTTACGTGAAACGTCATTTCAGTATATTATAGAAACATGAATGGGCCGCCAACGAAACCTCGCCAACAAATGAAAGAAACGGATTCTGTTACGTCGGTCTATCTTGCAGCCTTTACACACACCCTTCGTTCATTGCTTTATTTTATAATTTAGCACCTGCGCTTGATTTCCTATCGAACGAGACCAAATGTATGTCCATTGTGCTATTTGTCACGGAATTATAGCTCCCTAATGGATAGCCCAAAACGCGTAAAAGAATAGTTGATTTTAAAGATATTTCAGGTGATTTATATAGTGATGGCAGTTTTACTTTTAAGTAAACATTTTATGACAGTTTTTTACTGATTTTACATGTTACATGGATCCCCGATACGGAAGACGACTACCTTGTTTATTGAATTACGTAAAAAATATACATGTGTTTGACACACTGAACTTTAACTGTAACTTCTCGAAGGCTCAAATTGGTTTCCGCTATGAACATAGTCAATTGAAAGCAATCATACTGTACCTTAATCAATTTTTAAAAGTGATTTAATGTTTTTTTAATGTTATAGCGTTGTAGAAACGTTAAATTTGTAGAGATATTATATTGCTTACTTTCCTACTAATAAAATTAATTTTTATATTCCAAAAAATATAGTTTTTGCTCTTTCTTTTATCCATTTCTACTTTAACTTCCGAATGACTTTCAATTTTAAATGCAGATTGTAATTAATTTTCAAAGGTTGGAGAAAAAACAGTCAAACGTATTACATGAAAGATTATTTTAGCTTGAAAAATATACGTAAATATAGATGAAAGTGGGGTACAGATATTAATTCGTCAAAAGGCTTCAAGTCAACAAACTGTCTTACCCAATTCAGAAGTTACAGTTAAAGATCGGTGGTTTGAGATGTATGTCTGTATATGTGATACAATCAAAATATATTTGATGATCAATCCCATACAATATGATAATCTAATCCCATTTTCCTTTAGAAAAAAATTCTGATCTTGTTCGCTGTCTCACCCTTTACTTCGTAACTTGTATGCATCTAGCTAAGCGAAGTGCACTTTCTCTGCTTGTAGTATACGCGAGTAGAGAAACACGTTTTACAGAGCAATCATTCCCGTACCGTAGTGACTTTTTACTCGACTCCCGCATTCAGGATAATTGTTGGGTCATCTATATATTTCACTATTAAGTGAGTTACTTTATTTCTCACGTACATCCTAAATGGATTAATAGATTCTAAGAAAAAAAGGTAGGGTAAAATGCGTAGGAAAAGTGCCATTCTTTCATTTAAATCTCCTTTTCTCTTTTAAATTTTTTTTTTTTTTTTTGGTGTATGCAATGGGTTCCTTGACATCATCTTTGGATATGTTTCATATTTTTTTTATTATTTTAAATTGCTAATATTTTTATATATACTTTTTCAAATACAGATGGGGTAAAATGGGTAGTCAGTGAGGAATCGTAGAAATTTTTATATAAAAGGCATTATTAAAACAATTATTTAGTCAAATTAGTAACTTGAATAAAATAGAATAAAAAGCACCCATCAATTCTTAAAAACATATTTCATTTAGTAAACTCAGTAACTGTGTTTCTAAAAATATAATCGGCCATTTTTTTTTAATATACTTATTTTTATTATTTATTATTTATGAAATAAAATGTTTATTTTTATAATTTTGATGCTAATTTTTTTTTTTGCTATTTACATTATTTTTAATTTGTTCCGCAGACGATTTTTAATAATTAGAACGTTTAATTTGTGTTCTAAAAAAATAACAGAAAATGGCATATTTTTGTGATTGAAATGTGTTTTTCTTGTTCGAAATTTGCTTTAGAAAACAGGTATGAAATTTAATTATATTAACATAAAACAGTGTTAAATATATGGTAGATAATTCTTGCCATTTATAAGCTTCAAAATCAAATTTTTTTGAAGAATATTGTACTTTTTCAAAAGTTGTTACATTTTTTTCGAATTTCCTATTCTTTAGCATTAATAATTCGATTACCCAATTTAACCTAGCTTGCCAACCACCTGAAAAAGCGCTAAATAAAAAAGACTTTAAAAAAAATTCATTGGAATATATTGAAAAGTTTCTTTTATATATATAAACATAAGAATATTTGTAAATAATTCGAGTTTTCCAGTTTATATATAGAAGTTTTCACACATCGCACTATCGAAAGTGTTTTTGTTTGGTTTTTTGTAATCTCAAACAAATCGACTTTTTAATCAGTTGCTCTTTCTTGTTGCTCTATATTACTATAAATTTCTTTATAAAATAAACACAAATTTATATTCAAAATTAATAAACCCCATATGCTTTTTCCTAATTAATAATTTAAACAATACGTTATTTCCTCACAGAGCGTAAAAATCACGCCATTCTGTGTACATAAGACTTTGTTTTGGACATGTCTAAAATGTTTACTTTCCAGAAGAATGGTTTTTTTTTGTGAAAATATTCAATTTTCGAGTTATAACCCGCTAGATTATATTAAACTACCCACTGTGCGACTGCTAGGGGTCCATCTCGAAGGAAGGACCCAGGACCATTGCCTCTTATTTTTGTACCATAGCTAGATGACGAGGATAAAACCTAAGCCGACACCAGACGTAACCTCAATGGGCGTCAGGACATTGAACCCCGATCAGTTTTCAAGTGCACCAAACCCGTTTACACGCTGGTGGTGATTAAGGATATTTTTGGACGACTTTTGTTATTTAGCATTGAATCTGGGAAACCTCCGATCTCAAGATCAGTACAACTTAATTTTTATCAAGTCCGCTTCGAATCAAAATCCCAATGTTCTTATTGCTAGCCGGATAGAGATCCTCGGGTCCACCGAACCCCTATTATAGGCCAGAAGCACGCAGTGTTCCCATGTCCATTATATAACTCACTATCAAATTCATGTCCAATATCCATTCACTAGCTATCTGGCAAGCAACCAGCAAAATCCATTTTCAAGCCGACACAAATAACGAGCAAAGAAGGGGCATTCTTGAAATTTCTAAACACACGTTGAAGTTAACTCCGTGAAATATTTCTTGGAAACGGGCCAATAGTTATAGCTCCCTAACTGCAACCGTGTGACCAGAATAATTGCGACGAGAACAAACGCCAAGTGCAATTTATCAGGGGCGCCGTTTTTTTCTTTTCTGTCCTTTTTCTTTTCTAAAAAAGTTCGCGTGCGGCCGAATAATGACTCCAGGAGCACTAATTAATGCGAAATGAGTCCAGTCCGGAAAGAGTTCCGACTCTGGGAATGGTGCGCAAGTGAAGAAATGTCGATCCGGTATTGATTGCGGACTCGTGGAATATGGTTTTGCGAGCAACTTCTGAGCGGGAGTTATCTGTTCCACGGAGACGACGGTTAAAAAATAATTGTGAAAATGCATAGTAAAATTGTTAGGTTCGTTTAATTGTATTAAAATACAAATACAACGTTAAAATACGCATTAAAAGTCCATACAAATCTGGACATGTTTCGGGAGATACATCTCCCTTCATCAGCAGAAAATGAAAAGTCTGTGTGTAATAAAATATAAATAAACCCAGAATTGAAAGTGTTGCCAAAGAACAAAAAACTATTTCAATCGGTTGGAGTTAACTATTGTGTGCCAACAGGCGGGGAATACTGGGACCGCAAATGTTTTATTGACAATCGAATCAATATTGCTAAAAATATGAAACGCCTCCAGGAAGTCAAGTTCAAATGGAGATTTGGGTTTGCAAATTAAATGTGGGTTAGAAAAATAAAATATATGACCATGTTCCCGAGTGCTTGGCAATGGAGGACTTCTTTATTTCTTGTTTAACAGTATGTGCTTGGTGCTCCTTAATGCGAAATCTTAATGCTCTCTTTGTTTGACCGATATATGACATGCTACATTGACATGAAATACTGTATATGCAGTAATACTGTATATGCAGTTATTAAGGTCGTCAATAGGGTCTTTAAGTCTTCTATAAGACGAGTTTTATCGTATAGTTTAATTGTGACGTCACACTAGAGCTACACAACGGGCTACTGGCAACGGTTGTTAATGTATCCGAAAGGAAAACACGTGATCAATGTTTTTTATTTGTTTTTGATCTTTATTTGTTTATAAGTATCTGTCTATTTATCTATCAATCTATCTATGCATATAAAAATACATACACGCGTACGTTAGTCATACATACACACATAAACATACGCATACATATAGAGTGTAGCCAAGGACATCGTGAATGTCGCAAGCATCGTAGAGATTTCGTGCGACCGGAAACCAAGGTAAAGCTGTAGTCATCTCAAAACAGCTATTGCGACGCATAAGACCAGTATCTAGTCCTATAGACGGTGTGAGACAGACGACAAAAGCAAGATAGGTGACAAAGCAAGGCACTTGCTACGCACTATTGGACGCCCCACATCGTGTTTTTCGGGAGACTGCGCGGGGATGGTGTAATTGGTCGGCGACCCGTGAGGGGTGCGCTATTGATGTCTATCCAACGGAGAAAGCGTCATGTGTGATGCCGGAAAAATAAGGAACGAAAAGCGTAGAACTAGGGTCGAGTGCTCTTTGTGAATGAGCTCCAATTTAGTCTCTGACCATCGGTTAATCACGTCTATACATCTGAGGAGAGCGGGGGACACTCAATACCCATCAAACATCATCGAAAGGGGCTGGTTTAATGGATCCATGGGCTTGCAAAGAGAAATACTGTTTGGTGTCTGCATGGGTCTCCTCTTTTTTCCAAAAATCGCCAATGGCCTATTGTGTAGCTTCAGTACGACGTTAATTCAACCAAACATCCTTTATAAAGATTCGGACACTGCTGATGGCTTTTGTACATAGGTTCTTCTTCATCACCTGTGCTTATTTGTGGTGACAATGCCACATATTTTCGTCGGTTGCTGAGATATTGGGAAAGTGAAAAAGCTGCACAATGGGCTATTGGTGATGGATCGGAATGTTTTCTGGAAAGAAAAGACCCGAGAGCACTGCCCCCGTTCTTTCTAAACGTGATGGTTAAATGAAGAGGGTAACGCATGAGCTGGTTGGTTGAATAAACGTCACACTAGAGCTGCATTGGACACATTTCAGTGTATATTTCGAAGGAAAGACTCAGGAAGAATGCTTCGTAATTTTGAAACCATGGTCAGATGACGAGGTCAACACCGGAGCTGGAACCTGACACAAACTCAATAGATGTCAGGACATGAGATTGTGGAAAATTGTGGATATTTTTAGACGGTTCTTTGTAGGAACAAATCTGACAACCGTCCGATCACGAACTCGCTACAAATTGTCAAGTCTGTGGCGACCACACCATTGAACTGAAGTGAACTGCACCCACCATCGAACTGAAGTGAACTGCACACACCATCGAACTGAAGTGAACTACACACACTGTATTTTTTTTAGAGAGCGATGTTTTGAACGTATCAAAAGTATATCGAAAGTAATTTTGTAAACAAAATAAAAAGAGTTTCTTTGCCGATACATATTATTTTATACGCGGCTCAACACTCTTCAGTGGTGACCCGGACGTGATTTTTGTTTTCAACAACACGCATCGTATTATGTACAGACACTCCGACGACCAGCGGGAGATGGCAGTGGATTCTTTATTGCCACGAGAACTCCGGTAAGTGAGATTTGAGTGGTATTTTGACTCGAGACCATGAATCCTACCTAAATTTATTTGGAATTTAAACTTTAAATTGCTACATTTTGTTAGTTCATACTATTTTTTAGCACGTTTGTAGCGTTATTTAACACGTTATTTCAAGTTTGATAATTCTATTTTAAATTTTAACTCTGGAATTATATCTTTTTGATGTTCTAATTATTAGCGAATTGAACTTTAATTGTGTAAGATGAATACGGATAAAGTAACTAATGTACAAAATACTGCAGTGCAGGAATCGGAAAACGAAAGTACGTTCAAACCGGAACTTGCTCGTGTGGCTTTCCGTGCACCGCCATTTTGGAAAGCTAATGCTGAACTTTGGTTTTACCAGCTCGAGTCCCAATTTATAACGGCAGGTATTAATTCGGAAGACACTAAATTTCACTCGGTAGTGGCGGCGGTTGATACAGAAATTTTAACGTATGTTAGTGATCTGGTTAGGAATCCGCCCACTGAGAATAAGTATAAAAAACTTAAAGATCGAATTGTAAACCAGTTTTCGCAAAGCGAAACTGCTCGTATAAGAAGCTTATTACAGGAAATACAACTGGGGGATAAAAAGCCTTCTCAACTGCTTAGAGAAATGCGAGACCTCGCTTCTGATCGGTTGACCGATGATACAATTTTGGCGCAATTATGGAAGCAACGCTTACCAATTGCTTGTCAACAAATTTTATCGGTTAGCACCGGAACATTGGAAACCTTGTCACTCATTGCGGACAAAATCACCGAAGTGTCTGGCATAGCAACAGAAATTTCTGAAGTTGAAGTTAATCCCTCATGCTCTTTCAAATCTCTACAAAACCAAATTTGCGCGTTGCAAGAAAGTGTCGAACGGCTTTCTAGGGCAAGGGTTCGTGAAAATTTTTCGGGTAATAGACGTAACACTAGATCCAACTCCCGGGATCGCCAACTGAGATCTCCAGCTGTAGTTGAACGCTATCCATTGTGTTGGTATCACTTCCGTTACGCGGATAAGGCACGAAATTGCAATCCACCATGTAGCTTTAAGAAAACTCCCAATGTTCAGGAAAACTAATTGGCTCATCAGTGATGGCGACCGCGGATGAAAGCCAACAAATGAGTCGTCTTTTTGTTTTTGATAAAGGAACAGGTAAACAATTTTTGATCGATAGCGGAGCCTGTGTTTCTGTTTATCCTAAAAGGTTTACTAAAGGTGTTTCTAAACAAGACGATTTTTGCCTTTTTGCCGTAAACGGTACAAAAATTACAACTTACGGTACTCGCAGGTTAACGCTGAACTTAGATCTTCGTCGGGATTTTTCATGGAACTTTATTATAGCTGATATTCAAAACCCTATAATAGGAGCCGATTTTTTAGAGCGGTTTGGATTATTGATTGACATACGCAATCACCGTTTGATTGATAATGTAACTTCGTTAGCTACCAAGGGTTCGGTTAAGTGTGTATCTACCGGTGGGTTAAGTACAATAACTAACGATATGCCATACTTTGAATTGCTTAACCAATTTCCGGACATCACTAAACCTTGCATCAATGATGCACCTAAAAAACATGGGGTTACACATTGTATAGTCACTAAAGGACCGCCAGTTTTTGCTAAAGCGAGGCGTTTATCACCGGAAAAACTGGCAGCTCTCAAAAAGGAATTCAAGGATTTACTCGACCAGGGTATTATCAGACCTTCAGATAGTCCTTGGGCCAGTCCTATTCACATGGTACGCAAAAGTAATGGGGACTTTCGTGTCTGTGGGGATTTTCGAAAACTTAACTCTATTTCTGAAGCAGATCGGTATCCAATTAGACATATACATGACTTTTCTCTAGAACTGGAAGGTAAATCTATATTTTCAAAACTAGATCTCGTTAAGGCGTATCACCAAATTCCCATGGAACCTGAAGATATTAAAAAAACTGCCGTAATTACACCGATTGGCTTATACGAATACGTGCATATGTGTTTTGGGTTGCGGAATGCTGCACAAACGTTCCAACGCTTTATTGACTCAGTTTTGAGTGGATTAGACTTTTGCTTTGCCTACCTGGATGATGTGCTTGTTGCTTCTCGTAATGAGAATGAGCATAAAACACACTTACAAGAAATTTTCCAACGTTTTTCAGAATATGGAATCGTTATTAATGTTAACAAATGCGTTTTTGCAGTAAAAACTTTGCAATTTTTGGGTTATCAGGTTTCGCCAGAAGGTATTTCTCCATTACAGGAAAAAGTGGAGGCACTTCTGAACTACCCTAAGCCTAAAACAATCGATGAATTAAGACGATTTTTGGCATTATTAAATTTCTATCATAAATTCATACCTCACGCAGCTGATAAACAAGCATTGTTGCACGACTTTCTAAAAGGAAAAAAGAAACGCGACAAAACCTCAATTGTTTGGACTGACGACTCGGATAAAGCATTCGAAGAGTGTAAAGTTTCAATTTCTCAAGCTACCTTACTAGCTCATCCTAAAGTCGATGCCACATATTCATTGTTGGTAGACGCTTCGGAAATCGCAATAGGGGGTGTTTTGCAACAAACGTACTCAAACGTCGTACAGCCGTTAGCATTTTTTTCGAGAAAGCTTAATGCCGCGGAACGCAGGTACAGTACCTATGACCGTGAACTCTTGGCTGCATATTGCGCTGTCAGACATTTTCGGCACATGTTAGAGGGCAGAGATTTTATAATCTTTACAGATCATAAACCCCTTACGTTTGCATTCAAAAATTGCAGTGAAAAATGTTCTCCACGCCAACAGCGCCATTTAGAATTCTTAAGTCAATTTACAACAAATTTTTCATATTTGGCAGGTGACAAAAATTGTGTCGCGGACGCGATGTCTCGCATTTCAGAAATACAGGTACCTACAAATATTGATTATGATGGTATGGCTAAAGCTCAGGTTGATGATGAGGAACTACAGCAGGTTTTAAATTCCGATTCTGGTCTTAAGTTGAAACCGCTTCATTTCTCACAAACCGATTTGACTTTGCTATGCGATACGTCAACTGGAACTGTTCGTCCTTATGTACCTAAAGACTTTCGTTTTCAAGTTTTTCTAGTTCTACATAACTTGGCCCATCCAGGAATAAAAGCCACAACTAACATGGTTCGACAGCGCTTCATCTGGAAGGACCTGCACAAGGACATTGCTGCATGGTGTAAGGGGTGCTTGGAATGCCAGAAAAACAAAGTCCACCGCCACACGAAGTCCGAGGTTGGGAGTTACCCCCTACCAAAGTGTAGATTCAGCCACGTAAACATCGACGTGGTAGGTCCTCTTCCTACTTCTCGAGGATTCTCCTATTGCCTTACATGTGTCGACAGATTCAGCCGGTGGCCGGAGGCATTCCCCATGGTGGACCAGACTGCGGCAACCATAGCTGAAACGCTGTTCGGAGGATGGATATCCCGTTTTGGAGTCCCTGAGTACATTTCAACCGACCAGGGGAGATCTTTCGAATCTGACATCTGCCGAGCGCTGATGAGGCTCATCGGGACGGAGAAGTACCGGACAACCGCCTACAACCCCGCACCTAACGGTCAGGTGGAGAGGTTTCACCGCCAGCTTAAACAAGCCATCAGATGCCGGGCCACAGAAAGATGGGTAGAAGTACTTCCAAGTGTCCTGCTAGGCATTAGATCTTGTTTCAAAGAGGATCTTGGAACGAGCTCAGCCGAACTCGTGTATGGAGCAACGCTTAGATTACCTGGCGAGTTCTTTCGTTCTTCACCAGCGTCCAGTACTCCTACGCATGCAGAGTTCGTTCAGCGTCTGCGGGATATCATGCAGAGGTTGCAGCCTACGCCAGCGTCTAGGCATTCAAAGACTGATGTGTTCGTCTGCAAAGATTTGATGGAAACTACGCATGTCTTTGTGAGGCAAGATATGGTGAGGAGACCTTTGCAACAGCCGTACGAGGGCCCGTTTCAAGTTCTTAAACGGGGTCCCAAGTTTTTCAAGCTACTAATCAAGGGTGCGGAGAAGAACGTCGCGATAAACCGTCTGAAACCGGCATTTCTTCTTGCCGCAGGAGATCCTGCTATTCCTCGTCTGGAGTCGAATCCTCAACCAAGAAAAGTCACGACTAGATATGGAAGGACTGTTCGTTTTAGACTACCGTGACAACAGTATCGTCGTTCCGACTTGCGGGGGAGCTCTGTGGCGACCACACCATTGAACTGAAGTGAACTGCACCCACCATCGAACTGAAGTGAACTGCACACACCATCGAACTGAAGTGAACTACACACACTGTATTTTTTTTAGAGAGCGATGTTTTGAACGTATCAAAAGTATATCGAAAGTAATTTTGTAAACAAAATAAAAAGAGTTTCTTTGCCGATACATATTATTTTATACGCGGCTCAACACTCTTCAAGTCCAAGCACGGAGGAAAAAAGAAGATGGAGCTGATTTGGCGGAGATTTCACTGGAAGTAAAATAGCAACCTTAAAATATACACAAACAAACACAGCTGGCAGTGTGTTTTCAACAAGAACTGTATTATTTAACACACGAATTTAAAAGTATAAAAACTTAAAATATAACCGTTTGTGCAATTGTGAGATGCAGTACAAGTTCCAAATCTATAAAGATGCTATAATTTCCACTTCATAGGTAAAATAAATTATTAAATAAATTATCTCCAAATACTGGTACAAAGTAGTGCTTTGGAATAGCGCCAAATACTTCTCCAGTACATACTTTTCAAGCGATTACTTACTTCACATTGCAAATCGGTTTGGGGCATGATCGCACCTTCATTTTCTGCTTTCCACCGTAAATCCAAGTAGATATCCGAACTTGTAATCATCCGATTAAGAGCCGAAAGAGCCACGGAGATATTGTGAAAATGAAAATATTCGTTTGTAATCATAGAGCTACACAATGGGCTATGGGGTCGAATTGTGATCATAATTATCCCAAAGGAAAGCCATGCTGTAAATGCTCGTTTAAGTTGAGGCAATATACAAAATCGCCAGAAAGGAATCTGAGTAATTAATCTTCGTTAAAATTTGAAGATTCTTCTTTCGTCAAAAATCAATTGATTCAATGACGAAATTATTGTCAAAATTGACGAAAGTAACCTTGGCGATCAGAATGCTTAAAAATGATAATGTAATTTCTGATAATGCTGATGATAGTATGAGAACATTTGGATAACGGCAGATTTAACAAGCATCAGTTCTTTCTATACAACGGATGCCCAGATAAAAAAAATTAGCATAAAAGTTTCGTAAAAATTGTAAAAATGAAGATTTTATGCAGGCCAATTAAAATGTTACAGTTGTTTGAAGGTTTTAAGCTAGCAATTTAGGATAGAAATAGAAATATAGGTGGTTTAAAGGTGTTATACAAGTAAATTAAAAACTTCAAAACACATGAAGGTTTTATAAATGTATTTAGAACAACATGAAGGTTTTAATAAAGGTTAATGCTGAATTTTGCTGGATGTTAGGTGGTCGACGAGTAACGAATTTGCAACCATACGTCTATGAGCTTCTTTTTTCAATACCTAAGACATGCCCAACTCAGTTTAAAAAGCTGTAGAGCTACATCTATAAGCTTGCTGTTAGCCAAAAATGAAAATCGAACCCTCAACTCTCCGATTATGAGCTCAGTACTCTTCCGATTAATTACGACATTCCATTGCGGCCCTTCTCCCACCCCCCATAAATTGGAAAATGTCGATAGGGTTGGTTCTTTCTCATATAACCACAACCTATTATAATCTTATTTATTGTCCGTTTGTCGTATTTCGTAACGGTTAAACGGTTTAAACATAAGCACTCGGAAACTGGCAGGGATCTGTAATCCTATTATTGCAAGAGTTTAGGAATTTGTACTTGTTTTTTTTAACTTCAAGAGAGTGATATTAAACACAATAAAAAAACTCTGAAGATTAGTCAAGTACTTATTAATGCATTTAAAGGTCTTTTTAGTTGATAATAAAAAGTTTTTATCGCTCAGTACACAAATAAGAAAAAAAAAATAAAGGAATAAAATCGGTTTTATGTATGAAAAGATGAATAAATTTTTACAATTTTATTTATCTATAACTTGAATGGTATTATTTATAAAACTAAAAATAATTATGAGCTACTGTCCATAAATATCTTTGATCATCTTAACTTTTTTTAATTTTTATTTTTCAAAATAAATATTTAAAAATTAACATTTAATTATGTTTATCAAGTGAACTATTCTACACTAGCAAAATGAGGTACATTGTACCAATTATTTTACTTTGTACCAGTTGGTTTAACTTTGTAACAGATTTTTACATTGTACCATGTGGTTTGTAAAACAATATAAATTAGTTAATTTTAAATAATGTAGAATTTTATTGCACACGTAAATATAAAAAAACATTGTAAAAAAAAAGTGTATTTTTATTTAGAATTACTTACTTACTTATGTATGAAATCTAAATGAATGTACCAAAAAACACTATTGCATGTCAAAATGATATCAACAAAAGTTAATTATTTTCAAATTTTGAAAATAAAATATTTAATCCTTACAGTAATACGTTTTAAAAGATTTTTTAAGGTGACACGGTACCATCTACACTTTTTTTTTTAATTTTTGAATCAAATATTTAATACATATTATTTAAATTTATATAAGAGAACAGTATTACACACATAAATTCTATAATTGTTTGTATTTTTTTCAAAAGTTAAACTTTTTAAATTTTTTAACCTTTTTTAAACGCCATAGATTTTTTTTAAATACTTATACCTTTTAACCAGATTTTTTTTTGTCAGATCCTTTAAAGTATAATACATAAAAATTGGCATTAAATTTTTGTATACAAATAGTTATTCATAATAATACAAAAAATTTCCTTAAATCTCAATTATTTTTAATAATTAAAAAAATACTGCTCATGTAGCTAATTCGCATGACAATTTATAATATACCCATCTTTGAAATATACTTAAATAATTAATCATTTGTCTATTAATAATAAAAAAAAGTATTAAGATTGGAAAACTTCATATCAAGGAAAACCAAACATTGAGGAAAATTTATTTAACGTTTCCGTTAAACATAACTGTCATCCAGCATAAAATCGTCAACAACTCGTTTAAAAACATATATACAGTTCTAGAACTTTGAAACCATATTTAGAACCATTTTATCCAAATACAGAGATATTGTGTACTTGACTGGCAATTTGAAGGATACTGGATAGGTTGAGCCTTATCATCAAAGAGCGAATGGGTCTCGGAGGTCTAAAGTGTTACTCTCAGAGTTAAGGATACATTTAACAGTTTCATTTATGAAATATAATACGGAATTGGACACAATTAAGCTGATGACGTTGCTTAGTACATTGATGGAATATGTAGCTTTATCAAAATGGGTGACGTGGAATTCTGGGCACTTAATACAGACAATTCAACTAGAGGTACGGGTTCAAGTTATACAAATCACAGCTTAATCGGGAAGGTAGAAAACATTATTTTGACAATTGGGTAATAGACTAATGGAATTACTTGCTTTATAATCTTGTTAACTGTTAGGAGTGGGCAGTTTATACACTGGGCGGCGGAAATATGTAGAGTGCTATATATATATATATATATATATATATATATATATATATATATATATATATATATATATATATATATATATATATATATATGTGTATATATATATATATATATATATATATATATATATATATATATATATATATATATATATATATATATATATGTATATATATATATATATATTTGAATCAGACAACAAACAAAAAGCAAACACCCCACAAGAGAAGGCACACGTTGCCAAAATGCAAAATAAAAGACAGTAGTGAACATAAAAATTGTAATAAGAATAAACAATTTAACATGACGTAAAACAAAAATTTAACAAGACATAAAACAAAAATTTAACACACCAAGGCCTTTGCCTCCGCTACACAAGGATCAAGGATCGAAAGCATAAAAGGATCAAGGATTGAAATTACAAAACCACTAGAAAAACCATTTAATTTTAATTTATTTTTAAGAATTTCGATCTTTGAAATCAAACCCTGTTTGGAATTGCATATTTTATTAATTCGATTTAAATAAGAAATAATATTTCTATGTACCCTATTACTTATGTTTGAGGACCAATCCGTCAGAGATATAATATTACAGCAAAATTATTTTCTTTATCAAATAATCCAATAATAATTTTGTCATTTTCAATAATTGATATATCAAGATCTAGGTAATTAACTTTATATATATATATATATATATATATATATATATATATATATATATATATATATATATATATATATATATATATATATATATATATATATATATATATATGGGGTGGGTTAAGGGTTCGAGTGTAGCTCGAACCCTTAACCCACGTGCTACCGAATAAATACTCATGAAGGTTCTCCAGAATGCATGGTCTCTTTTAAAGACGTTTCTTAATGCAATATTTCTAAGATTGTTAAAATCATTTAAAAAACCTAAATGGAAGTTTACAAATCAGAATTTCAGGTGAACATCTTGAGAATGAATAGTACTTATATATAAATTTTCAATATTTTATACGAAGAGGAAGTAAGTGTTTTGCGATCCACAGACAGAATGTTTCTTTTACATTATAGTAAAATATAAAGAAATGGATGTATTGTATTCAAGTCTAAAATACAAAGCTAATGGAAATTTTTTAAAGAATTATAAAAGGGAAGTAACAATAAACATTTATTTTAGACATTTGCTTTTTGGGGGGGAACTTTGCTTCTACCATGATGCACGTATTATTATTTAGTGGGAAATTGTGTGCAATCTATTAACATACAGAGTGAGACTTTTTCCACCATTGCTGGACGTATCAAAGAAGAAAGAAAAGAGAAAGATGTACCAGTAAAACCCCCTTATTTTAGATACTTTTGCTGTCAATGCGCAAATATACTATCACTTTATAGAAGTTGCGAATAATCCATCAAAATGGACACTGGGTCTTCCACCAATTCTGAAGGTATTGAAAAGTTGGGGGGGGGGGGGGGGGAAGAGTTTAATTTCTGAAATTTTCATTTAAAAAATATCCTCTTTTTCAATCTATACGCACATTATTATTTGGCAGAACGTTTATAGTAGTTCATTAAAATGGACAGTGAATCATTTTATGCCATTACTGAAGGTATTGAAATAATTGGGGGAAACATCACTATAGCATTAATTTTAGACATTTCTTTTCCTGTCAAGCTTCAAATACTAAAACTTTGTAGAAAGTTGAGGGACATCAAAAACATTGTGTCTTCTTCCAATATGGAAGCAGGTATTAAAATAATCCGATGGAAGAATTACTTTTTTATTTTAGACATTTGAGGAGCAACCAATCAAAACGTGTTTCGTCCAAAATATCTGAAAATGAAATTATTACATCACGGAATTTGATTGACCTCCACATTTGTTTTGTAGGAGTAACCCATTTCATTCGTTTATAACGCATTTTGTCCCATTGAAATTAATTTGCAAAGATTAGAATTTGCACATGAGTCCAATGCATTTAAGAAAAACTTATTTGCGTTTTTTCACAAAACACCTTAATGTGACAAAACTCGTTTTGAATGTTTGTCCCTCATTTGTCATTTTCATCTAAAAAATTTTAAGTAATCCGTCAAAGTGAACGTTAAGACTTCTTTTATCAATTCTGAGAATATTAAAAAAAATTAAAGGAAATCACCATTAATGTGTGTTTATTACCCTTTTTCTATTAAGGTACAAATACTATAATTTAGTAGAAATTGTCCTCAATCTACAAAAATAGACATTGGTTCTTCTACTAACGCTGAAGGTATTAGAAAATTAGAGAAATAATCACTAATATGACATTAGACAATGTGATCAGACAATGTAATTAGACAATGTGATAAGACAATGTAATTAGACAATGTGATCAGACAATGTAATTAGACAATGTGATCAGACAATGTAATTAGACAATGTGATCAGACAATGTAATTAGACAATGTGATCAGACAATGTGATCAGACAATGTAATTAGACTATGTGCAATACGCAAATATTATTTTTAGCAGAAATTTAAGAGTCGTCCATCAAAATAGACACATTGGATGACACCTACCATGAAAGAGTATTGAAAATTTAAGAATAATCATCATTAAAACTTAATTTTAGGCATTTACCCTTTTCTAACGAGATGCAAATATTATATTTAGAGGAAATTGTGAGAAATTCTACTACAATTTAGTAGAAAATTGTAAACAATTCTACTATATTTTAATAAGAAATTGTGAGTAATTCTAATACTCTTTTTTAGAACTCGCGATCAAAAAACTCTTTAAAAAACATACATCGTTTTTAATGACTTCAAAGAATATACATACCAAATTTAAAGAAAATCTGACAACGCGTTTGGTCGTAACTGCGTTACAAATAAATTTACAAACAGACGAAATGCTGAAAGGTCGAGCTAAAAAAGAGACCTCGCAAACGCTCGGTCAATAATCTAGTACAAAATTATAAGCAATCCATAAAAAACAGTGTCTTTTATCAAAGATAGATGTACCTTCTGACCGTTAAAACCGTATTTTTGCTATATTTAAAAGTTAAATTCATAGAAATACTCTATTTTGAAAGGTTTTCAAGCATTAAGGAATTTTTTAAAAGCTACCTGTATTAAAATAATAATAAGTTGACTGTACCCACTTCTGATCAGTCAAGACAAATTTCCGACCAAATAAAAATCCATTTGACTACTGAACTCACAGTGGACTGTAACATTAAATTTTAAAAGCCTTTGAATAACTTTGATTGAAAGGACTTTTAAATACGTAATGATATATTCTTATTTTAATATTTCCCCAAATGATCGGTAACCGAAACGTGGTCAGTAACTGGTGCATTTACTCTAATTGAATATTTTTTCAAAAGATACTTGTTGGAAATATGTATTAAAATCCTTTGTAGGGAAAACCACTTTGCAATTTTGATATTCCTTTGCTGCTTTGAGGGTTAAAATAAAAGGATGGACGTATTACTAAAACTTTCGTTTGCCCTTTTTCTATCAATAATAGTCAAATACTGTTCTTTAGTTGAAATTTGTGATCCATTCGTCAAAATGGATATTGGATTTTCCTCTACCAGCTCTGTAGGTAATCAAAGAGTTGAAATTATCGCTAAAACCTTTATATTAGACTGTTATACCTTTTATAACAAGAGTCATATAAGTAATAATTAAGAAAAATAACATCAATTTCAAACTTAATCACCTAAAATTCATCTTTAAAGTCTTTAAAAACCAAAGATAAATCTCTCTTTACGCTCCAATGATCAATCCCCTTAATCAATAAATCCATAAACCTTTTAAAAATAAAGGGGCCTAACTCACCTTTATACCGTAGGAATTGGTCCGTGTACACCGTGCCCATATCCCTAGAATAGGGCACTTGCCCGAGACCCTCTGGGGCCCTGCCTTGAAGCCCGTAGTCCTTCTTAGTGTTGGAATCGTCTCTCTCTTTCGAATTAGGCTTAAAAAAAAGAATGAAGAGTTTCCACTCTTGAGCTTCTCCTACTCCTTCACTCGCGGGTTGTAGGGCTTTTCAGCAGAAGCATGGTGTACACTATTCCTTTGGGGGTACCTGTAAGGGGGGGGTGCGCCGATTTTCACTGGGGTGGTACACCTGGGCGGGTGGGGGCTCGGCCAACCTCTATCAGTAGCGAGATAGAAGAGTTCTTCTTCGACTCCATATTGTTGCCCGTCGTCCACATTGGGAAGGGTGCGCGCGCATCGCCTGGGTCTCGTATTCCTCCGCCCTGCGCCCGCATCACTCATCGGGCGGTCAATAAAATGTAGTTCCTATTTTCTTTTTTTCTGGTGGAGAAAAAGTGAGTGGTGCTTTTCTGGGTGACGAAGGATTGTAGGATGCTGGTTGGGCTGTTTGTTTTTACGAAGAAGTAAGCTTGTTGAATAAAAGTGCTTTTAGTCAAAACGGTTTTGCTTAAAACTGTTAGCCTTTGCTTTAGCAGTCAATCTAAACGAAAATTCCGCGAACCACTTGTGGTCCGCTGTGCTAAGTGGTCCTCCAAACTATTGTTCAATCAGAAAAGTTTAATGTTTTATTTATTTTTTTAAAACACATTTTAAAATGTATACCTTTTATAACAAATGTTTTTTTTAATATATTAGATATACAAAAAACCCAATTTAAAACTTTGCAATTATTACCCCTTTGGGACTCGAACATGCGACCTACTACTCAGAAGTCCCGCGCGCTGACGTATAAGCTACAAAGGTACGTTCTAGATTTAGCAAATACTTTTTAAGATGTTTCATTATGTAATATTCCTACAAGTTTTACAATAATTTTAAAAATCTAAACAGAATTTTACAAATCCGAGCTTAAGGTGTAAATTTTGAGAATGAATAGTATTAATAAATAAATTTTTAATCTTTTTTAAGCAAAAGAAGTAGGTATTTAGCGATCCATAGATAGACTTTTCTTTTATTATTATAGATATATTAAAAGTGGTTGAGGAAAATGTGTAAATGTATCATTGTATTTACAGTTTTGAGGTATTTGACATATCTAGTGCATTATTTATTATTATTTAAATATTATATGTATTATAATTTATATATTATATGTATTATTATTTATATATTATGTGTATTATTATTTATATATTATATGTATTATTATTTATCCAGTAATACATATGCTTTTTTAATTAATAAAATTATCATCAAATCATCAGTTTTTTTTAAATATATTGTAGTAACGAACATAAATGTATAATTATTTCTACATTACAACAGTATCAATACAAAAATACTTCTGTTATCACATGCATAAAAACCAGCAAACTTCATAAACTTTCGCGCGTTTCTGAACGGAAACCAAAGACACAACGTAAAATCGTTTTCACCTTCGAAATATATAACTGTAAAACCGTTTCCACTTTTTACATAAGTAAGTAACCAAGAAAGTAACCATATGTAAGTAACGAGGTCATCGGGTATGTCGATTTTCTAATACTTCACGAACCTGGTTGCTCAGAAGTTTAGTGTTGGGAAAACTTTTAACATTGTAATAAAATATTTTGATTCTTCCTTTATTAAATGCAAAAAACAACAAGTTCGTATATTTGTTTGTCTTTTTTATTATTATTTTTAGTAAAGTGTAAATAAACTTTTCGGACATACTGTGTGATTTATTTTTGAACGACAAACGTATCTCTGTAAAATCGTATATGCCTTCTACATGCGTAATATGTCGCGTTTGAGTGCGACAGAGCAATTGCAACAGTGTACAATTGTTTCTACCTTTCGAATAGCATCTGTGTAAAACCGTTTCTTCCTTATGCATTCATGCAGAGCCAAGAAAGTTTCTAAAATATGCCGGGTTTAACGACAAAGCAGTGCAGTTACAACAATAAAATTGTTTCCACTATTCCAAAAGTAGCTCTGTAAAACTATTTCTTCTTTATACATTCATACGTAACCATGAAGCTTTCTTAAATACGTTTGTGAGGAACAAAGTAACAATATAAATGTTCTACCTACCTAATAGCATAAAAAAATTCTTCCTTAAACCTCCATAAGTATCCAAGCTTTCTTAAATATATTACGTTTACGAATGACAAAGCAGAAATATAAATTGTTTCTACCTTTCGAATGTATCTATGTAAAGTGGTTACTTTCTTATACAATCATATGTAACCAAGAAGCTTCCATAAATACGTTGTTTCAACGTGAGGCAAAAGTAAACTTTTATGAAAAGTTCTCTGCGGATAAAATAAATTTTAAAAAAAAGTTTTCAAATCTTTGAATTATTATAACTATTACTTCACTAAAATGTTAATTACCTGTTTTTTAAAACAGATACTTCGATTTTAATGACTTAAAGAAAGATTCTTGCCGAATTCGAACAACGTGTTGGGTCGTGATTGCGTAACACACAAATTTAAAGACAAAAAAACGAAATGGCAAAACACCGAGTTAAAACGGGACCTCGCTAACGGTCAATCAATTATATTTTTAGTGTTAAGTTTTCTTTAAAAAAAATATTTTAGTTTAGTTAAAAATATAAATATTTGTAGAGTTGTAGAGGAAAACATTTTTTCTAATTTTATTCCTTTTTATTTTATTCAAGCATTGAAATATTTTCTGTACAACTATTATGGAAGACCGGTACAATTTAACAAAGTTTTTTTTGTTCAATTTTATTTAAATTTGAATAATTTTCGTGAAATTAGAAGCATTTAACTTCAAATTAACAATCTCCTCAGCTTCTAATAATCATCACAAGTTCAAAATGGACATTAAACATAGAACAATCGTAGGTTATTTATTGAATTAATAAGTAGGTAGTAAAACTATCCAGAAAACAGGTATAAAACTTAATCAATAACATAAAAAAAAATACTAGAATTCGCGGTAAGTTGGCATAACACACCTTCACTACGCCAACACTCACTTTAACTCTTATATGCCAGCTAACTCCAAAAGACTTTTTTTTAATTAGCTGCCACGTTCATTTCATTTTCAACTAACAAAGATTTTATAGGACTTATAGAAATTTACTATATTTGCTTAAAAAGGTACTAAGAAAATCTTACTGTTTTATAAAAGCGTAAGGAGAAAAACAATGGAAATAAACAAAAATACTTACAGATATTAAAAATTCCCTTTCCCTTATATTTACAGAAAATGTTTTACGATAACGCTAGAAACATTTTAAAGTAATTTTTGTCAAACCACGCCACTTTTCTTAAAAGTGATAGAACTTACAAGTGATGTAACTTAGATAAACTTACAAGTGATGTGAACTCTCTATGGCGAGTGGTAGAGACTGTATGCCGACTTGTCCCTTATGCCAACTAGCTCCGGACTCCCCCCCCCCCCCTACACCTATAAAAACCATAATAAAATCGCGTCAATTCAATAGCAGCTTGTTAGAATCGCGTCTGCAGGTGCTTTATCAATACTTTAACTTCTACTAAGAGCTCTTCTAACAAGAGGTTCACTTTACAACCCATCATATTTCTAAAACAATTTTAAGAAAAACCTATTTAACAACAGTTGAGCACATCTTCAGCTTTCTGACTCCAAAGTTCAGCAATATATATTTTAATCAGAAGACGAGTTTACTAATAAGCAAAAAAAGTGCAAGTTGACAATCCGTTGTCTATAGTATGAGTGTAACCAATTTCCATTTCAAAAATATCAACTTACGGCAGATCCCATTCATGTGCATTTGTCTATGAAGTTAACTTACAAAATAATTTGAAATAAACTTTACAACCCTGTTATGAAAATATAATTGAAAAAAATCGAAAATAACTACAGAACATAAATAAATCAACCCTTAGAAGCCTTTTATGAATTAAAAAGTGTAGAATTATTTTAAAACAACGTCTCTTGTATATAATCTTTCGAAGTAGAGATTTTAATGTAACTTAACGCTGCAGTTTTGAAATGTTCAATGCCAAAACTAAATAAGCGGCGCGGTGGCCGGGTGGTAAGGTTTGGTTTTGGTTTTGTTAATTAACGTCGCACTAGAGCTGCACAGTGGGCTATTGGCGACGGTTCGGGGTCAATCTCGAAGGAAAGATCCGGGAACACATACATATTCACACACACATTCATACACACATTCATACATGCACCTCGTTATTTTAGAACCATGGTCAGATGACGAGGAAACACCTGAACTACCGGGTGGTAAGGAATTCGGTTAGCAATTAGTGATATTCGAGTTTGAATCGGTGTAGAAGCTTGACAAAAAGTTAAAATATAGGGATATCGTGACCGAAGGGTTGCCAAATTCGATTCGCCTGAAATTATCCTCAATTTCCACCGTGGTGTTTATGGAACTGGTCACGTTAAATCTGATCAGATACCGATATATTGACACCTATTGATGTTGCGTCGGATACCAGCTCAAGTGTTGTCGTCGTTATCTGACCATGTGTCAAATTTACGAGGCGTGTTCCTGGATCTTTCTCCCATATAAATTGCTCAATAGCCCACCGTACAGCTCTAGTTCGACGTTATATAAACAACCAAAACTGAATTAAGTCCGTTTAAAAGGGACGGTGATAGCCAGAAATGCACTGCACAAGTCTTAACATTGGAGGATATTGACATATATTTCAGGTACCGTAACCAGGTTGGTCTTCTTTTTTTTTAAAAAACATTATTTAATTACAATAATACTTTTATATGTTATAATGAAAGAAAACAAATTAATTGTTAAAATATCAATCATATTTATTGTTTTCACGTACTGAAACATTTTTTTTATGTTAAAAAAAATTGCGTTAAGAATATCTCGCATGTTTACATATCCCTTCAATTACCGTTCATTAATATTTTAATGTATATTGTACTAGATTTCAGTATTTAATGACAACTATTTAATTTATGATTGTAATGTTTCTAAAACTACTTACAAACTTTACTTTCATTTAACATTGAAGTTAATTTAAATGTTTATTGAGTTTAAGATAGAAAAGTGCTCAACAAAGCCTTGATTTTCACTAGAAATATTTTTTTTTTTTTAATTTTCTATGTAGAATATGATTTTATAGGAAAGGAATACGAAATTTTAAATAGAGACCACCCAAAGTCAGTTAACAGAAAAGTTAAAGTGCTACATTTCAAAACTTAAGTCAAGATCAAGAGTTTTTGAATAGATTCGAAACTAGCTTTCAATATTGCATCGATATTAAAAAGTATAGGAATATTTTTTAATTTCACTATTTTATGTAGAGTGAAACGCCTTTAAAGCTATTTTTAATTTTAAATTAAAATAATTTCAAACAATCATTGATTATAAGCTATCAAGTGCTTTATAAAGATATAATTTTCATTATGAGGTAGTTTTGTAATGGTGGAACATTTGCTGTATTTAAAAGAAAATCAAATACATTCTGAGCTATCTTCAAATACTTCGTTGGTGTTAAATTGAAGAACCATTTCTACATTTCCACGGCTTTCAGGAGAATTATTTTCAAGTTTCAGTTTGCTATTACATAACTTTACTTCTCCTTTGCAAATCACGAGCATTATTACAGATAGAAATTGTAAACCCTATCATTAAATACTATTACCTAAGACATTTTGTCATTTATTTGTCTTCAGAAACGAGGGTACAAAATTAGCGTGTGTCTTGTGCGTTTTGAAATTTCACAATATACGTAAAAAGTGCAATTACAAAATTTATCTTATCCTAAATTAGGAAATCGGAGCAAACATATTATTTCTATCCCAATATAAACGGGAACTCCTTAATAAAAGTTTTAGTTTTCACTTCTTCATCATAATAAGAATACGGGACTTCAAAAAGTAACTAATCAATTAAAAATGTACACTGTAAAAAAACAGGTACTTAAAAATGAATACCTGAACCAACTCGTTTTTCTTTAAGTACAATTGCATCGTAAATGAGCGATGACGTACTCAACGTTAAGTAATCATACTTTCTCAAAAATGAGCAGTGTGATTTAATATTGTTAATCTCATGTTCTGTTCAAGCCATCATAACAAAGGACCTGACAATCTTAAAATAGTTGTTCAGAAGAAAACTCAATTGTCTTACTATTACAACTCAATTGTCTTACTATTACAACTCAATTATCTTACTTCCTGTTCTGTTGGTACACATTTTTAAAATTTATTCTGTTTATAACTTCTTCAAGTCGCCCTGGTAGTTTAACGGATAAGGCACTAGACTGCGGTTCCTCAGGATATGGGTTTGATTCCCGATAAGTCTTGGTTGTAATTGCTGATATTTATGAAGGCAGCCTATGTACACAAGCTACTGATCTTTTTACTTATTATATACATTTTTAAGTACATATCTTTTTCAAAAATGAGTACATTTTACTTAGTTTTGAGCATCTATTTTTAACAGTGTAAGTTTACATTATTTCAATGCTGTTATTTATAGTATCAAATAACATATTTTTATTTCAGGTCAAGATGGGGAGACGATTGTAAGAGAAGAAGCGAAATTGTTCATTGTCATGAGGGGCAAATGAGAAATTTCCCCCCTTAATCACAATAAAATAACAGAGCATCAAGCAACTCATCAATACAAAAAGTAAGTTTAAATAAGAATTTGTTTTTAATAGTATTATTTCTAATAACATACTTTTATTTCAGGTCGAGATGAAGAGACGATCGCAAGCGAAGAGGTGCAATTTCTCATTGTCATGAGGGGAAAATGAGAAATTTCACATCTTCATCACAATAAGATGACAGGACATGAAATATTGATTCATTAATTCAAAAAGTAAGTTTTATTAAGTCTTTTTAATACTATTATTTCTAGTATGAAATAACTTTCAGGTCGAGGCGGAGAGACGATTGTAAGAGAAAAATTGTAATATCTCATTTCCATAAGGGGAAAATGAGAAATTTCACTTCTTTATCACAATAAGATGGATGCAATAAGACAGAACATGGAAAAGGGGTTCATTAGTGAAAAAAGTAAGTTTTAATGAGATTTTTTTTTTTAAAGATAAGTAATAACAACTCTCCAATTATGAGTCGATTCCTTTACTACTGAGCCACCTGCTGGCTTATAAATTAAATACTGTAATAATTTAAGGACTACCTCCTTATAAAAAACAGACATAAAATAATAAACAGCAGCAAAAAAACTTAGGATATTCTTCATTGAACGTATCTTCTGTGGAATACGGTTGTGAGAACGGTTATTAAATATAGTATATCTTATATTATATGACCAGATTTACTATTAGGCACATTAGGCCAGGGCCTAAAGGCCCTAACTTTTATTTATTTTTCCATAAAATTGTTTAAAAGTTGCCTACACTTTTAAAATTAATTGTCTCTTGTTATTGCAGTTTTTCAGTAATTTTTCCGGAATCGTTTACAATGTAATTAATTTTTATTTGAATATTATTTATTTTTATACTTTTTTACGGTGCCGCTGTCAGTGATGTTGTGCCTTACAGTACTGAAATTTCTAAATCAGGCCCTGAGTATTAAGAGAAGACTATATAGAAAATATTTATGTGGTGATTTAAGGATGGCCCCGTGTAGAAAAAAGAAAATTAGAAAATAACCAAAACAAACACAAGCTATTCTTCTATTAGACGGTATCTCAGGTTGAATATCCTCGGTGGCAGACGAGAACGGTTATTGAAGTAGTGGAATCACCGCGTGAATAAAGAATGAAGTAGTGAGAATAAAGCGTGAAAATGGCCAAAGAACATTGCGCCATTTTTTTATTATTCGTGTCTTGTATTTCCTTTTCCCTCCCTTGGAATCATTCCAAAAGGTGGAACGGTGGCCTTTAATGTTTTATGGTGATCGGGAATATCAATAAAGTTGTGGAATAAAAGTCGTTGACTTATTGGAAGGAAGGAAATGAAAAATAGAATGTTAGAAAACGTGGAATTCTAAAGAATATACATGAAGATAATAGAATTTGCATAATAACTGAAAATGATACATCTGGAGTTTAACATTCTTCTACTTTTTAAACAATCTTTCTAAAAGAGTGGACGTTATGGATACTATGTGCGATCTGGTGTCAGTATTAAATAGAATAGGATAAAGATTCCGTTTTAAACTACTTAAAAAAACATTATTTAGAAGACGATGCTTTTTATACACCGTATATGTAACACGAGCTTTTGTTTCTCTGATTTATAACGTAATATGCATTAAATACATTATTTAAAATAATTGCGGTCTATATGAAAGCTAATATTAACATTTAGACATAGAAATAAAAAATAATCAACGCTGATAAGTTCCATCTAATATTAACATTTAGACATAGAAATAAAAAATAATCAACGCTGATAAGTTCCATCAATTTACTCTATTACTGTTATTTTTAGAATAATTGCAATTTTAAAAGGTCTAAATTTATATGTCGAAGAAAACTTAAATATGCAACACAACGTGAAACAAAAGTCGTTCACTATTTTTTTCCCTATGAACTGATACCACCAGAAAGGAATCGGAGTAAATTACTTTCGTTAAAAATTTAAAGATTCCTATTTCTTCAAAATTCAAGTGATTTAATAACGAAACGATTGTCAAAATTGTCAAAAGTAGCCCTGGTAATCGCAGAATGCTAACAAAAAAATTAGATTGTTATTTCTGTTCTATAAATCTTCATTTTCTCAAACACATATTTACATTCTTATAAACCATTTTCTAAAAAAAAATATATTTGTATATTATTAATTAAATATTGAAAAATATATAAATTTTTAAAAAGACATAAGATTAAACATATTTAGGTTTAGATGTGAAGAGAGATGTTTCATTTAATTTATTTTATCCTAAATGGATGCACTTTTCAATAATACTGGAACTCATTTAAATTATCGGTTATTTAAAATTGTTAAATAATTTATTATCAATACATGGATGTAATGTTTGTTTGTAAGTACTAATTTTTTGTTTTATACGAGAATTAAGATACAGTAATCCTCAAAATAACTTTTTAAACATTTTGGTCGATCGGTTTGTCGTTCAGTCTGTCCACGACTGAAAAAGATTGTCAAATGACTAACAAAATTTTTATGAAACTGACAGCATTTTATCAATAAAGGGAAGTCATTAACATACGAATGAAAAAGTTCTGAATTTATGTATCTCGAAAAACTAAAATTAATTGCATAAATATAAACTTTTGGGAAAGTTTATTTTTCCAACTATGCGCAAAGAGTGATATACGATCGGCTACGCAAACTAAAAACGTCGCACAACCTTTCTTTTACTAACTGATTGCGGGCCATGCCGGGCCATATAGCTAGTTTTAGCTAATTTTAATTTCAGTTTTAAAAATTCATGACATTAGTTTGCAAAACTCAATATTATTTAAATATAAATTTTTTATATTTAAATATAATATTTTGGATATTGAAATATACATTTAATATATTAGTATGCTATTTTTAATATTTTAATAGAATAATTTTGATATTTAAATATGATATTTTTATATATAAATATAAAAAATATATTTAAATATAAAAAATTATATTATATAATTATTTAAATTATAAATAATAATATTAATTAAAGTATATAAAAATTAAAATTATAAATTTTTCTATATTTAAATATAAAACGATTGTATTTAAATATAAGACTTTATACATTTAAATATACTTTTTTTTATATTTAAATATAATATTTTTTATATTTAAATATAATATTTTTTATATTTAAATATAATATTTTTTATATTTAAATATAATATTTTTTATATTTAAATATAATATTTTTTATATTTAAATATAATATTTTTTATATTTAAATATAATATTTTTTATATTTAAATATAATATTTTTTATATTTAAATATAATATTTTTTATATTTAAATATAATATTTTTTATATTTAAATATAATATTTTTTATATTTAAATATAATATTTTTTATATTTAAATATAATATTTTTTATATTTAAATATAATATTTTTTATATTTATATATAATATTTTTTATATTTAAATATAATATTTTTTATATTTAAATATAATATTTTTTATATTTAAATATAATATTTTTTATATTTAAATATATTATTTTTATATTTAAATATAGTATTTTTTATATTTAAATATAATATTTTTTATATTTAAATATATTTTTTATATTTAAATATAATATTTTTTATATTTTTATTGTAAATATAATATTTTTTATATTTGTATTGTAAATGTAATATTTTTATTATAATTAATATTTAAAATAAAAATAAAAACTTTAAAAAATATTCAAAATATTTCTAAAATGGTAAATAAAAAATCCCTATAAATTTATAAGAAACTAGATTTATTAAAGAGTATGACTAAAAATGTCACATTTTTTTTAAAGTTTAAATTTTGTTAAAATTAATTATTTGCATTGTTTACTTCAATTTTTAAGATTTTCTTATATTAATTTTCTTATCTCCAAAATATAAAGAAATTAAACGCGTTATCACCTTTAGTGAAAGTAAAAAGCGTCTTACAAAACTATTTTCAATATAAAACTTGTTAAGCAATATAACCTATTTCGACAAAAGTATGTAATGAACTTTTAATTAAGAACAAGTACAATTTTTTTTATCTCTGGGAGGTGGGGGGGGGGGGGGGGGGGCACAGAATGTTGCTTCTACTAATTTCTAGTAAGTAATTGAAAATTTAATTGTCAAAAGTCATATGATACGTTTGCATTCAACACGATACTACCCAAACACCCTTTTGAAAACATGTGTGGTTCTATAGTTTACTGAATATTTATATACCGTCTCGAAGGGTATACATGTTCAGTTTTTGTCTTACGAACACGTGTTAATTTAGGGTTAATTAGCTAAAAAAGTAAACAATATATTATAACAGATATTGCGAAAAAATAACATATATTATGTATTTGCCAATTACGCCTACTTTTTTGCGATGGTTAAGGAGTAAACAAAATGTTTCGAAACATTTTTAAAAAGGTTACAAACATAGAGTAATGATAGAAATAGAGGGAGAAAAATGCCGATTTACGCATATCCATCATCGAATCACGTGATCGGAGGACAGATTTCCTCGCCCACGCGAAAAAGTTTCTTCCTCCTAATAGAGTTCCAATAGGAACAGCGACGATTCACGGCGATCCGAAACAAAACATAACAGAAAATGGTTCATAGCTGTGCCGCTTATGGATACAAAGAAAAATTTCGCAAAGGAGGTCCATATACCTTCCATTGGTAAGTTTTCCTGAAAATTTTATTTCAAACCAAATTTTAAAATCATGTAAAATAATCAAAATTACTTTGTTTAACATAAGGTTTACGAATTCTTTTCTTAATTTTTATGAATATAATCTGTTTCAATTGAGTAAATATTTATAGGAAATTAGACTACACTCTCGTATTTCCCTTGGGTAGCAAATTCAATGTTTCGTAAATATTAAATTTTGTTTTTTTAAGGTTTCTAAAACTTTATGAACTAGTTATGGAGCGCCGATGTTACTTGGCGTGCCTTGGCATGCTTTGGCGACTTTCCAAACTAAATGAAATCAAAAGTATTGTTATATGGTTTTGTGTTTAATTTTCTATTTAAATATCGCTTCTTGAAGAATGATACTTTAAAGGAATTTAACATATAAATTAAAGAGGCCATTTCGAAATTTACTAAAAATAGCATATAGCAGTTGTACAACAAAATTCTGTAATAGCTTTCATTTATATATTGTTATTTATTTTAATTAGAATTAAATAGTTATTTTTTCCATTTTCGAATGTTGCGTTTGTCTTTGTTATTTTCTAATTAGGGATGTCATATAAATATGTACATATATTTTCAAATTAGTTTCTGCAATGTTATCAGTATAAAATTTACTACATTAAATTTATAATTCAAATGTATTCAATTAACCTTAATTACATATAGTTATTGAAAAGTCAATTATAAGTTCGAATGCTTCCTCTTTAAATGACGTATAGCCTTGAAACTTTACATACTTACGTAATACTGATGATAATACGATATTTAGTCAAATATAAAACTTATATATATTAAGTAGAAGATTGTATTTAAATAGTGCAACGTTAACCCGGGTTATGAGCACTATGATCAGGCAAAATGCGCTATTGAAAAGCGTCTTTTGGAAGGACGACTTTATATAGAATACTACGAATTGATACTACTTATTTTCGGACAAAAAACAATTTAATCCTAATTGTACAATAAAAAAAAACGTAGTTTTTTTTTTTTTTTAAATTTGTGTGTGCGGGGGAGGTGGGATTACATTTCTTACCTTAAATTCTTCAATAAATAGTTGCAATTTAACATGTTTTTTTTGTTATTTATAATTTAAATATAATTATGTATTTTACTTGTATATTTGTCTGTTTTTATGTAGATGCACAATAAGCGTAGTTCTTTTAATTGTTATTTTGTATATTTCAATAAGAAAATATGAACAATAAAACCTTAGAAATGTAAAGAGATTCGTTTCTTAGAGCATTGAACACAAACAAAAGGATATTTTCGTTTCGTTAATGCAAGGAAAATATTTAATGCACATTGTTTGAAAATAAGTAAATACCTACATAACTTATGTTTAGAAGTTCAATACCGACGGAACACTCTATCGCCGAAAAGAAGAAACTGCGCCAATTTCGGAACTTCTGCATGTAGGGTGTGGCAGCGCTAAAACCACGTGATGGGCATCGGTTCTTATGTGTGTTGAGAACGCGGTCTTGCCAGAGCCTGACATGGAGAGCGCTCTCTATTATATTTATACTCTTTGGTTACAAACGCTTAAAAAACGCGTACGGTAAAAATAAATTTAATGTACTGCTCTATTCATTAATAAAAAATAATATATCAGAATGGGAATTTTTTAATAAAATATATAAATTGTTCTTAAACTACACAAAATATTTTAAAAACATAGTAAAGCTTTTTTTTTGAAAAATTAATAATTAAAAAGTAACAAGAAAATTATCTCACCTTCGTAGACTTTAAAAAAATCTATACACATTAATAAATATTGAAATATTTCGGTAAATTAGTACTTAATAGTAGGATATCCTGTAACATCAAAACCAGCTTTTAAACGTCTGTGCACAGATTTCGAATTTTTTTTTTTTTTTTTTTTTTTTTGTAATTTTGGCATCGATTTCCACTATTCTTCAATCATTACTTTTTTTTTTAGTTCGCTTTTCGTTTTAATGTCGTGTTTTCGTACTCTAACCTCCAGTTAAATACAAATGTGTTTTATTAGGTTTAAATTCTGCGACTGATTTTTTTTTTTTTTTTTAGAACTTCGGGTAATTATAGAGGCTACAGAGGCAAATGTTAAGAGCTGTGAATTAAGGATCGTTGTCTTGATAAAAAACAAAATTGATTCCAATATCTAAATTTTGAGTTTATAATTATAAATTGTGTGTTAAAATATTTAAATAAAAAAACTGCTTCTTTATGCTATCATTAAATACCAAATAACATAGTCCTGATGCTAATTTTCACCCTTCCATAAGGACACCTCCAAAGAATTCTTTACTGTTCCGATTAAGTTCTTGGTATTTGCGAAGGAAAGCCTAAGCTTTCTATTTTTCGCACTCAAAAAATTTTCTTCGGACAGAACACCCATGTAATTCAGCTGATCTGAACACTTGTAGAACCGTTTCGATTGAAATAGAACATGTTTCATTAAAATCTGTAGATATTTTTACAACACTCGAAAGTGAATTTTTCACAAATTTTAAACTATAAATATCTCATCACGTTGAGTTAACATTGCCGGAAGACATTTTCTTACCTTGTTTTTGATCCGATTTTCTTCTTTAAAGCGTTTTATCACATACTGCATGTAGAATGGGATAATTTTATTAATTAAGCGATAATCCGAGCTGATTTACCACTATTATGATGAAACATTATCAATATTCGAATGCTATTCTTTGTTTCCTTATGAGTACGATCCATTTTTAAAAAATACATAGCATATTACGAAGTAAGCAAGCAAAAATTAAAGCCAAACGAATATTAATTGTCACCACAATTCAAAAATAATAATAATAAAAAAAAAAAGCGACAGACGATAATTTTATTTATAAATTTATCCGAAAATCTTTCGGTGTACGATCATTTTTGTGACGTTTTTTTTTTTCATCTCTGCTTTCTAGCATTTTTATTATTATAAAAAGAAAATAATTCAATATTTAAAATATATATACTAGGTTTTATTCAAAATTACATGGAGATTATGTGAAATAACATTGAACTTTTCCTTCGAATTACAATTTTTTAAAGTGTACGAACTCTTTTGAGAGGCACTGTTTATAAATTTAAAATTTTGTCTTCTTATTTACTTTATTTTTGTATTATTTACTTTACGAAAATAGGGTTCTGGCCTTATCAGGAATTAACGAAGAAGTACAATTGTTATGCAGTATACAGAAAAAGTGTGCGAAACAGACAAAACTCGATTTATTTTTTAAATCGCATAATTATTGGCGATTAACCGAAGATTCCACAATTATTTAGCTCATAATAATAAAATATTATTTGATAAATTCAAGAAATGTTTTTATAATTAATTATATGAAACTAGCAGTTTCACGCGCGTTCAAATTTTTTTTTCACCCATTGGTTCACTATGCAGCTCTAGTGCGACGTTGGTTAAAACAAACCAATCACTTGGGCACCTTTCGAAAAAAAATATCCGGTTATGCGGCATTAACTATCCGGAATTCTTGATTAACCGGACCGTTTGAAAATAAATATTGCCCGATTTCGAAAATTATTTTTTAGTGGGATATAGAAAAATCCACTTTGGCAAAAACTGTAAAAAATATTGAGTTATCCGGCCGATATATATCGAAACTATCGATTAACCGGACCTTTTTTTAACAGTTTCTCCAATTTCAAAATGATTTCATTGTTTGTGGCGAGACACACTGGCTGAAAGGACTTACTGTTACACGCTTTAACCCTTTCGCTCCGAATACTCCGACACTAAACCCACTTATTTACAATTATATTTATTACTAGCAATATGGCCCGGCGTTGCTCGTGGTCAATTTGTGAAGTACTATGCGACTTTTTCATTCGAATATCGCTCTCTATACCCTGTGTAAATTTATTCAATTACCTTGAGTAGTTATGGAAATATCTTAACGTATTATTTTTTAATTTTTATATTCACGACTATCGCGTATAATCTGATGGTTTTTTTTAAATACATATATCTTGCAATATAAAAATCCCTAAAAATTAATAACGCTTTTCGTAATATTAGCCTGTAACATGACGTCGATAAAAATAATGCATTTTACAGAAAATAAAACACTTGGCAATGTTGTTTGAATGCCAAATGGAGTTGAAAGCTTATATTATTTAAAAAGTTGAATATTTTTTTATATAAATTAACCCCAGTAACAAAAAAATGCACTTATTAAACTTCACATTCATTATGTTTAATACTAACAATGCAATAACACATCAATCAAAATAAAAAAAAAGTTATATTCTTCCAATTGGAAATAATTTATCGTATTCGGCAAAGTGTTTTGGGTGCCAATTGGCGACCGGAGTTTTGGAATGGAAAAAGTTCTATAACTTTTGAACGGTTGCAGATACCCACATGAAACAAAGTGCAGATTTATCAAAGTGCAGACTGAGAATATATTGTTAAAATGGCGCAAGTTTCATAAAAATCCGTGCAGTAGTTTTTGAGTTAAATCCGGACAAACAGACAGAAAAAAATTAATGTGATTTTCGGAATCAGCGTATTCTAATTCGTGAAGAAAACTCAAAATGAGGGGTTTTGTTCGATTCCACAGACAGACACTCCATTCTTTTATAATATAAGTATTGATAGAATGAGACCCAGTGGTTTCCATGGTAGACCACATGTGAGAATAGTTAGAGCGAAATCTGTTGGCGCATGGCGAAAATTTTAGTTTAGTGTTGTGTGTATGAAAATTTTAAGTCTATCACAGAGAATTGAGTAAAAAAAAATTATTATTTTTTTTTGCTATTGCATTTTTGTTAAAATCTGTTACTATATGATTATTTTTAACTAATTAAGTAAATATTTTTAGCCTTACTTAAGTTTGATGGTTCAAAATGGAAATCTTCAAAGATGCTCTATGGACCATTGATGCTTTTAATTTTCTAAGTGATCTAAAAATTCTTTAAAAAATTAGGTGTAAATTACATACCAGAAAACAAAATTTAAAAGAAAAAAATATTTTTTAATTACCACAAAAAAGTTGGGGCTGAAGGATTAACTCGCATTGTCTAATTTTGTAGCTCCATTTTCACCAGTTTCCATAACTAATATAGGCTTGAAACTCGGCACACTAATAATTCAAAATATTTACTAATATTAATCATGAGTACCTAAGAACATTTATGCAGTGAATACTTCCCAGTGTTCACTCTAGACGTTTTTTGAAGGGCGGTCCGCCCTACCCGCCCTTTTTTCATCTCAATAGCGCCCTCATGCTGCTTTTTAAAAACTACCGCCCTCTTTTGAAAAAATTCCGCCCCTTGCCCTTTTCAGTCAAGCACAAGCGTCCTTGCTTCCCTAGCTCGTGTTTTGTGCAATCGCGACGATTCCGCAGTAATTTTGAGCACGGGGTTGCCTGTAGTCGCATATGAAATGCTTTTTTTTTTTTTTTTAAAGAGAAGATAGTTTGAGGTGATTTTACAAGATTAGGCACTTTATTACCAAATTTTGGATTATTAGTAGCCTTTTCATCAGTTTTGTAAGAGGTCTAATTAGGACTACTTACCGATTTGGTTAAGTGAAAAAAATTATTTTTAATATTGTTTTGTTTTTTAATATTCTCTAGAATAAATCATATTTTTACTAATTTAAAAGTAAGAGACATCAATTTTGTACGGGTTCTTCCTTCGAGATAAGCCCCGAACCATTACCAACATTATGCAGCTTTAGCTCAATGTCAACCAACAATCGGAACTTTTTTTGTTTGGTTGCGGATTTGTTTGGCCACACCCACCCTAAACTTTTTTTTATTTAAAAGGGCCCTTTTAAAAACAAGTGCCTTTTCGAAAACGGGTCCCTTTTACTGTTAACAGCGCCCTGTCCCTTTTTTATTTCTAGAGTGAACAACTGTACTTTCAAAATATCAGTTTTATAAAATATACTGGTACATATGAATATGGAACATTTCTTTGATTCATCTACGAGTAATTTTCCTCGACTCGCTGCAGGCAATACTAGAATAAATCATATGCAATATTTTTTGGATACCATAAATTTTATTGCAGACCACTGATTTAAAGGGGTACACGTTTTTTGTTGCAAATAAGCTAAAACTAGTGAGACAATACAGAAGTTTCATAGAATCCTTTAATTTTAATCCAAATGGCACAGAAAATTGTCATGAAGAGCAAAAACACATCTCAATAAAAACACATTTTTTTTTTTGCATTAAAAGTTTTAGAGCACCATGATTTCATTACAATTCGTAAGTAGTTAAGAAACAATACATTAAGCAAAAAGGTAAACGATATTTAACCATTACCAAATTATGCACCAATACCAAGCAAATGTAGCAAAAATAAGAAATATGATTAGATACTAGAACACATGAGAAACGAAATAAGTGTAGTTATCACATACAAAATCTTAATTTTGTACTTTGGTCTTTACCACCCACTTTAATGTAATTAAAGCTTATATGGACCAAACTAAGATAACTTTTATTGTACGTAAGTAGTGTTAACAATAAAGTTAAAATATTTAGCTTTTGTATTATGCATTACAGCATTACTATGCCAGCTATCGAATAGAATTGAAGGAGTTGTAGGGATGGGGGGGGGCTTGAAATAATTTCTTTGGTCACGTGGGTTTGTACTGGTTTTCAAAAAAAAATAACAGATTTCTGAAATTAACAGAAATTTTTGAACACCTTAAGAAAGGTCTTGGGTGTTAAAACTGAATTTTAAAGATATAGAGTTCAAACAAAAAAAAGTATAAAACATTCACTTTCTTTTTGAAAATGTATTAGTATGAATTAAAAGAAAATTACAAAATATATTAAATTTAATTTGTAAGTTTTTTTTTTACCTGATCAAGAGATTTGCAACAAATAAAAGTTTGTACCTTCATCAATAAAATTTTATTTAAAAAAAAATATAAACAACTATTAAAGAATTTTGAGAACAAAATAAAACATGTTAAGTACTCGGCAAGGACTCTTAGGAACTTCACACCAGAATAAAGTTTTTAAGGACTGTACAAACCCTGAACAAATGTGTCTATGGTATATCATAGCATACAAATCTGCCACAAACAGAATAAATGAATAAAAATTTAGTCTTTGCCAAAGGAAAAAATACATAACTTTTTATAGTTTAAAAAATACATAACAATTAATAAAATCTTTACAAATCACAAAATGCAATAAAATTTGTCTGCTAATTTTAATTTAAAATCACAATTTTAAAGAAAGGATATGAAGATCACTAATATTTTTACATAATACAAAAAGATCATTTCTTTACAAAAAGGGAAATTGGGATACAAAACTTTTTAAGTCTCAGTAGTACCCATATTTTGGTTCTTTGCTACTTCATCACTTGCCTTATCATTTGGCAGAGTATTTACTTTTTCGGTTGATTTCTTTGAAAAGACGGAAGCCCCCAGCTCAGTATCCACATTTTCAACTGAATTCTGCGAATAGTTGCGAGTATCCAGATGAGAATCGGATTTTTCAGCTGAATTCTGTGTATAGTCGCGAGAATCAAGCTGAGAATTGAAGTATTCAGCTGACTTTATAGGATAGTCGCGAATATCCGGCTTACTATTGAATTCCTCACCTGTATTCTTCGAATAGTCAAGATTAGTTGGCTGAATATTGGTATTCTCAACCAAATTCTTCGAATAGTCGAAAGCCTCGTTAAATTTGTCAGCTGCATTCGCGGAATAGTCGAAAGCTTCACTAGGCCGATGCGAGTCTTCTGCAGTCGCATCCTTGTACAGCCTTTGCTGGGATGACTGGGGAGCATTTCGAGTACATTTTGTACTTTTCCTTACTGCCAAGTAATTGGAAGGAATGAGACCAGTCTCTTGTTTTGAATTACAGGCATAAACCCAGCCCTTTTGACAAGTCCTATAGCCTAAAATAAGACAAAACAATTAAATACTATAATATTAAATGTTTATATTTTAAGACTTTACAAGATTCATACTCATTTGCAAATCTAAAAATAAGGAACTTTATAAGGAACTTAAGGAAAAATAAAAACTTTTTGTAAGTTTTAGTAAATACTAGTGAGTGTCAAAAATCTATACCTATATATAAAGGTGAGAGTGTGTGTTATACAAATCTAAATCTGTGTAATACTTTTGAAAAATCACAATCATTTTTAATACTCTTGAAAAATCAATATTTTTAGATACTAGTTGGTGTCAAAAATCTATACCTATATATATATAAAGAAGAGAGTGTGTGTGTTATACAAATCTAATCTGTGTAATACTCTTAAAAAATCGATAATTTTTAGATACTAACATCAATGTGAAGAGATTGGGTAGAACTTACTGTTGGGAGACAAATAGAGTTTTTCCCCTGCAGAGAAGGACAATTCATCACGTTGGGTTGCCTTGAAATCAAATGCAGCGGTAGTTACCATATATCGCCCTTGTTCGTCTTTGAAAACTCTTGTATCTGAAATGGATCATAGATGGAATTGAACACAAAGTCAAATACCGTCACATTTATTGGTACTTTTCAAAATACACAAAAAATACATTTGGCTAACAAAGTATTCAAATAGATTTTTGTATACAAGAATAATAAATATGTTTGAATTTAAAACTAAAAAATTATGTAAATCCACAATTAAATACTTCAGTGCAAAACCGTATGATGTAATTTAGGCTATTAAAAATTAACAAAAAATAAATGTGTTAATAAGTTATTTTAAATTACCCAAATATCAAAATATGAAATATATTACAGGGTTCCCACTCTTTTTTCAAAATAAAAAATAAGGACTTTTTAAGCACTTTCTAAGGACCAAAAAAAAGTTTTTAAGGACCCTTTGTTATCGCGATTCTCTGTAGGTAGAATTTTTTTAAAGACAAATTGGAGCAGTCAATGTTGGTAATAACTTACAAAAGACGTCCAATGCAATGTTTGAAGGTATGTCAACATACATCATCATATAATATGAGCTTAAGAAATAATAAAAAAAAAATTAGGACTTTTCTATCAGAGGGTTTAAAGCTGCATCTATGTAAAAGACATAAATTTTAATTTAACAAGTTTTACATTTGTTATTGGCAGAAAAATCAGTTGATATCTTTCTTTTTGTCAGAAATAGTTTTTTCCTATATCCTATCCTTTATCACAAATATTTTTTATTTTATTTCCTTACACAAACTATATTAGCTTTTATAAATAAAGAAATGTCATTGACAGTTTCTGCCTCGTTAGCTAATTTTTCTGCTGTGTTTTCTAACGTTAAAATTTCTCTTTCCAGGGATATTTTCTTTGAATTCAAGTTATTCACTTCTTCCATTTGAAGTTTTTTTTTCTTTTGCACATATGACATTTTTAAGTTATTACGAAATTCTTCCATATGCATAACTTTTTATGTCTAGAGTTATAAACAAATTCTCTCATGTCTTTTGAAATTACAGTTTTGTGTATTTCATTTGAACTGTTTGTGGTCTGAAAAATGAGTCTTTATGCTATGTAGGATTCTCCTTTAAAATTCTCCACTTCTAATGATTTATTGATACTCAGTAGCCTGACCATGAGATAAAATTACCATGATTTTTACATAGCTCAATAATTTATTTTTGGATTTATTAACAGAAACAAAGTCTTTCAAAAAATAATCCAATCAAATAGTTTTAGGATCAAAATTCCGAAATAACGAAGTAGTTTCACAGTGTCTTGTAAATAGTCCGAATAGAAATAAGATGTCGTAAACAATCATTTTCGAAAAATTTAATGCAATTTGTTAAGTTGGTAGACTTAAGGTTGGTACTTCCTAGGAGTAAAAACCTTCAAAGTATCTTTTGCTGTTTATATTTGTTTTATCAAATAAATAGAAACTGTTAGGCTTTAAATGAAATTATTTAAAAGCAGTTAAAAATATGCAACCAAAAAAATAATTAAGAATTAATCAATTTATATAATATTTTAAAATATATACTTAACTTTCATATGTTGCATTTTTTAGTAAAATGTGGTTTATATAATAAACCAAAACACTAACAACATATTACAAATTTGCATACCTTGTGAAAGGAAGCCAGTTAAGAAGGTTGCCACTGTCTAACGGATATAAAATTCCTTAACTTTTCCACTAAAACTAGATTTATTAGATAGTAATAAATTTATAGAAATCATACCTTGGTACTTATTCTTAGCATGTTAATCTAAATCATTAAAAATTATACTAAGTTACTTCCTTAAAAATTAGTTTAATAAGAAATTTGAGAAACTTTCAAAAAGCTAAATAAAAGCCATTTTTTTTTAAGTGGGAAGGTTTGTGAGAAAGGAAAGTTTCAAATAAAAATATTTCATTTTATAATATATATAAACGGTTAAACAAAATAGAATTAAATTGGAAATATAATACCAGCCCAACAAAAAGAAACAAGCTTCTTTAAAAATAAATCCTTTTATAACTGAAAATGACAAGTTCTAAACTTTAATTTCGTTAATTAAATGATATTTTCGAAAAATGTAATGCAATTATGTTAAGTAGTGCAAAACAAATCATGATAAAACAGGAAGTAATGAAATACATGAATTTGTATATCAGATGCAAAAGGATTGAAAGCCTTCCAACGAAGATCGCGTTTAGTGAATTTGTACAATTTCAAGGTCTCCATGAATGAAAAAAAAGAAAAAAGCCTCTTTAAAAATAAATCCTTTTATATTACTGAAAATGACAAGTTCTAAACTTTAATTTCGTGAATTAAATGATATTTTCGAAAAATGTAATGCAATTTTGTTAAGTAATGCAAAACAAATCATGTTAAAACAGGAAATAACGGAATACATGAATTTGTATATCAGATGCAAAAGGATTGAAAACCTTCCAACGAAGATCGCAGCAGATCGCGTTTAGTGAATTTGTACAATTTCAAGGTCTTCATGAATGAAAAAAAATACAAAAGAGCGCCAATTGAAGTTTACATTCGGCAGATACACGACGAAATTATAGTTATAATCATCTCTTCTATAGAGTGATATCATCCCCGTTTGACAAAGATCGCAAATATTTTTACATGTTAAAGTTTCAATTTTTTTTTGATATTATCTCTTTTTTTGATTGAGCATCGATTTTTCATAAAACAAACGAACTGAGATTTTCCAATGACAAAGTGTCTTTTAATAATGAAATAAAAAAATCGGACAAATCTCAAAAAGTTATTACCTTAAATATTTTACAAATGTTACTTTAGAAAATGTGCTTAAAATTGAAATGTTGACAAAATTTTTAATCAAAATAAAATCTAGAATTCTGCATTCCTAAGTTTTTAATACCCCCTTAATTCCGGGTTCCGAAAATTAAAAAAACTCCGGGTTCCGGGTTAGGTCCGAAAAAGTACAACCCCTTGGTAGTGCAAAGCAAATCACGATAAAATTGAAAATACTGAAAAATAAGTATTTATATTTATCAGGTGCTAAAGAATTGTAAACATTTCAAAGACGATCGCAACAGAAGGCGTTTAGTGATTACCTCCATTTGACGAAGATTGCAAATATTCCTACATGTTAAAGATGCTATATTCTTTTGAAATATCCTTTTTTCGAGATTGAGCATCGATTCTACATACTTTTGTCATAAAGCAAATGAACCGATATTCCAATGAGGAAATGTGTTATGGTAACGAAATGCCTTTGTCTAAAAAATTGGACATCAGGAATCAAGTCCTTTTATTCTGACGCACAATCCTTATACATTCACGCGTTTCTGTGCTTTCCGTATTGCATAATTATACTCCCCGTACAACAGATAAAAGCGTGCCATTCGTACCTTACATTCTTACAAACACTATTTAAACTTTAGAAAATGTGCTTAAATTTTCTCATTTCCTCTTCATGAGGTAGCCGTAACTTCGACAAGTGCCAGACAAACTGAAACATGCACCAAGACGCAGTATTAAGGTTCATTTGACGCACATGTAACGAGGATTTAAAACAAAATTGGTGGAGAATTACACATAAATGTGGTTTTGTAGCAAGTTGGCAAGGATACCACTTTTGGAGCAGAATTCCCATCCCTTTTTGCACATTTGCGCTACGAACAGGAAATCGCACTTGAGACTCGATAGCTCTCAAAACCCCACACTTGGCGAAAATATAACCGATTTGTCCGATATTTATCGTTCAATAAAATTCCGTAGTGCCGAAAAGCGACATTAAGCACTTGTTTGGAGATAATGTAAGAATTGACAATTCAAAAATTCCAACTTCGTCGCGAAGGAAAATTAAGGAGTTTTTAAGGACTCTTGATCAAAAATAAGGACTTTAAATGGCTCTTAAAAATGAAAACCAAAAATAAGGAGTTCTTAAGGACTTTTAAGCACCCGTGGGAACCCTGTATTATTACATTTTTATTTACAACAAGTTCATAGGCTCAAGTAAAACCTTTTTTCGTCCATTACTGGCACAGTTCCTTTACATAAATTAATGGCACTTTTGTAATACTTTAAAAAATTCATTTTATATAGCAAAATTATAGAAGTAGCAAAAAAATATATCGTGTAGATGTAGTATTTATTTTAGAAATGAATAGGGGCAAGGTGCTATTTTGAGAAAAAAAGACATCTTTCTCGGGCACTTTAATAAGGATGCAAATTCCTCCAACTTTTTTTTTAATTTATAAAAAATGCTTTTATTGCAAAATGTGGCAAATTTTATAATAAAATGTCTAAAACCAAACCAAAATTGAAGAACGACCATTACGAACAAGATAATATGCATTAAATTTACTAAAAACATAACCTATCCATCTGCAAAATACAGGAAACTGGCACTACAAAATGCCAATCAAATATATTATTTTTGTAGTTAAGATCTCTTTTACACTAAAATATGCAATGGATGTATCAAAATTAGAGATGAACCGGATAGTGGTTTTGCGGGATACCGGATAGTGGTTTTGTGGGATACCGGATATCCGTCGCACATTACAAACCGGATATCGGATTTCCGAACTGGATTTTGCCGGATATCCGGCAGTTTCTTTTTTATGAAAATATCTTCTCATACACACTAGAAAAAACGGAAATCGGTCAAAAATTACAATTTTTTTTTTCATCTATAATATTCCCCAATTCCTTACCTTTAAGGTGATACCAATCGATTTAATAAACATTCAAAAAACTTTTTTTATTTACAAAGGGTTATTCTAGGGTGCTGCTAACAATGGGCGTATGTTTTGTACACTTTCACTTAATTTCTGAATAATTGTATTTTTACCATATGCCCTTTCATTCCAAACATAAAAACTCAAGTTTGCTTAAACTTTTGAGAAATTTATTTTTATTTCAACTTTATATTAGTTGTGATATGTTATGACCCTCCACCATAACGATTCGTTAAAAAAAAATTAATAGAATTTTAAAGTTAAAAACGAGAAAAATTCAAGGGAGAATCTGCACACTGTTAATACACTGGTAGAATTTTCAGGAAAATACTTAAAGCAAAGATAATTGACCGCCACAAAAAAAATCTTAGTTGTTTTATTCATCCGGATATCTGGCTTGGTAAATCGGATATCCGGCACTTTACTTCCGGATATCGGATAGTTAAAAATCAGCCGGATACCGGATAGTTACCGGATATCCGTTTCATCCCTAATCAAAATAAAGAGAATTTTCAGGGGCAATGATGAATCGAAATTAAATGATGAATGAAAATTTATATTTGTTGAATGTGATACAACATAGCAATACTCACTGTAAAATAACCATTAAACATTCTAACAATATGCAGCAAGTTATATATGAACAGCAAATGCATACCTAGAGGTTTCTTAGTCACAGTTTTGGATAACAACTTGAACATGAGCCACGGAGCTCCAATGACCAATCCTACAAACATGAGGAAGGGCCAGGCCGATCCATTTGCCTTATCTGGAAGGGGCGGCAAAGAGAGACCAGCTGCCATCTCGGCCGTGTTCCAAGCTGATTCGTCCGATGGATTGTCTTTCCTCAGCTCTATTTAAAAATACAAAAAGTACATTAACCATCTGTGAGATGTGCAAAATATCAAATATATATGTGTTTCCACAAACATTGCTTTTTTTTAGAAGAACATTAAATTTTTTCAAATTTCCTATTCTTTAGCATTAATAATTTGATAACCCATATCCATACAGATAACCCATACAAATCATTGAAAAATAAACTAAATAAAATAGATTTTTTCTAAATTTTTCTTTTGAATTTATCAAAAGGTTTTTTCTCTAGTTTATATATGAAAGTTTTCAAGCTTCACACAATCGCAATTTTTTTTGTAAACACAAACAATGGAATTGATTTAAATCATACAGAAATTTAATTTTTTGCTGAAATGTGTTAACAATGGGTAATTTAATACTTATATACCACACTTTCCATTTTATCTCACCTTACCCAATTACTATTACATGTACAAGCATCATAACTTATCTATTTATTTTATTTAGGTTTTATTGCATGTCGTAATGTATTATAAAATAATTTTCATACACCCATCCTAAGGAGAAAGCTCAGTGCGTTAAAGGTTTTGGATGGTGCGTTGAATGATGTGTTAATAGTTTTGAAAAAAAAAAACTCTGTACAATAAAACTTCATATATTACTGTTACATTAACAAGCAACATAACTTAGCTATCTTATTTCTTCTACGCTTTATTGCATGTCAAAGTTGTAAAGATAATTCTTACAACACCATATATATTTATTTAAAGTATATACATCTTGGAATTTATGATAAATTTTTGCTGAAACTAATTAATCGTGTATTAATTTACCAATATGAAACAACAGGGTTCCCATTCTTTTTAGAAACTAATAAGTAAAAAGTTCGTAAGGATTTTCTAAGGATACAAAAGAATGTACAAGGATTTATTGCAACATATTGAAAACACAGTGTGTTATTTGGGTCATATAGGGTACAAGTTAAAAAGGCAAGGGAGTAGACTTGTAAGCAGTTTGAACTTAATTTAAACTTTTTTTTCTTCATAACCTTTCTATAGCAGCTAGCGGAGTTTAGTTTTTAATAAAGTTTAAAAAAACTAGACCTTCCCAATGTAAATCATATTATAAGATATAAAAATAGGATTGGTTTACACTCAACTGGATGAAATATCTGTTCTATGCAAGGGAAAGAAATAACTTAAAATATATAAATAAAAAATTTATACAGTTGAACACGCCCTCATGTCCCTTTTTCAAAAATGCTGCCCTCTTTTAAAAAAATTCTGCCCCTCTTGCCTTTTTCCCTAGCTGTCTTTAAAAAAGACATCGATTAAAAAAAATATTTGTGCAAATTGGAATTAAGTTATTTATGACAGCAGAAAAACAAACTCCTTTTTAACTAAGCATGTTGTAAAATCACAATAATTCCGCAATAATTTCGTGCCCAGGGCATTCCACGAATCCTATTGGTTGTGTTGCCTGTGCCCCCCCAAATGGAATACTAAGTTTTTTTCCTGTGTTTTTTTTTAAAGTGAAGATGGTTTGGAGCGAAATTGCAAGACTAGGCATTTTATTACCAAATTTTGGATTTAAGTAGCCTTTTTATCAGTTTTGTAAGGGCTCTGATTAGGGCTACTTACAGATTTGGTTTTTAAGGAAAACATTAATTTTTAAATGTCCAATTTTGAATTTTAAGTAGTATCTTCATAAAGAGACATCAATTTTGTACAGATCTTTCCTTTGAAATACGCCCCAAACCGTCAACAATAGCCCAAATGCAGCTCTAGCGCAATGTCAACCAATAAATGGGAACTTTTTTTTGTTTGGTCACGGGTCCGATGTGTCCAGGTCGGCCACGCCCACCCTAAACATGTTTTTGAAGTGCCCTTTACCTTCTAACAATGCCCTGCCCCTTTTTATTTCTAGAGTGAACACTGAAGTTGTATTTAGTACACATTAAGATTAAATATTTTTAGCAAAATGATTTAAATTACATTTATTTTAAGGACTTTCTAAGAAATTTTGCTAACCTGATTTCTAAGGACCCTTTGGAGAAAAATAAGGAGTTTCAAAGTACTTTATAAGAGCTCTTATGACCATGAAACAAAAATAAGAAGTTCCTAAGAACAGTATGAACCTTGTTACATGCGATAGAAAATATATTCTGAATAATGAGACAAATTATCTCTTTTTAGTTTCTAAAAGTCAAAAAAAATATCGTTATTAGTTTAATTGACTTGCATATAGCCTTTATATGTTCCTTGACTATTTCCTGATTTTTTAAGGTCATCTTTATTTTCCCTCACAAGTCTAGACTGTCCTTAGGTTACAGTTGCTTGGCATTTATTTAAAAATTGATTAAAAAAAACCACTTACTCATGAGATAAAGAACTTTCAAACAGAGCCACCTCAATCCCCGTAGCAGAGCAAGAATAGACAGCATCTGGGCCAGGTGGTCTTTCAAGCGAGAAAATTGCTCAACGACCCCCAGAATGGCACTGTAGGAGCTGTGAACAGCATGGTAAGTAGACTCCAGCATCATACTGATAGAGCTAACGACCTCCACAACCGACTCGATGGATTCAAAGGCAGGTCTCGTGCTCTCTTCTGCCATCTGTATGAAGGAGCTCATTTCAGCAGGACCGCCGCCATATTGCCCGTATGATGACATTCGTAATCCACCATATCCCGGCGAGTACATGTTGTTTGGATACCTAATAATAATTACATAGAGATGAAAACAACTTTTATGGGGGGAAAAATTTGATTTTGTGTAGATTTAATAAAATACTGTGGACAAAAGGGTTCACTTAGAAGTAAGGAATTTGGCTCACTCATGTATTTGTTATTTTATAGTAAATGAAATTTTTCAAATTTTCATGCTTGATAAGCTTTAAACAAACATATAGCAAAGGACAAAGTTTAGAAAAACTACAATTCCATAGAAAAACACTACAAAACAGTTTTTTAATGACATCGTAGTTGGGGCCAAATGGTTATTTACAACACAAATCTGTAAAAAAAATCAATAAAAACATTTGCGCAAATTTTCACATCTGTCAACATTTCAAAGATGAAATTTTTTCCATTTCTTTATGCACACATTTTTCCCCTGCAAATTCCCATAAAAATGTGCAGTTTAATTTATGACAAAATGTTAAAAAAAAACTTAATTTTTTTAATTTCAAAACAGTGCACTTAATAATATTCTTTCTTTTACATGTTGTTCCCTTGTTCAGTTTCATTACAATTAAAGTATCACTATTCAGAGCACTGTAGAGAAAAAAAACAGTGATATTCATTGCGAATGGAAAAACGAATGATGCTGGAAAAAAAATAGTAAAAAAACTTTACTGATAAGTATAGAGAAATAAACACTTCTATTAAAAAGCATAAATGGCTTGACATTCAGGAGGCATATTAAATGTGAATTTTAAGTGGTACAAGTATGTAACTGACGCTGACAATAGTCACAAACACCAAATTTTAATTAAATTAATGCATCTGGAACATTTTACACATGAAAGGCAAGAAGGCTGTAAAAAGACATCATTGGTAGTATTTAATGTGTCACTATGTTGAAGAAACAACAGTTTAGTCAACAGTTGAATTATGCTGTTTCTGTTCAACACTGTCCACAACGTCATCCCCCTATCTTATTAATGGAACTATTGTTTTTATATAATTTCAGGGATGGGAAGTGCTAAAGACCAGTTTGGAGCAGCAAAATTTAAGTTTTGGAGCAGAAACACGACAAATTGTAGCAGCAAAACTGAAGATTTGTAGCAGTAACGCAACAAATTGTAGCGTTTTGGAGCAGAAATAAAACAAATTGTAGCAGAAAACTGAAAATTTGTAGCAAGAATGCAATAAAATATGGCAGTGAATTTTAGGATATTAAACAATAATTGTAGTAATTAAAATTTGTAACATGCGATTTGAAATCAGTCGTGGTACTATCCAAGGTGTAAAAACTAGGGATGAACCGGATAGTGCTTTTGCCGGATACCGGATATCCGACGCACATTACAAACCGGATATCGGATATCCGAATTGGATTTTGCCGGATATCCGGCAGTTTCTTTTTTATGAAAATATCTACTCATACACACTAGAAAAAATGGAAATCGGTCAAAAATTACAAAATATTTCTTTATTCTATAATATTCCCCAATTCCTTACCTTTAAGGTGGTACCAAGATTGAATAAACATTGAACTTTGTTTCCCAATTTTCTGAACCATAAAGATTCATCCTTATTATGGCCAATATTTTTTCTCTACAGGGCTCTTCATAAGAATACTTTAATATTAACCACCCAGTATGTTTAAAAAGATTATTAGAAAGAAAACTTAAACACGATTGTAGTTTCATAAAATAAACACTTTTTAAATAATTAAAGTGTTCAGCCTAGGCATGTTTCAAAGGATGGCTCACCCGCCCACCCTTTTACCTTGAAAATTGCACCCTTTTATTCATAAATCACCACCTTCTTGCTCTTAAAAAAATCTCATTTATATGACCATTTTATGAAAATATCCATTCTCATACTTTTTCCCCTTCAGTAACAAAACAAGTTTTTCCTTTCTTAACAAAATATGTGATAATTAAAAACAGGATTTGCCACAGACTTTCGAGATGGAAAAAGCTTGCTTCCTTTTAGTACCATGTTTTAGCATTGATTACATTTATCAGGTATTTGATAATCAATGATATTGAAAAATCATCATTTGAGGCCATGATTACTCCTACTTTTATTATTATTTTTGCAGATTTATTGCCATTTTTCAGTGTTGCTTGATTTTATCCAATTTTACTTTCTTTTATTAGGTATTTGGCTATCATCAGCAAACTAGAGTTCCCAAATTTAGTAAAAATCAGCATTTTAGCACACATTTTTTTTCTATTTTTATAAGATGGAAAATTTAAGATTTTCTGCACATTTAAAAAATTTTAAATTCATTTTTAATTTGTTTCTACAATTATTCAACTACATATTTATAGTCAATCGAAAGAAAACAACCATTTTAAAAACTTCCAATTCAACAGCACAATTATTAATGACATTGATTATGGAACTATAATTTTTGAAGGTTCATTACGATTATTTAAATACCTTTTTCAGCTTTGATTGAATTTGATAGGTATTTAATCATCAATAGCTAACCAAATTGCCCATTATTAACAAAAAAGCACACATTGAAGTGCTCTGCCCTTTTTCGTTTCTAAAGTGAACACAGATAATTAAATTTTTTAACTTTTTAGGAAGGATGGTTGATATTTCAACCAGCAACCGCATGTTAAAAACAAACACACACCTTCTAAAAGTTAATAATTATTATTCTTTTATACATTATAGCTAAAAAACCTGTCAAACAAAAAAGTTATTATCAGGAATGAACATTTATTTTTATTAAAAGGAAAATTACAAATAGAAGCTGTTCATCATACCTAGAGTAGGGGTTATAGTAACTGCCCCCCATTCCCATCCTGCCGTAGGATGATACAGGGTTTCGTCTAGCAGGCAAAGGAGGATAACCACAGTTGTACGAAGGTTGTAAGTAACTGCTTGACAGAGGTATAGCGTTTGGCATGCTGCTTGTTGCATTCAGCATCGATAAGTTTGCCAATTCTTGGTAACGTCGCATGTCAATGTTACTATGGCCACTGAAAAAGAATTTGATTCAATATAAAGATTAAGGATGTTACGGATATCTGTCCAACATGCTGCATTTGGCAGGATAATTAGCAGTAGCCGGATATTAACATTTTTTATTACAATTATCCATCAAATAGCGATACAAAAAAAATTGTATTCGATTCTGATTTTATATCTGTGCGATTCTGTTTAAGGAAATCATAAGAATGTTTCCTTCTTCTTTCATCAATGCTAATATGGTTAAGTTTTAACAACTTTAGTATGTTCTTTGTAAAAAAAAGTGTTTTGAAGCTAGGAAGTGAACCCCAATCAAACTGCTAACATGACATAACTAATGATTTTTTTTAAAAAATTGTAATTAATTAACAAATTAAACTATTTGTACTGACTTGGAAAGTTAATAAAAAATATATATATATACTGCCACCAAATAAAGGGTTGACATTCCTGCTGGATCTTGGTCGAATTGATATCAGTTTTATCACTAATCATATTTAACTTAATTTTAATCTGTTGCATATTTAACTAAAACTATTATGCCACAATCGACTGTTCGATCTAATTTTAGAGAATGGGGTGGCAATTTACCCTTTGCTTGGTTTGGTTGCATTAACATCACACTAGAGCTACACAATGGGTGATTGACAATGGTTGGGATTACCAAACACATAATAAATTATAATGTAAATGAAGTGATAACCCTATACTAAAAATTAGCAATGCTTGAAATTGGATTTTCCAAGATGCCCTTTTGATATTTCAAAGAGATGTCCACTGTCTCATAAAAAAATATCAAGGAATCTTAGGATGAGAGTTATTTTTGTTTGTTTATTAAACATATTGTGAAATTCCGAAGCTTCAAATATTTTGAATAAATGTTTAGTTAAACTGTTGCTATCCTTAATCATAATGTGACAGCATAATGTTCAATTAATTAGCATTTTACATTTGGACACAAAAAGGCAGATCACCAAGAATTGCATAAACAAGTCCGATTTTTGTAAGACTTTATCTATAACAATAAAAAAATGTTATGTGTGCAGGGCTGCCACCGAGTTGTACCTTTGAAAATAGTAGCTTTAGTATCCTCAGACATAAAAAATAGTAGCCTAAATAGTCTCCTCAGAGATAAAAAATAGTATCCTAAATAGTCTCCTCAATTATGCACATATTTAGCAAAGATGACTAAAAGCAGTAAATTGCGACAAACGTTAAACAAATTGCAACAAAGGCATTTTATTAAATGCAAGTAATATTACAAATTGATATTATTTTTATTGTCACTGTTTTTAGACAATTCTAAATATGTACTTTATACTCCTTTTCTTAAATAGACTGCATAAATTAAAAATGTATATATTCACTAGATATGAACAAATTCCATTTTTAAACCGTACAACAATAGTACTGTTTTGTAAAAGTGCATTTTTGCACCAATATTTGCTTTTTTAAAAAATTAACGTATGTAAAAATACTTGAAGAACATATGTCTACTTTTAAAGAAACATAATAGAATATGACTGAAGGCATTGGTTATAAAAATACAGCATTCACAAAAATTGTCAGCATATTGCCAGATATTTTTTGCTGAGCTTGGTATTAATAAATATCAGTTTATAACAAATAGCTTGCTAAACCAAACAATAGTTTAATAAAAAGCGGAAAATAAAGACAACTTCCACATTTTGAAAAGAAAAAAAAACTTCAAAATTGAATCAAATCACTTTTATAATTGCAGTCTTTTAACCAAATTTAGTAGTAATGATAAGTTGTTTATATCCCGAAACTTGCTAATTGCATTCATATTAAAAATAGGAGTAAAATTCTCAACCAAAAAAAATACACCCAAAACTTTTGTCTACGTAATCACAAATCTAAAAATATAAATCTTTAGTTAAACTCTGAATAATTTATTAAGTTTTATAAAGATATCTACTTAATTCCATCAAAGTTTACACAAGTAGTTCTGGGAACAATTGAGGGTTGCATCAAATACTTCTAATTATGAAACTTTTTGCAGTGGCGGCCCGTGGTCGAAAATGTTAGTGCAGCCGAAATCATGCCCCCCCTTTTTTTCCCCCCCGAAACAGCAAACTTATCAATACCGCCAAAACTGAAACAATTATCGCGCCAAGGTGCTTTTCCTCCATCAGGCAAAGCGGTCTATAGATACTAGTAAAATACTCGGTCCCCTCCCCGCACGTCCCGCCGATTCACACACGTGCCAATCAATTCACAGAATTCCCAACTACAGCTCGAGGTGAAAAAATCTATTTGAGCTGCGTTTGTGACGTCACAGCCTCATTTTAGCGTGAAGGGGAAAGTCATACAACGTAAGGTTGTCATGGCAACGATGCAGCCGATTTCTGACTTCGCTTTTTGGCTGCAATTTTTATTGAATGAAGTTTTTTTTCCCTTCTGAAATGTGCATTATGGCAAAAAGATTTGCTATTTATCGGAGATTTTGTTTGATGAATTTAGGTGCAGCCCGGCTGTACTTGCTGTAGTGGGCGAGCCGCCACTGACTTTTTGTTGAACCAATGCATGATTCGATTTTTATGCTAACTTTAATACATAGGCCCCACAACAACAAAACTCGTATGTTGAGCTTAATGACTTCAAACAACGTTCATGCCAAATTTGAAGAAAATCAAACAACACATATTAGATTCTGATAATCAGATATAAAGTTCTTTGAAGGTTTAACTAATTTTACCAGCTAACTTATGCAAAATCCCTAGAAATGTTAAAATTTCCATTTTTGAAAATCAAAGAAATTAAGACGATAAAATGTTGATTTTTGACCTAATTAAGAATTGATTTGCTGAGAATAAGGTTATTAGCTGACTAAATAAACTTAAAAGGCATATGCTTTAAATGAGACTATTTAAAGGCAGTTGAAAATATTTAACGAAAATGAGTTCTTAATTAAAAATTAATGAATTTATATATATATATATATTTTCAATATATACTTAACTAAAATATGTGGATTTTTTTCCAGTGAAATGTGGTTTATACATTAACCAAATCAGTATTGCAAATTTTGCATATGTAGTGCATGAAATCAATTAAGAAGGATGCTACTGTCTATGGGAAATGATATTAATTTATTTTTTCCACACAAACTTTACATTTATTGAAGAATTAACTGACCTAACCTTGCTAGTTGTTTTAAGCATGTTAATATAAATCATTAAAAATTACACACTAAAAAGTTAGTTTAATAAGAAATTTGAAAATTTCCAAAAAGGTAAATAAAAGCCATATTTTTTTAAGTGGAACGGTTGTGAGAAAGGTAAATTTCAAATAAAAATAATTAGTATAATAAAAATATATAAACGTTTAAACAAAATATAATTCAATTGGAATTTGAATACCAACCAAACGAAAAGAAACGAGTTTCTTTATTAAAAAAATCAATTTTTATTACTGAAAATGACAAGTCCTAAATTTCAAATTCGTGAATTAAACTATATTTTCAAAAAATATAATGCAATTTTGTTAAGTAGTGCAAAACAAATCATGATGAAACAGGAAGTAATGAAATATATGAATTTATATATCTGATGCAAAAGGATTGCAAGTCTTGAAACGGAGATCTCAGCAGATCGCGTTTAGCGAATTTCCGCAATTTCAAGGTTTCCATGCATTAAAAAAACATATAAAAAGAGCTCCAATTGAAAGGTTGCATTCGATACATGCGCCGAAATTATAATTATCTTAACTTTCGAGAGATATCTTCCCCGTTTGACGAAGATCGCAAATATTTCTAGATATGGAAAATGCTAAATTTTTGTGAAATTATCTGAATTTTTTTTTAGATTGAACATTGATTTTTCGAAAAAACAATAAACGAACTGAAGCAGGCCGCGTATACTGAATATTTACAATTCCAGAGTTTTCATGAGCGAAAAAATTCTTAAAACAACGCCATTACGCAACGAAAGATATTGAACCATCAAATTTCGACATAAATGCGGTTTTGTAGCAATTTGGCGCAGGATAACAATTTTGGCTCAGAATTCTCATCCTTGATATTTTTTACAGCAATTTTGATTACAACGATTTTGCCAATAACGATATTTGTTTAAAATTGCGATACACCGACACCGAGAAACGTAATCGTTGCGATACAGCTCGAAATCCCAGCTATTTTATGCAATTATTTTAAGTAACATGTATATAGGCTACACATTTAACTGAAATTTTTCGGAATATACGCGAGTATATTTGGTAATTTTTTAGAAAATTAAAAAAAAAAACTGATGCATTTATTAAATTAATAGTAATAAAAAAAAAGGAAAACGGCGGAACCTCGGAAGATTTTCATATCTGAGGTATATATAATGTTCTTTGCTTCGCGCAGTGAATTCTAGAAGTAACACACGCAACCTAAACGCAAATTGCTCTCTAAAAGGTAAAGAAAGCGATGCCTATTGGTGATAAACATGCTTGGCAACTATTATTTATTTGTAAACACATCCTGCAGCGTTTAATGGTGTTAATTCTTCGACTGTTTGTCTTTTAGAATCGCCAAATAGCAGTACATTGGCGCCGTATGCAACAGCCAATCAGATTACGTGATACTTCAAAATGAGTTAAACGGTGCGTGATTCTGTGAAATATTAGTTAAAAATCAGTGTTGTTAAAAAAAGTTATCAAAAAATAGTCGCCCAAAGCTAAAAAAAGTAGAGGGTTTTGATGAAAATAGTCGCTTTTGGCTCTATTTTAACAAAAATAGTCGCCATAGTCGCCGAATCTTAAAAAAAGTCGCTTTAGTCGCCTAAATAGTCGCCTGTGGCAGCCCTGTGTGTGGATCACAAAACACCCCAACTTTCTCTGTTTATAAAAGACTGGAAACTTATGTATAAATATTATCCATCCTCAAATTTTGCACCAGAAGCTTGTATTTCTAAAATTCAATTAGTTTTTTATTAATATTTGATATCTAAAATTATTAAAACACTAAATGGAATTTTACAAATACGCTGTTTCTTTCGGAATTGGGTAGGTCACTTATTTTCCTACAACCAATAATTTGAACACAGCGCTGTATAACATTTTGTGGCATTTTTTTTAGTATGTTTATGTCTTTAGGCTTATTATTTTCCAATTTGATAGCTTAATTTAGTGCTTTCAGTATAGAATGTTTTTTTTTAATTTAACTTGTCTTGCTATATATAATATTTTGCCAGGGACTTTTCAAGGAATTTTTGTGACACAGGCAAACATGAGTTTGGTGCCCTAATTTTCACAAATAAATTTTATTGTATGCATTTGTCATGATTTGTAAATTTGTCAAGTAAAAAACCTACACGAGTTTGACACCTCAATTTTTATAAAATGTTTTTTTTATTGTAATCAGATTTATCTTGATTTATAAATTGTGATAAACACATGTCAATTTTGTTATTTAAAAACCTGTATTATTTTACTAAGGTGAAAACACTAAAAAGGACCCAAGCTTTAATTATAAAATAATGTATCGACAGAAATAAAGTAATGGGTCATTCCATGTCAAATCAACACACCCATTTGACCTCACCATCTCGGATTTTGATAAAATTTGGCACACGGGTAGCCCCCATATAGACTAAGAAAAATACAAAATTTCATTCAAATATATCGACCCGTTCGGAAAATACGGCTATGCAAAGTTTAAAAAAAACACCAAAAATCGCAAGACTTGCATATGTTTAACTTGCCATAGCAGCTTTCCTAATTATGCTAGAAAGGTGGGTGAGGTGTCATTTTTCAGCATTTTTTATGGCCTTTCTTATGAAAGGGTGCCTTTCTTATGATATGCAACACAATAGTGGTTTGAGGAGGAAAAATATTAAAATTTTAAAATGAAAATTTAAATTTCACAAAAAGCGTATTTTTAAAAAAATTCAAAATTTTTTAGAAAATAGTTTATACTAATGTTAAATGATATGCAAAGTTTCAGAGTGGGCAGATAAAGGGTTCATAGTTAAAATAACTGAAAACCAAAGCAGTTTTTCATCAAAATTCTGACCATATGATAAAGAAATAGCAACAAAAAGCATAATACATGATTTTTTAAAAAAAAAAATTTGAAATAAGGAAAATAAATCCAACATACTTGATATTGTATTGTTCAATTGTAGTTGATTAATGGTTCATTTGTTTCCAAGGTGTCATTTTCAGATAACACATAAATTCTTCCATTGTACAGGATTTACTATACATAATCTGTCAGAGGCATCCAAAACACATTTGGCTTCCGTGGATTTGAAAGTGATTGGAATGGATGAAGAAATGTTACTTTTAGTTCTTCAGTTCTCTCAAAAACATAAGCTAGCCACCAGTTCTTGTTATGTACAACAGTGATATAGCTATTGACTTCTATTAATTTAAGTTTCTGTGGTGATCTTACAATTACTTGTGAATAAATGTGACTTTTACTTCATGAATGACTTTATCCTGCTTACAAGAAAACTAGGGAATAATAAAAATCCTGTGCAAGTTTAAAGCTACAAACTACCCAAAACTGGGGAAAAGCCTCTCGGAAAAAGTAGTTGAAGCTGTTAATTTGTATTACAAAAAGGACAAAATTAGTAGAGCGATTCCAGGCTCTAAAGATAGCTTAACAGTTATTGAACCAAAGGAAACAAATTAAAAATTTCAAAAAAACTTATTTTGTGCAACCTGAAAGAAGCATACTTATTATTCAAAGACAAATTTCCAAATTTGAATTTTAAAATTGGCTTTTCCAAATATAAGACTCTAGCATTGTATTTTAGCAAGATCAAGTGGTATACACACTATGTGTATGCATGTACACTACATCTAAATGTAAAACTGATGATTGAAAATGGAAGTACTGACAAATGGTGCATTAAAAACCTACAAACATAACCTATCAAAAATGATATGCAATCTGTCAATAATAGATTGCACTATGGGTAATAGCACATCTTGTCCAGGCTATACTGCAATATGGATCATCCTTGAAACATCATTTGAAGAAAACAATACAAAAAATCACATTTCAACAGATTTCCGTCGTCTGTTGTAATTTAGGGACTCTTCAGAAATCATCAGAAGATTTATAGATTAAGATTTTATAGATTAAGCAACAGACATATTTCATGAACCTCATAAAGGAAAATTTAAAAGAATCTGAATTTGCAGTTGCCCTCGACTTTTTAGAAAACTATAGTATGCTGGTTCAAGATGAGTCCTAGTGTTACTACTGGGATAGTGGACAAGCCACAATTCACCCTTTCGTGATATATTATTATAAAAGAAAAACAAAAGTTGAACATCTAAGTTACGTTGCAATTTCTGATTGCCTAGAACACAACACAGTTGTAGTTTACACCTTTCAAAGAAAACTTATTTCCTTTTTGACTGCAAAGTTTGAAAAATTTCATCATGAGATCTTTCATTTTTCTTATGGGCGTGCTTCACAACATAAAAATAAGAAAAATTTCACCAACTTGTGTTTTCACAAGCAATACTTCAATATTGAGGCCAAATGGCATTTTTCAGCAACATCACATGGAAAAAGGCCTTGTGATGGAGTTGGTGTTTAAGAAATCAGAAGCTGGAGCTAGATTGCAGCGACCCAACGAAAACTAATCTTATGCACTCTCCAGCTTTATGAATGAGCAGTAGATAATATTTCTGCTATTAACTTCACTTATACAACACAGGAGGATTAAGTACAGTCAGAAACATTCTTAAACGATCGTTTCAACCAGGCAATTACCATCCAAGGGACTTAACGATATCATGACTTTATACCTATTGATTTAAACACATTGAAATTAATTGTGAAAACATTTTCTGAAGCTACACAATCATCACAAGTAATTGTAAGATCACCATAGAAACTTAAATTAATAGACGTTAATAGCTATATCACTATTGTATATAACAAGAACTGGTGGCCAGCTTATGTTCTTGAGATAAATGAAGAACTAAAAGTAACATTTCTTCATCCAGCTGGACCATTTCAATCACTTTCATATCCACGGAAGCCAAATGTGTTTTGGATGCCTCTGACAGATTATGTATAGTAAATCCTGTACAATGGAAGAATTTATGTGTTATCTGAAAATGACACCTTGGAAACAAATGAACCATTAATCAACTACAATTGAACAATACAATATCAAGTATGTTGGATTTATTTTCCTTATTTCAAATTTTTTTTTAAAAAAATTCATGTATTATGCTTTTTGTTGCTATTTCTTTATCATATGGTCAGAATTTTGATGAAAAACTGCTTTGGTTTTCAGTTATTTTAACTATGAACCCTTTATCTGCCCACTCTGAAACTTTGCATATCATTTAACATTAGTATAAACTAATTTCTAAAAAATTTTGAATTTTTTTAAAAATACGCTTTTTTCGAAATTTAAATTTTCATTTAAAAATTTTAATATTTTTCCTTCTCAAACCACTATTGTGTTGCATATCATAAGAAAGGCCATAAAAAATGCTGAAAAATGACACCTTACCCACCTTTCTAGCATAATTAGGAAAGCTGCTATGGCAAGTTAAACATATGCAAGTCTTGCGATTTTTGGTGTTTTTTTTTAAACTTTGCATAGCTGTATTTTCCGAACGGGTCAATATATTTGAATAAAATTTTGTATTTTTCTTAGTCTATATGGGGGCTACCCATGTGCCAAATTTTATCAAAATCCGAGATGGTGAGGTCAAATTTTTATTTAAAGTGTGTTGATTTGACATGGAATGACCCTAATATAATATTATTATAAAAATTATTCATTGTAATATATAAATTAATTAATAAATATAAATGTTAACTGAATACTACAAATTTCTAACTAAAATATTTCATATTTTCAAAAAAAATTGGGTGCCTTTCTTATTCTATCGCTCTAGTTTAGGCCTTAAGTCGCCTCTGTATTTTGCAGATAATTTCGCTTGGCATTTGGTTTGAATATTATTAAGCTTCACATAAATAAATAGAATCGGCCCACAATTTATATACTTACAAAAAATTTGCATTCAGATATCGATTAAAGAACTAAATCTATAATTTGACAAAATGTGCCTCCAAACAAAACACAGGCATAAACAAGTGATTTAAGTTCATTTGTAGCATATTTATGACAAAATATAACAAAAAGCATAAATATGTTATTTGTACAAAATTGTCCAAAAGTTTGCAGGATAATACTTATTGTGATAAAAATCCAGAGTTATATGTATGTATCGACTAACAAACTTTATCGTTATTATATTAACTTAAAACATACTAATAATTACTAATTATACATATCAGTGAAACGTTACAAATCCTCCTTTCACTTGTCTTTCAGTAGAAGCATATGCACAACAGGACGACACCATTTCATACAGATAAATTGGAATTGCCGACACAAACACGTTCAACCACGCGGCCATTGAAATAACAGGAAAGTGATTGACAGCAAGGAGAAGCGAAAAAATTATCGCGACGGCAACCACTCGCATTAACTCCGGAACAACGACAATAGGTTTACCCTTTCTCTACTTCCAATACATGTTCTAAGATTTTACCGCAGGGTTGCCAGAAAAGGTCATCAAAGTTCGTGATAAATCAGGGGGCCATTCACTTCGGTACAGATGTACTATAGGACATTTGGAGCGCAATTTTTTTTTTTGCGTGTTTTATAGGGGCGATAAATAGTATGGCAACCCCACTTGACATTGTTGGTATTGTCCGACTCTTGCGCCGACTTTCAATCTGGCAACCCTATGCTATGCACGACGGCAATTTTTCGTCGCCAAAAAAAAACCCCGCCAAATGTCCTATAGTACTTCACTTGTCCTATGTTCCTTCACTTCATTTGAACAAAATATAACTGAATACCACCAACAGGTTTTAAACAAATATTTTACTTCAAATTTGTTATCTCAATAACATAGCTCAAATAATATAGTACATAATAAAGCTTACTTATTTTTCTTAAATAACGTTTATGTGCATAATAATAATTTGTAATTAAGTTTTAAAACCACAAAATCTGACTGAGTAAAGATAACCAATTTAAACTATTCTCCATATTGAAAATCAGAAAATAAACATTTTCATGTCATTTATCATATTTCAGATTACCTAAATTTACGAAAACCAAATCGTACAAAAAGCTTAACATAAACAATTTTCAATTATATTATCTAGCATTTTATGTGATATTAAATAATCACCAGAAACTACTCCCTTAAGATAAACTCTTTTTTTTTTATATAAATTGAATCTTCAAAACAAAATACAACGGTTTTGCTAAGAGGAAAATAGGACATCTTAAAACGACACAAGAGAAACGCAGTAATTAGCACCCAATTAACACAGAATTCTATTCACTACCAAACTTGCAAGACAAAATACAAATTAATCTTGTCGTTCAAATTTCAAGGATATTTTCCTTGCATCAAAATGGCACGCTAGACAATCGAAAGACAGACAATGCAATTTACTAACCTTTTCAACTGGTTTTGGTGACCAGGTTTGCTATTTGAAGCCATGGTTCTTTATTTTAGTATTACTTATAATAAATGGTATATTAGTTTGTATAATCAACTAATTCTAAGACTTAAAAACAACTACGTAAGTTTTTTTATTGATAAAAATGACAAGAAGTCACTTCTGTTTTCGCAACACACAAGACAGTTTGCAGTTTACACTTGCTTGCATTTGTTAATCCAAAGTGAAAGTTGTAGTACATGTTTATTATTTGAAATTATTTATTGTTCATTATTTGCTCAACTCAACTCAACTTATTACCAAACAAATCAGACAAAATTATAAACATGGATCCAATCAAATTAATAAAAGATGCTGGTCACATTTTAAATATAAATAATATATCCCTTAAAAATTCTGGTAATAAGGTAAGTTAAAAGCAAAAATATAAGTTGTTTAAAAACATATTTTTATACATTTTCTGCTTGTGTTGATTTGCTATTTCGTAAAAATGATTGAATTTAGGCTATACCAATTTCTAGCCGTAGTTAATCAACTGATCCTGCACTGTTCTGGAAAATTTTGGATATAAAACAATTCCTTAGTTGCTGTTTTTTCCTTAGTTGCTGTTTTACACAAAAAAGAATGTTGATTCCAAAAAAGAAGCATTGAGAAAACATGCTTAAAAATATACCAAATTATACTCTTGACAAAATTATGCACATGCTGAATTGAAAATATCCTCTGCATAAATGTTGCAATAGGTAACTAATTGAAAATTAAATCAATCCCAACTACAGCTATTTAAATACCTTGGCAAAATGTTCTGTGTCTATTTGATTGTCCATCAATTCAAATGAACTTGAACAGTCGTTCCCTACCTGGATTTCTACCTACCATTGAGTAAAAAGTTAGATAAAGTGGGGGGGGGACCACCACCTTATTTTAATACTAAATAAAATTCAGATATCAAACATTTTGATGCCAAGTATAATTCAAGTATTTAAATGTTATTTTTATGAAAATAAATTTATTAATTATGAAAAAATAGGGTACAGATGTAGTATAGGACATTTGGTGCACAAGGTTTTTTTTTGGTGTGTTTTATAGGGGGAATAAATTTATAGTATAGCAACCTCACCTGACATTGTTGGTATTTTCCTAATCTTGTGGGGACTTTCAATCTGGCAACCCTATGACGTCATTGCGCTACGTTGGAACTATGTTTAATGGCAATTTTTCATCGCAAAAAAAACCCTCGACAAATGTCCTATACTACATCTGTTCCAAAAATAGTATTTAGTTATTTAAGGTAACTTTTCACATTAATGTTATTCGTTTTCAAATAATAAAATTGATATTTAATTGTATGCTTGCACTTATTGAGCTAACTTTGATACCTTTTAGTAAAAGTACAAGAATAGGAATATAACCTTACATACAAAAGTTGCGCATTTAAAATTTTCTTTACAAAGATTTCAGTGGACCACTTTGAAACATCTCTTGGGCCATCAGTGGTCTGCGGACCACGATTTGCAAACCACTAAACTAAGAATAATAAAATTATTTGTAGCAGCGAATGTAAAAAATTGCACTCCAAGTAAACAATTATTTTTCTTGTCATCTGGGTATATACCTAGTTTGTGGCGCCACTTAAGAAAAGCCACTTTAGACGAGATACAGGAATCATCAAGGCCATAATTATGTGTGTTTTTTGTAGTCGTCAAGTCTAAATAGCGGACAATAATGGGTGGTTGATTAAATAACGACCGGTTGGGATTTCTAATCATAAGCAGGTAGTGGCGATGGTTCAAATTCAACAGTTATGCAATTAATCAATAAAAAATGGCTAAATTAAATGTCTTAAGCACCTTGCACTACTGTTACAGACTTGTACCTCAATTTATTGAACTGGGCAAGATTAGTCTCGGGCTTCCAAATCCGGTACCTCCTTCAAGCAGTTGATTCTGATACTTACAGGCAATCCTTCAACCCGTCGATTACGATGAATACAATTATGCAATTAATGAATAAAGAGTAAATTCCTAGTACATGGTATGTACCCTCAGTCGAATTGACGTGTGCCATTAACTTGATCCGTTTAGTTGACACTGGTTCACAGTGAAGTGGCTGAATCCCTCGCCCTTCAAGCTTGTAAGACTACTGGCAATCGGAAACAATAACAGTTCCAGTCAAAATAAACTGCTTCTGAAATGTGTGTTTTCAACTTCCAAAAATATTTTCTTTAAAGAAACATCCATGTAGTGAAATCAAAAACACAACAATCGTAGTCAAATGCTGTGCATTAAATGACCAAAAAAGTTCCAACTACTGAGATTAAAATTGAGTCTTGTTTCTTAAATTTGTTAACATGTTAGTTTCAGTCTCCACCACATCATTAGTTTGTAATTGTATATTTGTTCATTACAATTGTAAAGTAAAGTTATTAAAAAAAGTTACAATAAATACTAAAAGTTGTGTGTGGCTCCTAACTATCTAAAAAAAATCAATATCCAGTGCTGCATGCAGATATGTACATTATTTTTATTGTGTCTATATTTACACTGGACCACATTATTACATGTTATTTAATTACTGCAGTTAAATTTCTAATCAACAATTCATGTCTTCCTCTAAGTCATAAATCTTCTAAAAAAAAAAAAAATTATGTTGAGTAGGTATTTAATCCAATAACAATGTTGATTGAAATAATTCCTCTACTTTAAAAGGTCCCATTTATAACAGTTCAGGTGTGTTTTTAAAATTCCAGATTTTTGTGTGCATTTGTATTGTGTTTTATAGACTTTATGTGAAATAATCATTGTTCTTTCTAGATTGCAATAAAAACGGACGCGCGTGATGGGGAAATAATAAAAAGCTTCATCCCAGCTGCATTGTACATTGGTCAACTATCTTCTCGAAAAGGATTTACTGGTAGTTACTAGTTGCATTTTTTAACTATAGCTTTTAATCTGTGTATATTCTCTTCATAAAGTTGTTGTTTTGAATATGAAATATATTTTACATCTTTCTTAAAAAGTTAGAAATATAATCTTTTTGAAAAGCAAATCTTTTGTGTTTAGTTCATTTTAGAAATGAAAATATACAGGACATTATTTTCGAAAAAAGAATACATCTTCTTTCTAAGGGCCTAATTTAAATTTTTTGAATTCATGATAAAAAAAAGTCATGATTTTTTTAAAAACCAAATTAAATGTATTTGATAAGTAAATAACTATTTTCAAGGGGAAAATTCAGAGCAGGCCAAATGAGGCTGTGTCAGAGCACTGCCAGAAGGGTACACAAGCTTTTCCGTCTGATGCTTTGGTGTGCCATTCACACCTCATACCAGTGACACATCTAGTGTTCCTGTTATGCGTTTTTCAAAGGGCGCCACGCCCTGCCCTTTTTTTTGTAAGTGCCGATGCGCCCTGCCCTTTTTAGAAGTAAAAAATGTGCCCTGCCTTTTTTTCAATATCTTCTTTGCGCCCTATAATTAAAAAAAAAATTCTACAAAAACGTAGGTCTGTAGGATTGCCTTGGTATCCCAATTGTACCCTTTGCCCTTTTACATAACAAAAAGTGCCCTTTTACTTAACAAAAAGTGCCCTTTTTGACAAATCCCCCCTGCCCTTTTTTAAAACTATGTGAACACTAGACACATCAATTTAAAAATTATGGGGCTCAACTAGTCCAATACCCAAAATATTTACCAATATAAAAAATGCTAATTAATAGTTGTACTAATTAGCAATTAGTTCTTAATTAACTAGTTAATTAAATATGTTTCTTAAACACGGAGTATCTCCAGTTTTTCCAGTAGCACACATAATATAAAAATTGAAAACATATCTTTTTTGAAATAATTTTTAAATGTAAAACGTTAGGTGGGCTTTTAAAACCTTCTTTTCTGATAGAATTCACAAAATATGTTTTTAAAAAAAGTAATGTGTTGAAAATATAAATTAAACTTTCCTGTAGTGAAAACAAACTTACAGATTCGAAATTTTGCTTATCCGTAAGAGGGTTAAGAAATTAACAATTTTGTAATTATTGAAAATTAGGATTAATATAATTTTGTAAATTTTATGAAAAGAATTTTATTTATGATCTTAATTGGGATATTGGTAGAAAAGTTGGACTGGAAATTCTACTTGAGTCCCTCCCTTTCCTAGGCCCATTCCTCGTACATGCTTTGCTTTATTTCGATATTTAACATGCACAGGCACGTAATCGCTTGTCGAACAAGGCTACATTTAGTTATTTGTCACAGATTTATACTGTCAGAATAGAACACCCCAAAAGCTAACATGGAGTTTCTATTTTGATACCCAATGTAGATGTAAGTTTTCATGCCAAAAAGCAGCCAGGACAGGTTTTCTCTTAGGACGTTTTGAATGAACACTTATTGGTAAAAAACTTAATGATGGCTCCTTTTTTTGCAGGTGATCACAAGTACTAGATATTTTGTACTTAAGTAAATATTCATATGTTATTTTTATTTCAGGTGGTACAAAAGAAGAACAGGCAAGTGTATACCAATGGTTGGAATATTGTGTACTAAACACCCATCAACGAGAAAACCGCCATGTGTTGAAAGTAAGTAATAGTTGAGTTGTGTTTGTCAAGTGTGTGTAATTCACGAGCTTAGTAATGTAACTAAAATTTTGTTTCAGAGGATCCCAATCCAATTTTGTTCGTATGATTTGTATATAACAGGAGTAGATATTGTGTAGTACAGTAAAACACCGAGAAAAATATAATTTTGGGGCTTAAGGAAGTCTAAGAAAGTTTTAAATTGTACTCTAGTAATAATTACTGTGTCTAGTATATAAAATTTTCTTGTATAAGATAAAATATCTTTGTATACCTATAAATATATAGTTACATGTAATGTCATAAATGCCATCTGGGATTGTTCGTACAATTGCAATCTACGGATTTTAACAGTTTGTACACTTTGCTTTTAAACTATACTTATCTCAAAGAAATCTCTTGTACAAAAATGTGCTATTTTGATTGCCAAAAGATCTATAAAAATAGCAAAATCCTATAGAAATACGGGAAGTTTTTTGAAGAATTGAAAGTGAATAACGCATTAAAAGATAATTCTTTGTGATTTATCTAATATATTGTGGACACACAGTAAACAAAAATAATTTGTACATTAAAATTTTATTTACAATGTAGGTCAGAAAATATATTTAAAAAAAATATATTTTAGAAAATAAATTTTTATATACATGTATTAAATTCTAAACATTTACTATGTATTTTAAAATATATTTTGGTTTATAAAGAGTATATGGACCTTTTTGGTTTATGTACATACATCTTTAATGTTAAACTTCTATTTAAAGAAGAAGCAAATTTGCTCTGCTGAAACAACAATTTTCGCTGTAAAAAAAGCTTTTTCTTGACATAAGTAGATATCAGAGTATATAAAATTTATCTTTTAAATATGGATATTTCCTAATTAAATTAGTTCTATTCTGTTACAAACAAACTTTTTGTTTAAAAATATACTCCTTTGTAATTACTAGATTAATCTATATTAAATTTTATGCATCTGTTTCAGGAACTTGATTTATTTTTGAAAGACAAGGTTTATTTTGTGAGCAATCAGTTAACCATCGCTGACCTCTTCTTCTATCTGGCTCTTCATGAAACATATGTAAGAAACCTTTTTGATTATTTTATGCATTGTCAACTGTTTCTAAAAAGTTAATGAGAACCAATGAGCCTTCGGTGGTTGGGCTTCAAACTCGGCACAGGGGTGATCGAGTATTATTAACAGCATGTGTGTAGCAATCTAATAATCAGTGGATTGTTAGATTCGTCTACCAAAAATAATCCGCCAATACCAAATAAAGTATGATTCAGTAGCAAAAACCAGTTTTTCCCTCATTTGAGATTTGAACGATGGAATCTTTGCTAATAATTGAAAACAGGATATTCCGCAATGATTTTCCGAAGTTGGCAATGAGAATATGTTTTTCTTTCGGATATATTACTAATGTTTTATAAGTGATTATATTTGCTTGATATTTAATTATAAACAAATAATCAACAATGTAAAAATTTTGAAAAATCTGCAATTTTACGGCACTATTATTTTAATTTGGAAGACTAAAAATAATTTATTTTTTTTTGCAATTTTTTTTTTGTTTGTGGAGTTACACGTTTTTTTTTTTTTTTTTTTTTTTTTTTTCAGTTTTAATTGCGTTTATTAAGTATTTAGTAGCATCAGCTAACAAATGTAGCAGGTTTTAATAAAAATCAACATTTCAGCATGACGGTTTTTCCTATTTTAAAAGTGGAAATTTTTAGATTTTCTGCTTATTTAAAACAAATTTGCTCGTTCTGAATGCCTTTTCTTTTGTTTTAAGTTTGACTACTTATTACAAGATGTTATATTGCAAAAATTGAGTAGAATTGTTGGTGCATGTAGCTAATTAGACTAATACTCATTACTAATTTAAAATAAAAAGTTTTTTTCATTAGGTGGGAAAATTGATTTTAATGCGGCAATTATGCAGATAAAAAAAATGGTATATAAGACATTAGGGATTTCCCCCCCAAAGGTCAGGGATAGTATGTCTGCCAAAACGGTTTTTAAGCAACCATTAAAATCCCTTTCCCCTTTAAAAATTAGAATTTCCTGTTGTTTATAAAACTGTATTATGTATTACAGTTATAAATTTGCATAATTATTGTATAAATTGCATTATTTGGAGTATCTTTTACCTATCCAATTTTTTACATTTGGTCATGAAAATGTCTAATGTTTTTTTATGGAAAGTCACAAAAATATGTCGAGTGTGAACCTTGTAAAAGGTTTCCAATGCTTTAATTCGCATGTTTATACCTATTTAATTGTAATGGCCATATCCAATTCTCTACAGTTTCCTCTTATCTGGATCACATGAAAATATTTGAAAATGACCCAAGAAGATAAAAAAAATTAACAATAGTTTAAGTTTGCAGGAAACTTGAATCGATTCCTCAATCAGATTCTGTATGCTGTTACACTCAAAGCCATATATATATAGAGAGAGATTTGTTTGAGATCCAACTTACAAGATATATATTTACAATTAATTTAAAAATAATAATAACGTGAAATAGCGTGCATAGGAAAAATTATTTAAATTTACAAGCAGTGAAAACAACTGAACAATTGTTAAGATAGTGTGAGCATCAGTGGGCTATTGTTGTATTTGTCTTTTCTCTGTAAAAGTAAAAGCATTTTAAAATGGGCAACTTTATTCTATTTACTTTATATGCAGCTACTGCTTTTTAACTTGCTTCAATGTACATTTTTTCTTCTTTAATATCAGCTATTTTTAAACATGTCTGTCTCTTTTTTTTTTAAAAAAAAGTCATGGGATGTTGTTCTTAATTTTGAGTAGTCACTCGATCTGACCAAAGTTTGACTTGGCTAGCATTTTATTGAGGCATTTCATTTCTAGGCCACCGAGTACCATTAACCTGGAACTCTGTTTTATTGTAATTTTTTTTTAATTACTGCAATTGTGAACACATTAAACTTTATTGATCTATCAAAATTAACTGTGTACATGTTCTTGTTTCAGTCTAAGTTGTCATTCCAAGAGAAAGAAGAATATTTAAATTTGTCAAGGTGGTTTAGACAGGTAAAAATGAACTATCTGTAATTGAATTTACATGACTATTTCAAATCAATGTACTTGTTTATTTTGAAAGTGATAATTAAATTTACAAATATAAAAATATTTACCACTGATCTACTTTTAGATACGATTATTTTTGTTTCCTAGGTGCAGAATGAAGCCTGTGCAAATGAACTGTATCCAAAGATTTGTTTTGCAAAAACAAGAATGTACTACTGAGTCTTTCCATTATGTGACAATTCTTTTATTTATTGAAGCGGAGCTGTGTTAATAAAGTCTTTCTTTTTTTGAAAATGGATTTTATTAGTTTCAGTTGTCAATGCTATTACAATCAGTATCTATTTAGTAAGACATTTTTGTTGAAAATTTATTAGTGTTATACTAATAGTATAAGTCTTTTCTAATGGCATTAAGGTATACTAGTTTATTTTCTCCCCGTTTAGATTTGTTTCTTATGCATGGATCTTGCATATATATAATATAGTATAATTAACTTCTATTTTATATTCATACATGTAATTGAGTTATCTAAAGAGCATTGTTTAATAAAAATTAAGGTATAGAAGCAATATAAAGATTTTCGCCAAATTTAAAAGCATTCACTAATTTAAAGAAAATGGTTATCTTTTCTCGCTACTTTAATGTGCATGCATTTCAAACATGATTTGATCTGATTTTTCAATGCAACCTTGTTTGATGATGTCATCATATTCTATGTGTGTTAGTAGGTAGGCAGACTCCGGAAATGAAAAGTGTCAACTTCAAATAGGTTGAGTTTATTATTGATGTTTGTATCAAATGTCATAATGTGGTTCTTGTTCTGAAATAGCACAAGCGATGCATAACTGCCAGGGTTCTAAATTACTGGCCGTTATTCGTATTTTGCATCTAAGAATCATCTTTGACAACCATAAATTTACACTCAGTAGTCGTTTTGTCATGCTTTACCTAACCTTTAATAAAAATTTCAATTTGATTTCCATATTTTTACATCTAGTTGTCATTTTTTACGTTTAACATTGGTTTTCAATAATTGAGATGGATAAAGTAATAGTGATGTAAGTCTGTTTTGACTTGCACCACTATTACTTTTACCACAAACTGAAAAATCCCTTTAAAAAGGGCCGGCTTCAGTTTGCGATGAATGTAATAGTGATGCGAGTCGAATGAACTTACACCACTATTATTTTAACCACCTCAATTGTTTTTCATACTTTTCAATGATTTTGTTAGTGAGACTGTGATATTTTTAGAGTACAAATGGATATATCCTTCTAATATTATGCAAAAGAACCTTTAATAATTACAAAAATATCTTAACATTTGGCCGCTCTGCTTAAGAGATTTTAATTCTTTTAAAATTACACCTTAGCAGAACATTTTGGCAACTAAAAAAAAAATTGCTAGGTGCCAATGACTTCTAACTTTTCTTTCCTAATTTCGAACCCGTTGTGAAGGTTCATGGAATAATCATTACCGTATTGGGAAATTATGTAAACAGGGATTAAAGTCTAAGAGTTTAATTTCACGTGTTTCTACATATGATGTAAATTGTTATTATTGGGGGGGGGGGGGATGCGCTAAAATTAAATAATTTTTAAGTTTAGGAACGAGTAAAAAAAATTAAATATTAATTTTATATTTATTACAATTCTTCGAAATTTGTGCCAATTTACAAAAACCATACCTAAATTTCGGCACTGATTTCGAAAAGTTGTAATAAGTATAAAATTAATATTAAATATATAAAAAAAAATTTTGTCCTGTTCCTAAAAATAAAAATATATTTTTTACTTTGTTAGCGTTTTTTTTTTTTTAAAGTGTGTTTTCTTTTTTAAAAGAAGATTAATTTATTCTACTAGTATTTTCCTCTCATGAGGACATCCAAATCTGAAAATGAGCTTCTTAATATTATTATTGCAAATATCAAACTTGATGCCAACTAACTCCGAAAATATAGCCATTTAAGGTTTAAAATCAAACCTACTATGTTGACATGTAACGCCTTTAAATTCGTTTCCAGGTATGTAGGAGCGAAATGGATTGTATTCGTAACGAAAGCTTGAAATTGCGTCGTACGGCCTTGGGTGTTCACGCACACGCAGAAAACCTGTCGATTTTTCGATTCAGTCCGCTGTGTGTTTACAGTTAGATACAGTAAAATGTGCCTTTTTACACCTAAGAGTATTTTTTCTCCTTTAATGTACCGTAAAACTGGGTGAATAATTGCAGTTTTGAGGAACAAGTTGTCGTATGGCTTATAGCGTTACCCTTTTGAATGCAAAAATTATTTTTTTAAAAATATTATATAATCTCAGACATTCGAAGATCAAATAAATCCACGATTGGACTAAAATGGTGCAAATTGTGGCGCCAGAGGTAGTTTATATGTACAGCTGATAAAGTGTCTTAACCAACGTCACTGATTAGATTACCCCATATACAACACGAGTTTGCAATATACGTTTCAGAATTTTTGGTTCGTAATCACTCAAACTCGTTAACTTTTAGAAATTGTAAGAATATCTTTTTTTATAATTTTGCGTTTATTTATTGTGAATTTTTAACTGTATTTAGTCACTTTTCGCATTGCTTCTATTTACCTAAAGGTACCTATTCTAAGGTGATAAAAATTGTAAACACTTAAAATAAATTCTCAGTTTGTCATGCTCTCATGTTCTAACGTTATTTTCGTCTTATTAAATATTTTTTAAAGAAGAAAATGTTTCAATAAATGAATAAACCGTCAATAAACTTTTCTTTCAGACGAAAAATTGTGCAATCTTGATTTGTAATTAGGTATCTTTATTGTTACTAACTTTAAAATAGTTTGTAGATACCTACTCTTACATTTTGTGCGTATGTAGAAGTCTTAAAAAGGTTGCTTCAAAAGTAAATCGCCTACCTAATGAAAACCAGGCGACTCCTGCTATTCACCATTTTTAAATTCATAAAAATACTTTAATTTATGATATTTTCCAAACTTTTTTATCGGGGTATAAATTCAAAGCCGTCGCTTTAAGAATAAACAAGTTTTTCCTTACATTTTTTTTACAAAAATTTATTAAAATATCAATTAAACTCTCTAACAGAGAAAACTACTTTACAATTTGGAAAATTTTGACCATGAGGGCTTATAGTAGAGGCCGCCAGCGAACGTTTAAGATATCACCCATAATTTTAAGTATACAATTAAAAGGCTTAATATGACTGAAGTTCAAAACTGCTCATATTCACCTGGTTTTACGGTACTTGCGTTAATACTTTTTTTTTGCGTTGTATTTTAATTTAGTTAATTTAATTAGGTATTAAAAGGAAATATATTGTTTGAAAATTCTAAATAAGGTCAAACTATTTTATTTACGTAAATACATTTGTGTGGAATATTGTTTCGTTTCCAAATTTCTGTCAAACAAACAAAAAATTTGATTTTAGAAAAATTTCGAATTTTTGCTCAATTGACGGTTGATAAATATTGACTGTATATTTCAAGACGGATTGTGACATCCGAGTCAGACATATTGCATTATCCAGCTAAGATACTGTAGTTTACGCCAATAAATTAAAACGCTAATTTGTATCTCACGGTTATTTAAAAGGTCGAGCTGGAACGAAATTGAAAAGGTAAGGACTGGGATAAGGTATTTTAAGTATTCTTGTTAGAGGCCGTCACTTATTACACCGCGTATCGCGATTTTTTTTTTTATATATATAAACCCTGCCAAGAGCTGTAAATGAGATCTTCAATGTCCATAAGTTTCGGTGATTCTGTATTTTTTCCCTTAGAACTGTTGTTTGTTTTTATACCTTTCTTATTCTTTTACTGCAATAGATTTGAGTTAATTAGTATCATAGTTAAATAAATTGTGTAATATTTTAATCTTTATGCAGAACTTACTAAAGAAATCATGAAGTCTAAATCATATCTTAATTAGCCCCACCGTGTCATAATGGTATATATTAATGTAATATTTAGAGTAAAATTCAATAACCACTCGAACCTCTGGTCACCCTTTTATCCCCATGTGCGAAATCATCGAATCGAATTGACCATTTCTTAGTTCTTGCGAGCCTCTCAGGCATAACAAGTGGCATCATTCCACTAATTATTTTTCTAAATTGTCTCACCTCCAATTCAATTCACCTTCCATTGAGCATTCGTTGTTGCCCCTGCAAGGTTAAATTAAATTTTCACCCGAAACCACACTATACATCTCTATAGACACATCCTACCTAATTTTTTTAGTCCAACTTATTAACAACTAATCATTCACATCGCTTTGTTCCAACTCCAAAATCGACTTTTGTCCTGCTGGATTCGCAACTGTGTTGGCGGACCCATTTCAATGAATAACCTCCTAGAAAAGTTGAAAGAAGAAACAAGAGATGGCGCTGATGATCCGTAAGTAAGTTGCCAACAGATTATCTGTAAATGATCACTCCGGGTTGTGAGGGAAGGTAGAAAGGAAAGAAAACTTGACATTGTGCATCGTGGCATCACTAGTGTCGTCCGCATCCCATTGAACTGCAAGATCTGGTTTCTAAAGGGTTAAGAGTTCAAGTTTGGGTTTAAGTCGAAGTTTTTACGGAATTAAAGGTAGGATTTTTTTTTTAATATTTCTACTTGTGAACACCGATTTTGTATTTTTAAAAGAAATATTAATTATAGAATTATAGTCAATAATTGGTTAAATTATATTTTAAATATTTTATGATAGTTTTGCGAATAATAATTTTAAAAAATGGCGAGATTTACCTTGAAAATTCTAATTTTTCTTTTGGTGCCTAATTATACATTTTGTAGAAAACTATTGACGTAGAATTTAGGATTTTTGACAGAGAAATATTTTTCCTATATCATAAATTTTAGTTGTCTGATTCCCGATTATCTAATAAACAGAATCTATTTACTTTGACTATCTCATAATTCAAACCACTCGGTATTTTCAACTGCAATGTTTAACAAACTTCTAGAAATATATATATATTATTACTATAAACCTGTTAAAGTAAATTACAGCGCAATTGCAATACTATCCATATTTCATATATTTTTCTCAATCAAAAACCTATTTTATAAAAAAAAAATTATGAATACCTTTAAATATTCTTACATAAGCTTAAATTTTTCATTCTGGTTAAATTTGTTTTAATCTCGTGTACAGAACAGTTGTTCCAGTTACAAGTACACAAGTAAGCTTACTTTTTCTTTTTAAGGTATAAAGAAAAACTCAAATTTTATCTTCCTGGGAAGTAGGCCCATTTTGTTCTTCAGCTTTAAGAACATAAGTTTCTTATACTTTTCCTTTTTGAGGTATAAAGGACAAGTCTGGCGAATTTCATATTTTTGGCATATGGACAAATTATAATTGTTGATAAGTAAACAAAATTAAATTTTTATTTTTAAAATTCCTTAAATATAGAAGTTTATATTCGATTCGCTTTTCCTATTACTTTACATATTTTAATGAAACATTTAATCTTAGTGAGTTTTACACATATATATTTTGTTTGGGATTAATTTATTTTAAATAGTTTTAGTATGCTATCATTTTAGTAATTTTCATGCTCTGTTACATTTTATATATGTGTAGATTTCAAGTTCATTTCTAGATAGTTTCATTATAATCTCCAAAACTTTTACCTAATTTATTACGTCAAATTTGGAATTACCTAGAACTTTATGTTGTTAAACAACTTAGCGCCACTGTACAAATTTCGTTGAACATTTATCAGTTCGGAATATAAAATTTTATATTATCTTTAGTACACTTTAAATATTTCTTTGAATGCTAGTAAAACAACAGTCATTTACAGGAAGTTAGTTAAGCAGAATTACCATAGAAGTAAACAAATTTGTCCTCTAATTAAATGAAAAAAATAATAATAAAAATTTGAGTAGTTTTTAAAATTTCATGTTTTTAAAACTTTTTTTTCCCTTGAAAATTTTATTGGATCTATAAGAAAAAATTATGGGAAAAACCAAGGAATGAATCGCTTTTTATCTTTAAAAAAAATTATCAAAAAGGTGCATTCAGTAGAAAGTTATATTCGGACAAACACAAGCAGTGCACGAAAGTATGGGAAAATAAATTGTAATAACTCAGTTCTTTTTTTAAATACAGATGCAAAATACGAGACCATATCGCTAGCTACATTATATTTTTTAATATAGTATCATTGCAAATTATATTTTATTTGACCTATTATCATTTAAAATCACAGTAGACTCTTTTGTACAAGTTCTACTTTTGGTTTAAATTTGGAATGACATTATTTCCACTATTTCTATTAATTTCATATTTCGTTCGAAATACTTTTTTGCTTTTATAGAACCTTTTGGTCTATTTCGTGATCCACGCATATTAGTTTTATCCAATAATGCTATATGCATTCGGCACAATTTCATATTTTATTTATATTAAGCTTTAAGCCGTTTTATTAAAAAAATCATATAATGCAGTTCTTTTGGATATTTAAAAAAAACCCTGCCTACTATTACTTTTTTTTGTATTGCCGTCAAAATCTTGTCATATAACTTTCTATATCTTATATATTGTTATGCATATATTTATGTATGACGCTATTCAACAATTTAATAGAACATTCATTTAATGAAATTTATTTTTCATAGATTTTTAACATTCCGTTGAATTGCGTATTATTGCATATTATTTTTTCATATCCAGTTTGATTGTTCTATTAGGTTCAACGCGGTTTATGTGCATTTAAAACAATTTAATGTAAATACAGGTATAAATGATTGACATTTGTATTCGACATATTTTTAACATTCTGTGGAATGGCATACTATTGTATATTTTTTGTGCAGATTCAATGGAATTTTGCTATTACTTCGGGATCAATTACGAACTGTTGCCAATGACCCATTGTGCTGTAGTGCGACGTTAATTCAATAGATCAATCGTTATTTTCTTGATGTATTAGTTATTTTAATATTAACTTCTATAGCAAATGCTCAAATTATTATGTAAAATCTAAATATTCAATCGAACAGTTTACATCCTATTTCAAGATTTTCGATTAGAACTTATAAACTATTGTTCGTAAAATATATGTTTAATGTCTTTATACAATAACAACGATCAAGTTGAATTATTTAACAAGTTCATAGATTTAACAACTGCCCATTGAGTCACTATTGTCTGATAAAATACTTTATTGAGTGATATAATAGTACTCTTCGTATACTAATAACTTTATATAATACTATTTAATTTGAGAATGTTCAGGTACAAAGGAAGCAGAAAGTATAGTTTTTATTAATGGATAGATTAACCCTTTGTATTCGGTGAACAAGTTTGTTATTTATTTTCTTTTTATAAAACAGTTACAACCAGTTCCTGTTCTTTTTTATAGATGTATTGTTTAGCGTGTTGTTTCTACGTTTAGAGTGGATAGTCATATAAAATAAAAAGTTGTGCTTAAAGCTGAATATTCATATTAGTATACCAAACATATTTTGAGTGGTACATGGCATTTATCAATTTTTAAAGAAAAAACAAGGGTTGTGAGGAATTTTAATCTGAAGAAAGTTTCAGAACTCTTAACATATTTGGTGATTGTAGATGACAAATATAATTTATATTCAAGTCTGTGATAGGATAACTTCGATAATATGTTGTAAATATTTTGTATATAAACTCGATAATATGTTGTTCTCTTTCCTTCGGACTGGGAATGTGGTAGTTCAGATAGCTTGCTATCTGTTTGCTTTCTTCGTTTATAAGTTCACATCTTCACTATTTTATTTAATATTTAACTCATGCTCTATTTTAAACCTTCATGCCATAAACATATCGGAGTTATATAGTTTACTCTATGGACTTCATAAAAAATGCACAAAGAGAACGAGATGTTCTCTTTCAGCAGAGACAGGGGGGGGGGGGGGATAACATGTTGTTATTTTGGTGATTTAAAGGCGACACTCGAATACAAAGGGATAATGAAATATGTTGATACCCAAGTAAAGTCGTACTTTTAAATGGAGTTACATAAAGAAGGAGCTAACGAAAGAAAAACTTTTTTTATGTTCCTGTTCTCGTTCAATTTGGAGAACAGGGGACAAAAGAACAGGTTGTTATTTTAGTGACTGAGATTCGCCACTCGACTCCAAAGTGTTAAATAGGAAATAAAGAGAAGTATCCATTCGATAGAAAATGTCGCATTGCCCATTCTGCCCAAGCTAACTAAAACAAAAAGCTTTCTGTCTGATTATCCTAAATAAGTTTTTCACAAGCTGGTGATTTTCCTTTATAGATTAAACAACCCCCTTCTTTTAATATTAGAAAGGACAATTGTCATGTTATGATTAATTTCGATCTCACTCTTTAAGAATTCATTTATTGTCGATCTCTATTCAGCGATAACATTGTTTTATCGATTCAATTCATGCACGGGGCCTACTTTGTATGTAACTGACATTGCAAGATGCATTTGACAAAACTCTATTGCAGTGGTGGGTCTCAGACAGGGTCATCGCTAGGGCTCATAAATATGTTTGGGGGGAAAGGGGTTTAGGAAAAATAGAATAAAATAAAATCATAGGAATAATAGAATAAAATAAAAGGAATAATAGAGTAAAATAATTTCATAGAATAAAATAGCAGATCAATTAATGAATCTGTTCATTAATTGATCTTTCAAATCAGGCCATTTGGCCGTAACGCTAATAAAGTAGTGACACTCTCGGTGATTTAATCCTCCACATTTTTCATGTATACGCGGGAAGTAAGAATTTTGTCTAAATTCCTGATGTCTTGGAAAAATCACAAACTTAGTTGGCAAACTTGTGAAACATTTGCCTTTTTTTAAAGGGAAACTTGTTTAACTTTTTTTTTTTTAAAAAAGACAAATGCTTCTAAGTTTGTGAGTGCCAAATCTAAAGGAATTTACCAACATACTCAATTACTTTAGCGAGGGCAATATTCTCAGAACACCCAAACCAAACAATGCCATCTAAAACAGGGGTTAAAAAAAAGTTTTTTGTTTTGTTTTTTTAGAGATTGATAAGGAGAAATCTAATATAAGTGATATCCTTTACTTGGGTCTTTACAGGAAACTAAAATTTGGTACCATGTTCAACCATAGGAGGCTGTCAACTATTTTTAGTAAAAGGCACCTTTACTTTATGAAGTAAGGTGCATTTTGCTACAAAATGTCAGTAACACACAGGCTGAACAATTTTCTATTTTTGTGTGGGCTGCTGCATTTACTTCTATGCTGTATGGGTTGGTTAAGCAGGAATTTACGTTACCACATAAGTAATAAAATAGTGAAACGTCATAATTTCCAAGTTTGTTTTATATTAAATATATGAATTAAATAATTATTTCTCCACTGTAGTATGTAAAACTCTTGAATGTCTTATTATTTGAAACGAATATTCGAATGAAATATCGTACAAAGTTAAAAATTACCATTAAATTTATGATTTTTCAAGCAAACAAATCTACCAATTTCATTAAGTTAAGTTTTGTAGTTACGGAGTATTTCGTGTAAAGACCAGCATTCTAATCGATTTATAATATTGTATGTTAGATTTTCACTTTTCTCCGTTGATTTTAACTGATATCACTGGGATACACTAAAATTCTTATAATATTCGAATGGAACATCATAGAGACCTGAAAATAGTCACGTTAGAATTCTTATTTTTTAAACTAACTATTCTGTAAATTTCAAAGCTCTACGTTTTGTAGTTACGGAGCCATTCTTGTACTGGAAAACAATATACAAACAAATATCCGAACAGATTTTATTTTACAGAATTATAAATTTCCAGCTTTATATATAAGATCAGATAGGAAATGATGGACATAATTTTGTATTTTACAAATAGACTATTTTCTATTTTTTTTTCTACTAATAGTCTAATTACTGCCTAAATGACTTCCCGTCACTATAATAACCCCTTCTGCCTGTTTGCTATTGATAAATCGCACTTGAGAGATTGCATAAAGTTCTCCTATTCAGCAAATGCATCCCTTGAAGAAAGCTGCTCAACCATGAATTCTACTCAACTTGAAAAGGCAGCGCTAAATTTTTCATTGTTGTCCAGTGCAGTAGTTGATGACTTTCAATTTCACAGGGCATTGACCTGTGAAACGCCAGTCGTTATCTATGGTGTTAAACAGCCGATAAGAGAATCGCTGTGTTTTTTTTTTTAATGTTTTGTCTACTTTGGCTTTTTCAGAAATCTGTCGAGTCGAAATGGATGAAAAACAAACTTAATCGGTGATCTATTGATTGAACTGTTGTTGTTGATACGCATGAGCGGCCCCAACCCTGAAATTTTTATTAGGCGAAAATCGTTTCTACTTCAGGCCCAGGAGTGATAATTAGCAGTGAATAGTTACGAAACCAAAAAAAAAGTGTTACATAGTTAAGAAAATTGGATTACATTACATATATTCGGTAACATAAAAAACATGTTATTATGTCACAAATGTTTTAAGTGTTTTCGGCGTTCCCTTTGCTTGGGTACCTTTCGAGTGTGTCGAATTTTGTGCCAAAGCAGATGCTTATATTTTTCGCAATAAACAGCTCAAAATAAAGATATTTTTATCATTTTAAAGAACTATTAAATGGAACATTGCAGGTAAAATGTATTGGGTTGGAGGGAAAGTTCTGTCGTATTTTAAAGAAAATATTTGAATTCATTTACAAAAATAAGTGTTTAATATTAATCAATTGTATATGCTCCGTTATTTGTTACAACCTGTTGCCATCTTTCAGGTAACCTGTAAATTCCTGTTTTGTAGAAGTTCTCATTCTTGGAGTTAAAATAGTCAGCAACTGCTTAGAAACACTTTCAAAAGACGTGAATTTTTTTTCCCGTTAGATAATTTTGCAGTAAGATTTTTTTCTCTTAATATTCTCGTAAAGAATCCACTTTTCATCTCCAGTAACCAGCCTGTCCAAAAACGGCTCCACATTGTGTCTAATCAGATGTGATGAACACATTCTTACACGATCAGACAAATTATTTTCCGTGAATTCATGTGGAACCCAAACACTTTGCTTTAACACAAACCCAACAGATTTAATGTGATCTCCAACAGTTGTATGATGAATGCCAAACTCTTCTGCAATTTCTCGACTTGTTAAATGTGGATTATTTTCCAACATGGATCGCAAAACATCATTATCGATCTTGGATGGTCGTCCAGATCGATCACTTTCTTTGAGGCTCAGATCCCCGGAACGAAATTTGCTAAACCATCTTTGACAAGTACGGACATTTACAATATCTTTTCCAAATACCGCACATAAATTTTTACATGCAACCGATGCATTGCTTCCTTTTTGGAATTCATATAAAATGCAGCGTCGTAAATGCACTTTATCTACTGACATGTTTTTTACTTTAAATATTACAAGTAAATGATGAATGGTAAAAAAGGGCACCTTTTATATTATACAGCAGCTAAAAAAACAAAAAAAAAATCCTATTGACTCACTAGCCAAATGTTCTTTTTATTTACAAGAAAAATCACCTGCCTATTTAAAATACGACAGAACTTTCCCTCCAACCTAATAGATATGTGAACGTGATATCACTTATCTAACCGTCAATGAGTGGGTCAAACAAAAAAATATTTGAAATTTTAGAATGAACCCTTTAACACCCCATTTTTTTTATCGTAGCAAGACGGAAATCTTTTAAATTGTGTTTTCTAAATATAGCCTATTTTTTTTACAGAATTTTTGGATCATTCATTCATAAAAATAAAAGCATCAATGGAGCGTCATAAAAGATCAATGAAGGAACCTTTAAAGCATCTAATTTGCAAACCTAATATCTAAAAATATTTACTTTATTAGCTAAAAATTAGTCAAATGTTGACAGAATTTAACAAAAAGTACAATAGCAAAAAAAAACACCCTTGATTTCTTTACACAATTCTCTATAAGAGTAACTCTTGAATTTGTCCTTTATATACCTAACATTTGCGCTCTATGCTTTCTATTCACGCATGTGGTTGCTATGGAAACCACTGTGTCTCATTCTACAAATTTTTAAATAATTGGTTTTAGTATGAGACAAACCGGTTGCGGAAGCGTTAAGGATCGTTAAAGCGTTAAGCAAATCAGAGATACACACAAAATTAAACAATTTTTGGAGCGGTAAAATCTTTTTCTAGAAAACCATGTACTATTTTATAAAATACCTAAGTTATACACTTTGCCTGTAACATAAATACAATGACCTAGAACGTTTGATATTCTTCTTAATGGCAGTCTCTGTTAATGACTTTTTTGGTAGCATTTTGTTTCACTCTGGACTATTCTACGATTAAATTCTCTTACAGTACCTCGAATTCTTTCGGGAAACACAAACAGCATTCTAAATCAAAGATACAAAGTATTCCTAGATCCGCTTTTCCAAGAACATTCTTCGATTTTTTTTTATTCCAACAGAAAATTAACCATCATTAAGATAAGATAAATGAAAAAAATCGTTATTGTCACCTTGAATAAATTTTCTCGAAATAAAAAAAAAACGGTGTGAACGTTCTTCTGGAATTACGAAAGAGGAAATTACTCAACTTATTATTAATAATCGAACCCTCTGATTGCTTACAATATATATTAATAAAACTTTTTTTTAAAAAAAAGCGTATGGCTTGATTATCCTTCAAGAATGGAAAAGCCCGATTTCCAAATGATAACTACACATTAAATAATTACTGAATTCACAAATTCTCAAGGAAGCTGCATGTGTTCCTTCTATTTTCAATGATAATAGTTTCACGTGGCTTGCGGCCATTTTTAATAACATCATTTCTGAAGCGCCTTAGGCTTAAGTGTAAGTTTTGTTGCCTATAATTTAAAACATTAATGGATAATGACGTTTTTTCCTTGTTTTTATTCTTTTTGACATTTTTAAAACTGTCTTAGAAGTTTTTAGGATCTTTCTTAAAGGACAGGACTTATTCTAAGAAAAATGTACGACAGCCCAATTCATAAGAAAATGTAATATTTGTCCCCCTACTCTGGTCCCTTATACAGCTTCAATCCTACCCCAATAGTCTTTCTCATTCTTGATTTATTTCATTTTACTAACACCAACTGTTGCATAGTCCTGCCATACGCATAGGAAAGAGGATTCCCCGCTCCAGGTTAAATATTATATGTAAATACTAATCTAAAATAATAAAAATTTGTGAATTACTTAAGACATTTATGCAATTAACAAATTATTGGTAATTGACAATTGCTAATAAACAACTAATTTCTAATTATTTGCTAATAACTAATAAAGATACCTATTAATTAGCGTTTTTTTTTATATCGGTACATATTCTGCGTATGGAACTAGTTGAAATGCAAAAGCAGTCCACATAAAAAGGCGGAAAAAACGAAATCCGAATGCAAAAACAATTAGGTTTAAAAATTCGAAAAATTATATTTTCGTATCGAAATGTATCCTATAAAATTGCCTTCGATTTTGAAATATAAAAAACCAACAAACACCATTATTTACTAATAAATATTTATATATTTTCATTAAAAAGCGTACATTTGCAAAACTAGTTAAATCCTTCATCTAGTTGACAACCAAGTTACGTAAAAACTAAAATTTAGAATATAAATTATTCGGTAATCTGAAAACTTGCGTTTAAATCTGAAACTGGGTTTTTGTTGTACCTTTTCTCAGAATGTGCTATAGATACAAACTTGAAATTTTTTTCTGTAAACTAAATACATTTGTTAATTTACTGAAATGAGCTTTTAAAGAAAAACCTTATATGTTTTTAAACATATATTTTTAAATGATGAAAGTCACTTCATTGCGTAATTAACTCTTTTTTTTTTTTGCAATTTTTTTTAAATAGATATAAACCAATAATTTTTAAAATGTCATTTCAGTATAATCTTAGATATATGTAGAGCATATATACCAAAATTGTACATATATAATTGAAAGTTTCTGTAAAAAGGTGCATTGAACACATATAAAATCACTTTTGAGAAAAATGGATTTGAAGAAAACAAATGTTACAACAGTACACAAAAATATTTTATTACATTTAAGTACTTTCTATTTGGAGTTAAAATAATAGTAATATATTATTTAAAAGATAATTAATTGGGGAATAAAAATCTCAAAAACGACATTTCAAAGAATTTTTTGTTCCAACTTTTTTTTAAGTTTTGACAGTTTTTTTGCGATTTAGTCAAAAAAGTTCAACGTGCAATGCAATGTTCGATTAAACTCTTCTTTTGACCGGAATAACAAAAAGCAGTCTGATGAAATATATTATATTTTTCTTATCCAACTCGCTTCATACGAAAAATAAGGATATGTATGCAATTTCCAAGGCGAACTGTCTTTCTGCGGCTATTGAATACTTAAACAAAGTAAAAGAAAGCTTAGTTTGGGGCTATGAAAAAAGTCACGGTCGTTTTCTAGCCACAACCAGTTTGCTGTGTGATGAATTAAAAGAGGTGTGCAACTTTCGCTATTTTCTGTCGTCTCCGAAACTGGTTGCCTTGTGAAAGGATTGTTTAAAAAATATGGATACAAATGGCATGCGAGGGTTCAAGTTTGCGACACAAGGGGTTGTGGTAACCGTGCCGGTTAACAACCTGTTCGGAATCGACTTATTAGAAGACCAGACATTTTTTCCGATGACATTGTTGACATTAATTTCGATGCTGAAGACATTAAAAAAAATGTCGATTGCTAAAAGCACAGTCCTTGAATGTCCATTTAAAAATGTTATATTAGTATCAACGTAAAGGTGGAATATAGATCGTTCCTCCTGTTCTAACATTGTATGTCCATTCCAAATAATAATTTTGTGGTTGTAGGTTTAAAGTGTGATCCAAGTTCGTAAAAGCCTCAAGTTCGAAATCTTCTTTTTCGAATTTTCTGACAGTTTTTAAAAGTGGGCTTACAGTTATTAGGGTTTTAAGCCATTCATATTTGTTTTTAAACTCAATTTCATTTTCTATTTAACAAAACATGGTTGAAAGTTTAAATGGAGATTTTAAACACACATTTTAATCACGTGAGTTTTAATAATGTGCATAAAAATCGATATTTATCATATAGTCTCGTGATTAGAGAACTGTTAATCAAGTTGCTAATATGTGTTTAACGCCCAATTTAAAATTAAATTAATGTAAACTAAAACTATAAATCGGGTAAGGCTGTGTCCGAAAACATCTTGAAGCGTTTACGTGAAACTTCATTTTGGCTGATTACAGAAAAATGAATAGGTCGCCAACAAACACCTCTCTAACAGAAGGAAGATAAACAAGCTAATTTCGGCTTACACCGGTGGCGTCTATCCTCCGTAAGTGTATCACTTTATTTCGAGATTTTTCATGCATAGATTACTAATTTATAATCGTATGAGACCAAATGTATGTCAATGGTGTTATTTGCCGCTTAGTTATAGTGTCAGAAAAGATCCCCCTAAAAGTGTAAATGTTGTGGTTTTTATCCTGATAACCCATGTAGGTGATTTAGAATTCAGCATATTTTAAATTTAGTAGGTTATAGAAATGTGAATTTGTCATCAACAAAAACCTCACCTCACCATACACCTAACAAACCTACTAAAAAAAAAAGAGTTAAACCGTATAGTTTCGATAGTAATTAAAAAAGTTGGTGTATTCAGTACTCAACTTATTTTTCTCCTACATTCGATATCCAATCCCAATCCAAGATATGGCATTGCGATTAGAGAAATAATGACGCTGTTTTCTCATTTGAATTAGAAAGTCATTGTTAGAACAATAAGATATACTAAAGCACACGCATAACTACATATTACCTTACAGAATGTGATATTCTCTCCTAATGTTTAAACATTTAAGACAAAATTGGATTTTACCAACACGGAAGTATTTATTTATTTAAATGATTTATTCCAGTTTGAGCCTTAAAAAAAATCTCGATATCAGTCATATGACAATCTAATGGATCTATATTATAGAAAACTTTTTCGAATAGTTCTCGAGGAAATGTAATAGCTACATTACTGTAATTCTACATTTCGCAATTAGCTCATAGAAGCTGTTGCTTAACTTCTATGCATTATCTATATAATTTTATCATGGTTCTTTTTAATAGGAGATCCAGATTCATTTTGTGTTGTTTCAAATGTGTTTCTGTCTCTTAATGTGTTGGTTTGCATATTATGGGTTATGCAATGTAGTTTGTAATAACTAGGGTGATTTCACAATTGTAGTTAGTGATTGCATAAGTGGAGGGATTGCGATCAAGGGAGGAGTGAATTTTTTTTTACGAAAGCAAGATTTCTCGTACTAAGTTTTTCAGAAATCTGAACTTTTCAATAGCATTCCTTAAACTTATTCAACTATTTTTAATTTTTGGGATTTGTATAACCTGCAGACTAAAAAAAAATGTATCTAATGTCATGCTCAATTCCGAATGTGCTAGAATAGTGATTTTGAAGAACATTAGATATTACTTTAAACGAGTTTAAATTTAACCAACGAATTCTTTAACTTTTTTTTAATATTGGAATTTTGTAACCCTTTTGGTTAAAAACTGCTTTTTGTATGCTTTTTTTAAGGGATTTGTGGTGGTCTAATAGTTGCGGCTCGATGGGCGCGGGTTCGATCCACAGCATTTGTGTAGCGATTTGATATCGTTCCTTTAACTACCAAAAAATATCCACCATATATAAGGAACTAGGGCACATTAAATGTGATCGTGGTCCAATATCCTGACGCCTATTGAGGATGCGTCGGGTGCCAGCTTAGATATTGTCCTCGTCATCTATGGTCGGCTGAAGCACTAGAACTACACAATAGGCTATTGGCGACAATTTAGGATATATCTTGAACATCTAGCATCCCCACGCATCTCTGTAAGATTGAGGACGTTTGGACCAGGACAAGTTTAACATGTACGAGTCCCCTCTACACGATGAATATATTTTTAGGTCGACGAGAAAAAAACTAACAACCCTTCGATCACGAGTTCGTTGCATTCTCAAAGTCGATATATATTGGAAACCACAACCCTTATATTATGAGTCGAATACTGTACCACTGGGTCACCCTCTGGTTTGTCCTCGTCATCTGAGGTTCTAAATTACAACAATCCGAACCGTCGCCAATTGTGTGCCTCTACTCATAACCCATGACATGCAGACCTGCAACATTACACTCTGCATAGTTTAGCTAAATAGCAGAAACTCCATTTCGGCAACAGAACTGTTGCTTCACTGGCAGGGCAGCATACGAATTGCTCCGAGATCAAAATGAGGTCAAAACTGAGCGTTGTTGATATCTCTCTCTGTCCAGCCGACTTGTGGGTCAGTAGTTGAAGAGTGGATTCGGCCAACGGAACGAGGCTCATTGCCAAGGACATCACTCTCCTATTCCTTTTCCTCCGTGAAACTTCATCTCGCAAACGGGACCGCCCAGAGGGGGGTGCGACGCGTGCCACCGCACAGGGTTCCGCGCTTCTCCAAGGACCCCGCTCTCATCAGCGAAATGCACAAAATGAAAATGTTAGAGATAAAATGAAATTGTTATGGTTTTACTTTTGGCGTGAAATGTCTTTAAAATCCACTAAATAAGGTGTCAGGATAGAAAAACCATATTGCGCTTTTAGGTGGATCGAATCCGACACTAAAACTGTGTAGCAAAATAGTACGACTGTTATAAATTTGATGTCGTTTGATAGAAAATCAGGCTTATAAATAAAAATTTAGAAAAATAACAAAATAATGCAGACCTTTTACATAACGAAGGTCTCTAATTAATATTCTATGGCAATGAATGTAGCCGCGTCGAATATTAGTTACTGACAAAAAAAATCTCGATTGGCTTTTCCAAAACCTGAAAGGGTGGAAATGCAATAAAAGTGGTGTTGCCTCTGCAGGGCTAAATGTCGCGACTTTTCTGGGCTACTCCATCTCACGTGTCGGGTAGGCAGTGGGAGTGAGTTATGCGTGACACAGTAATGAGGCATTGGTCAATGAAGCGTGACGAGAAGGAAAAGTCGTCTTGGAGGTAATAGAGTACATTTATTCATCCTCAAAGAACTCTATTCCAATGAAACGAAAAAATACGAATGCTCTAACTGCTTTACTTTGTATACTTTAATGATATGCATTTTTGACGACGTTGAACGTCTTTAAAATCGGCTACGTGGGATATCAGAAAAGAAACACCGCGCTATGCTTTTAGGGGGAACCATTAATAACTCCGAGATAAGTAGCACGGCTGACATAAATTTAGTCTCATACGATAGGAAATCAGACGCCGATGAGTGTACAAACTCGACATAAAACAGACCATGTACGTGGCGTGGATAATAATCCACAGTGTCAGACGAAACAGCTTGTTTATCTTCCTTTTGTTGACGTTTACGTGGACGATCTATCACTGCCTCTCTCTATAATCTTCTGGAATAACGGTTTGCAGGAAAACCCTTTTGACCGTGACCCAACACAGCCGCGCCCGATTTTGAAAGTTATATTTATAATTGTTTATATGAACTGTTGTGCACATATATTCTTAATTTAGTAGAAAAGAAAATTTTAAAGCACCTTAAATTTAATATTCAGTTCTTTGTGAACTGTAAAAAATAATTACGATAGTTTTATGTAAAACTAGCTATATATGCGACCTGGCGTTGGTCGGGCTTTACGCATCGTGTTGGCTGATTTCTTCACCGCGGCGCCATCTGGCGGTTTTATAAGAAGTCATTTCTGTACCGCATGCGGAAAGTCCCGATTGCGGCCCATGGCAACCTTTTGTATGGGCGATAAAGAACTGTTTTCTTCTATGAGAATATGGTAAACCCGCACCGTTTCGGCCGCAATTGGGCTATTGCCTCTGCATGAAAGGGTGGACAAGGGGGGGTGGGGTGGTTTTTCTAAATCTCATATAGACAGCGATCTTCCTCTTGCTCGGAATAAAACTGTAGATTTATATGAAAAATCAAGCAAACAAACCCACAGACACTCTTTTATATACATATAGGTTGTATAAAAAGTATTGTTCCATCGAATTATAAGTAATGACTAAATAGATACTTTCTTTGCATATTTCGTCTTCTGGCAAGCAGGAAGATAGGATTCATCTTATTGGGGTTAATTTATTCCCGTTCGAGGAAAACGGGGCCGGAAAACACAATGGACGCCCGGAGTTCATTGTGCTCCGTTGCAGCACGCTGCCTCTCGCACACAGCAGTACTCTTTCTTTTATTTACTTTCCAGCGGGATCTATTTCAGAAGAAATGGAACTATTTTGAAATGCCCTTCATTGTAATATCGCAAAACATAATGCGATTTAGCTCATGTAAAATAGAGGGGGGGGGACTGCAATCTTGACAATTAATTGTGTGGACCAACCTTACCTTGCTGGGCTTAGAGCCGGCAATTGATCGTCATTATTTGTATTCGTATAAGAGTCGGTCGGAAGATGTATTGCTTCACTGTGAAAATGTCCCTACAACATGTTGATATTTCTTGTATTCAAAAGTTTATAAAAAAAAAACATCACAAAATTCTTTCCCACCAAAAAAAATCGGGTGTGGCTGTGTCGGAGCCGACCAGGAAGGGTTTTACGTGATAGGTCATTTCATCATATTTTAGCAATAGAAATTGCTCAACATACGAAACAAAGCTATGAGTCTGAGTCGCTATGACCCTTCAGCTATGAGTCTGAGTCGGCGAGGCTCTGTAGTTGCGGACTTGCACTCAGCACCTGTGAGGCCCTGGTGTAGTATTTGGATCTGTTCCGAACCACTACTGTGTACCATTACTTGGCGACAGAGACTAATTTACAGCAGGGTATTCGGATCACTTGCCCTGAACCACCCTTTTTAGGGGGCCTGCAAAAATGCGTATAAAGTTTTTAAAAAATGTGAAAAAGTTAAAAATAAATTTACTAAACTAATGAATTTTTGTAAATCAATACTTTTAAAATATTTATTTTTGAAAAACTTCAACCATTTTAATCAATCAAATCACTTTCATGTTCCCTGCACGTTCTTGATGCATGTGATTTTTCACATAGCATTCTAGTAGTTTTATTAGTAGCAAGGGCGGATCCAGAGATTATTGTTAGGGGGGGTAATACAGTATATTGTTAGGGGGGAAATACAGTATATTGTTATCATTAACATCAAATTTGACCCCCTTAGTTTGAAATTTTTCATTGCCTAAGGTGACTGTTGAAAATATAATCTTAGATGTTAGGGGGGGGGGGGTAATTTCCCCTTTACCCCCCACCTGGATCCGCGCTTGATTAGTAGTAGGTCCTCCAAATGTTCTTTTTCCCTGGGCCCCTAAACGCTTGATGATAATTTATCTTACAATTTAAGTTAACTATGAAACGGAAATAATGGAAACCATTATCGTTTCAGATCTTGTACTGTATCGGTATCCCGCAACTGCAGAAATTGTCATTTTTAAAGTTTTTATACTTTAAAAATCGTATGTTTGTATGCAAGTTTTCCTTCGACGTGATTCTTTTTACGGGTTTCGTGTTTTACAGAGAAAACTGTGATTTCGTTTCTCGGTCCAAATAGTTGATATTGCTTGTTTCTTTTAGCTTTCAGGCAGAAAAGCATCGAGTGTTTTGCATTTGAGTAGTCCAAAATACAAAAGCACGCTATATATGAAAGAAAAGCTCTTTTGAGTAATTCACAAAAAAACTGCCAAAACTTAACTATTGTTAATAAAATAATATTTTTCAAAAACAAAAAATAGAAATGAAGAAATAATACAACAATTTTAACTAATGTGTAAGATCTCAGATTACTGAATAATTTATAATCTAAATTTTATTTTTCACATAACTTAATTTGAGACTGGAAAAAGGATGTAACTAGGTTTGCAACTGCAAGAAGGATGTAACTGGCTTTTCAACTGGATGCCCCGCCATATTGTTTTTGTTTACACATTTCAACCAATCAGAAATCACGTTCCCTGACGCTCCTGTTCACTTTTTCTGAACATAACTGCTGTTGAATCTGTATAAAGCTTGATTAGCGTGTATATAGCTATTTTGTTTATGGATGATTTCTTTTTGAAATTTTATTATTACATAACGTTTTTTTTCTCCTGTATATTACTTGAAACTGAAGTCAAAGTAGCGAAATACCTATTGATATCAATATATCATTTTTCGCATTTTTGATATTACTGCTTTTGCATTTTCGTAAAAGCTTTTTTGCAGTTTTCGTTCGTGGACTAAATATTATGCAAATTACGAGCATTCTAACGCCTATTCTTGAATAGCGATAGAAGGTACTGCGTTTATCAGTCTCATATTTTAAGTAAGATCTCTATTGAGTATTCCAGATGCAAAACCAGTTATATCCAAAAATTCAAAAAAATAAATTTTGGTATCATCAGCTACTTTATCACTTTGGCTTCAATTTTAAAATATATAATAATGGATCAAAACCTTTATTTACTATTAAAAACTCTAAAAAAAAAGTCAGCAGAACCAAAAGTAGCTATATCCACGCTGAATACCAGATGCAAAAGCTGCTATGCAGCAAACGTGATTTCTGATTGGGGAGAGTGGCGGCCCGTGGTCGAAAATGTTAGTGCAGCCGAAATTATGTGAATCCCCTCCCCCCCCCCCCCCTCCCCCTATTTTCCACAACCCATACATGAACGGAAATTCTTTATTATTTACTACTCAAATCAAAGTTTCCTTTGAATTTTTACAAAATGGTAACATGCGAAAAAATTAGAAAACGCTTACTTATTTTTTTTAAATTAAAGCAATCCTCCTTTCTTTTAAACATGCGAATCGGTCAATTTTAATATTAACTTAAATAACGAAACAACAGCAGGACCATGTCCTGAAACAACAGCACATAGTAAATGTATCACAAAAACCATTTCCGTTTGGAAATATTCTCGAAGTTATCGTTTCACCCACCCATCCCAGTGTTTCACGGACGAGCCAATCAGCATATCGAAACTCAAGTGCAGTTAAAACAAGAAAATTCATTTCGGCTGTACCTTCTCACGAATGCAGTGCATTAGCATGGGGAGGAATCTCCATACTACGTTGAGGTTGCCATGGCAACGATGCAGCCGATTTCGAAATTCGCTTTTTGGCTGCAGTTTTGATTGAATGGAGTTTTTTCCCCTCCTGAATTGCATTACGGTAACAGGCTTGCTATTTATCGGAGATTTTGTTTACTACCGTAGAAATTTCATTTTCAATTCTAATCTTCATTTAAGAAAATTAGTAAATTATTTGGTTTTAGTTTTAAAATACACTAATAAATTTAGGTGCAGCCCGGCTGTACTTACTGTAGTAGGCGAGCCGCCACTGATTGGGGATATATCGGGTTTTGCTTCTTGAAGAAAAACAAGATGGCGACACATATATTTGCAAAACAGCTTCAATCAGTTGCAAAACAAGTTATGCGAAAATTAAAATTAAAACTTATTTAATAATCTGAGAACTTACATATTTTAATAACAAATTGTTGTAATGTATCGTAATTTTTACAAAAAAAAAATGTGCAGTATACGAATAAATACTCAGTAACAGTCTTTCTAAAAATAAATGAATCAGCCGTTTTAAAAAATCTACTTATTTTAGTATTTTCGAAATAAAACGTTTGTTTTTATAAATTTTGATTTATTTAGGTGCTGGAATATTTGCTGTATTTACGTTTGTTTTTATTTGTTCCGCAGATGATTTTTTTAATTAATTTAAACCTTTTGTTCTGTGTTCTAACAAAACCAGAAAATATTTTTTGTTCTCGAAATATGTTTTCTTGTTCACATTTTTTTTTAATAAAACAGGAACGAGATCAAAGTATAAGTTTAATAATGTGTAATTTATGTTTAATTTCCTATATACCCATTTCACCTCACCTTACCCTACTAGGGCAATTTTTCCAAGCAAAATTTCAAATTTCATGTGAATTTAAGAAACTTTATTACTTGTTTCGCCACTTATAAAATTCCTTACATTGAAGAAATCGGTCAATTGACGAAACTTTCCGGTAATTCTTATTCAACAATGATACTCTTAGTGTAACTCGAATATGTGATTAGGATCATTCCACGAACATGAGGAAACAAAGACAAAAGAACGAAAATGTGTGGGGAGCATTGTTTTCAAATAAATTTGTTTTGTAACTTCGTCGAAGTACGAAGTTAAGGTTACCTTATTACAAATTTAATGTAATTGCAGAATAGCAGGTTTTTTTTAATTTTTTTTTTTTAATTTTATGCGACATTTAGAGTTAATCTTTTATAAGGACATTTTGAATTTTTTTTTATTTGAATTTTTTCGAGAATTCAGTAACTAAAGTCGAATAATTATTAATTATAACTCACATGCTGAGTTACGTTTGCGTATTAGCCAATTTTAAACAAAATTTACTACTGCCCATTTATTTGACCAATTTCTTAGAAAATTTACGGCTGTCCATTTTCTTAACCAATTTCTTAGAAAATTTACGGCTGCCCATTTGCTTAACCAATTTCTTAGAAAATTTACTACTGCTCGATTGTGATCACGAATTTAGAGTCAGGAAATCGACAGTCACATGTCATGTGTCATAATTTTTTTCTCTCATATTTCTTTATATTGTTAAAAAAAAATCTGTATACAAATGTGTGAATTTTTCGCAACAGTTAGGGCCCATGGGCGTGGGGGAGACACTGCACTGACATTCCGATACTATAACTCTCTGACAACCAGCCCGATTGGCATAAAATTGGTCTTACTCGTTAAGACATTATGCGTGTAAAATATTGAAATAAAGCAAAACACATATGATGGATGAGAGCTTACGGTGTCAGACGGAACAACTTGTTTATCCATTTGATAAACGAAGTAAATTATATATAAATTGACGTTTCACTTAAAACCCTTCTGGCCGTGCTCAGACACAGTGATTTTTTTTTATAGTCATGTTTTTGTAAAGTTTCATCTTCTGTTCCACTGCTAAAATAAAGCGTTGCCCGCACGTGAGCCGCACGCTATCTCAGAGTGTCTGCGTTTGTGACACTGACGTTCATTATCGGTCATCCACACCACATTATCAGGCAGTCACAATCATCAATCGCGTATGCCTGAGTATTGAGAACAATCCTTGTGTTTAGGCGTCTCTTTTTTTATCCCGAGAATTCTTCTTTCCCGGTGTCGACATTTTGACGCATTATCGCGAAGCACGCTTTTCAATGGCTTTTTCACTTTTATCGCTGTATTTATAATGCAGTGCTCGCTATTCGGTTTGGGTCAATGCTGTTGGGAAAGGTTGAGATGTCATTCGGTAAGCGACATCTTTTAATCGGAAAAATTGCATAAGTTTGAGTGAACAACATTCTTGTTCTTATCTTATAGGAAAGTAGCAGCTTAGAAAAATATTTTGTGGGATAAATTCACACTAAGTTTTTTAAGTGAATGTGAAAGACATCAATTTCAACTTTCGCAAGAGTTTTTTTAAACTAAGTATATTTTAAAAGTTTTTTATTTTTTATTTCTTAAAATGCAAGAGAAGAAATTCTATATTCAGTCATATATATTATTTCTGTAGTAAAGATATTAAAGTATATTATTTCTGTAGTTTACACAAATAGCGTCTGGCTCTTTTACACCCCTTAGAAGCAACGGATCTTTACACTATGAGGTGTCAAAAGAAAGAGAATTTCATTAATCAGTGGCGAATCCTACTTTCATTTAAAATATCAACGGGGTTTTTTAATGCCTTTAAAATAATTCATTTTAACATTTCTTTTTAAACAAAACGTTGATAATGCTTCATCTATGAACAAGAGCATTAAACTTTTTTAATTTTTTGGCCATAAAAGATTTGCCAATATCTTTCACCCGAATGGGGGGGGGGGGGGGGGGGTATGCGATAATTATCAAACGGGCATGCTAGTATTATATAATCAAGGGTTTTAAGTGAAAAAATCTTTGGTATTAAAGCAAAACACATATGATGGATGAGAGCAAACAAGCAAAACACATAAAGTTTCCACAGAAATCGTAGGGCCGTAGTGAGGGAGAACTGTTCATGCGTTATGTAGGGATCAGGAAAAGAACGAACTCGGAGAGAAACTAGCCATTTAAAAAAAAAAAAACGTTTGAAAGAATTATTTCATAAAGAATAATCTTCTTAAAAAAATTCAGGAGCCTGAACGTGCATTTGTAGCGTTGTCGGTAGCGAGCGGGGAATTCGGAATAACTGGTTGCGGGTTCAAGTCCCGATAGGGGAACGTAAGTTTTTGTAATGTATATGCCGTAACAGGTTCCCTGGAAATGCGGGGCCAAGCAGATATTAATAACTGTAGTAACTTTTCGAACTTGCTTAAAGACACGGCTGTCTGTAAAAATTACGTCGATGTATTAAACTACGCTGATGACACTTCAATTCTTTTGTCCTAAAATAAATCCCAATGATTCATCAAAACAATCAAAATAAGTACCAGAAGAGAATGACGAAGGGAAAAAATTTAGGCCCATTCTACTCGGACGAGATAAACGCGCGCGAGATTTTGCAGATGCCTCTGCGATTGACGGATACAAATCACGTGGTTTGCGTGCACCAACCGCAGAGCCATCTACAAAAACTCGCGCGCGTTTATCTCGTCCGTATTGAATGGGCTTTTGATTTGACTTAGACGAAACTCTGAAGACACGACTCATTTCAAGGCGGCAAATTGCGAATTTTTCCTTAAGAAACAATTACGATGCACAATCATTAATGAATAGGAAAACTCTGGGAATGATTGACAGGTACCCCTCTAATCAATTCGGTAATATTTCCAATCAGTAATGGAGTATTTTTTTTGTTAAGAATATCCCATTTCCTTATTATCGCAAGTTTTCATGGTCCCTAAATACGTCCATTATCTCAGTCAACGCGTTGGGAGAAAATGTTATGTTTTCTCCTTTAAAAAAAAACAGTCGGTTGCAAATTTCAAGGAGAAACTAAAAATATATATATAATATTTTATTGTTTTCAATTATGCAAGGATTGTTTGAAAACGTGTTAAGTCAATTCAAAAGCAAATTCATAAAAATGTTGCATGTGAAATTTAAGGCGAAATATCGAATCACAATTTTCAACCCTAAGTTATTCCGAACTTTTGGAAGATCCATTTTTGATTATTGTTGTGATCTTGTTTCGTATATGATTCTTGAGATGCAATAAGAATCATAAATGGAACTTGCAAAAGGGCGAAATCACTTTTGAGTTGCAAATCGTGATTCAATTTGTCCATTAAATTTTCTCATACTGCATTTTTACACATTTGCTTTTGAATTAATTTAGCACTTTTAAGACAACCCTTTCAGAGTTTGCATTACATCTTTCTAAACTAATGAAGTTTGCGATTCTGTAATATATATATGAATCTTATAATTTACCATATTTATTTAATTTGTTTCATCGTGAATTATATATTCGATTTACGTTGGTTGGTTGAAAAAACATCGCACTTGAACTGCACAGTGGGCTATTGATGACAATTTGGGGTCTATCCTGAAGGAAAGACCCCGGATCACTGCCTCGTTTTTTTTAAACCATGGTCAGATGACAAGGACAACACCTGAACTGGCACACCACGCAACCTCAAGGCGTCAATATTTCGGTTTGGGACATTATGTTTTAACATGCATTTTTTGTTTCAAAGTATTCTTTAGTGAATTTTTACTTCCTCTTACAGACTTTATTTTTAATTTTAAATGTTATATTTTCTAATATGGATCTTTTGTTTCATCCCACACCACAATTATATGTTCTTTAAATGAATCTTCTCTACCATTCAAGATATTTTGTTTCATTCTAGATATTTTGTTCATTGTAGATATTTTTTTCATTGTAGATATTTTGTTCATTGTAGATATTTTGTTCATTGTAGATATTTTGTTCATTGTAGATATTCTGTTAATAATCTATTATTACTAATTTGTTAATTATCTATTATTTGTCAATAATATATTATATAATGAATCTTATGTTCTATAACCTTTTATATTGGAGAAATCTCTTATATCTCTCCCTGGTTTTTCCTTCGAGATAGATCCCGAACCGACGTGAATAGACCATTGTGAAGCTCTAGTGGGTCATTTATTCAACCAACCAAAAAGTGTGCAAACCAGCAAATGTGTAAAGTTTACGACTACTATTCATACCAAACAACAACGTTACTAACCATGTAGATAAGGAAAGGTCTTTTTTAAACATGTTAATTAACCTTGAGGCAGAACTTTTAACTAACTATCCAAATTTCTCCACTGGATATTTCACATCCCATGTCCTAATCCTTGTTTGAAAAGACGACAGAAACGCTCGAATCGTGGACGCTTTCAAGTGTTATTACCAAACCACTTTAATCTGTTGAAATGCATTTTATTCCTTCTAAGCCCCATACACCTGAATAAATATGCTTTTGAACGAGCATTTGGACACGGTTTTTCGTAAGGTGAGGAATTTTATTACAGCTCGTATGCCGGGAAAAGGAATAAAATCCTGACCATAAGTCTATTTCAATAATCGTAACAATTATGTGAAAAGAGACTGAGTTAGTCCGAGGGGGAATTAACATCGCGCTATGAAGCTACAAAATGTTCGATTATCGACGGTGTTTGAGCTAGTAAACGGAGAGTTGTGGGTTCGAATATCGTTTTGTGTGCACGGCGAATTCATAGTCGGAAGATTGAGAGTTTTGTTCCGCCATCGTCCGTCAAATCATGCGGAGGGGACGGGAGTAAAAGGGGAAGTGATAGGCACAAATTCAGGTGTGTGGGTACTATTATATCATAAATCAAGTATAGGGCGTTTAGTTCTGAGTTTACGCCAATGCGAATTTTGGGATTTTAACACAAAATATCTTCCAGCAAAAGGGTTCAATTAAAATAAAACTCACATTGTATTCTTCAAATATTTCTAAACCATCTCAAGGAATTTTATAATCATTTGATAGTTACTTTTTCCGGAACACGTCTTTAAAATCAGTCCGTATGCAGCGGTCATTGGTAGAAACTTGAGCGACACAAAGAGTAGATGTTTGAAAATCCTATAAATCCAGCGGGAATCAGCCTATGAGGATAAATGCCCAACCATCGCGAAGATGGACTACGAAGACCAGGTTGGCCAATAATCCACTTTGACATTTGAACCACGTAGGGGAAGATGAATGAGTTAAACTTCAGGCATATTCTGGACTATTTAAACACTGTAACTTCAGTTCTAATCAATAGATCGTTGCGACTGCGTTCTTAAATTAAGGAAACCGACGAGTTCTACAATTCTATTCGAATAATTGACAAAACCTATTGTGAGAAAATTGTGTGTAGTAGAAGATGACGATTTCTCGAAGATTTCACTGTAAAACCAAAATATCACTCTAAAGTTCAATTGCGATGTAGAAAAAGAAGTTCAAGACCAACAAAACGATCCCAATAAGTCTGAACTTATGACAAGTATGAAGAGATCTAGAGCTCACCGAAGACGCAAGAGGCGCAGACGAACTGGCACGCGACTTCAAAGTATTCACGAATCAAACCCAGGGAGGCCTACCCGATTGTTTTTGTAACTTTCTGAAGGTTGAGATTCACTGATCTAAATAAGACCTTCGTGTAACGAAAAAACGCAAAGCAGTCTGGCTCTTCAGAGAAAAATGCGATCGGCTGTATCCCAGACAAGAAAGGAGAGTGAAAGTCCTTGATGACCCTGCCGGTCACGGTTGCATGTTCTTCGGTAGCTGTTGAGCAGGCCCGTCGCACCGTGGGGGGGGGGGGGGGGGATCACCCAAAAATTAACTGGAAACCCCGAAAGTTGGGAATTTCAATTTCTAAAAACCCCGAGGTGGGAAAATTTATGCCTGAAGAAAATTCATATTATTAACAAATGAAAGCTAGGGAAGATTAGAAATCGCCCAACTTGTAAGATTACATTTAAATTAGACCTCAGAACGGACATTGCATTGGAATATGGGTGCAACAAATCAATGCTTGTGGGAGAACAGTTTAATTCCTAACAGTTAAAACCTAAAATATATATAAAAAAAAGATGAAAAATGACGGTAAGTTGGAACTGGGAATTTTCAGCACAGTTGATTTGAGAATTTCGAATAGTTGATTTGAGAATTTCGAATCGTTAAGTTGGGAAATTTCTTGTAGAAAGACCCCCCCCCCTCCCCCCTTTTAGGGCTATAAATTCCATCCGAGCAGTCGCTTGTGTTATCACAAACACCTTTCGAACAGTCATTTTAAGAATATCGCGTCATTATATATTTTTTTTCATTGGATTTAAATCTAATCTAAACCAAAATTAAATTCTTCAAATAGTTTTTTAAAAACCCATGTACAAATTCTGCAAATAATAATTTTTTTGTTTGTTTTTTTAAATTATGTACACGGTAAAACAATATATTTTACTTAATATTAGCATCACTACAACTTGGGCTACCAACTTTAGCTACAGTATATTGTAATATGTTTGGCTACATATATCGGCGTGGAAGAGTAGATAACGTTTGGGTAGATTTTCACATATCGAATTAGAAAAACAAAAAAGTTTGAGGAGATTTTTACATATACTCCGCAATGATAGACTTGAAAAAAACTGTTTTTCCTAGCACAACAACCCAAGTAGACAAAACCTACACTTTCGGCAAACTTTTTTTATTCTTATGCTACGAAGTGTGAAAATTTACCAGACCGGTTGCAAAACATCGACTTATTCCAAGAAAAGATTACCTAATGTTATTTTTTTTTTTTATCTTCAGGTAAAAAATTGTTTGATTTACGAAGAGCTAATTTGTTTTCTAGTGATCTGCAAACGCAAACAAAGTCGGGAAGGCGGGGCAAAAATACTTTTTTGTATTATTTTTTTTTTTTTTTTATATCCGAGGCAGAATCAGAGAGTCAGAACTAAACCTGTTGGATGAGTTCAGAGAATAGTAAAACGGTATTTTCGCATGTTCCAGCAATTCGTCCAAGGTCAAGGTTTTGCGTTACCGCATTTTATCGTTTGCTTCAATGGGAGTAAGAACCTCTCTTAGCGAATAGAAACGTCAACAACAAACTGGAGAGAATTGCTGTTTTATACTCGGTATATCAAATTTTAAGAATCATATAAAACAATTATTGTCCGATTAAAAAAATAAAGAACGTATTTTCTTAAAATAACTTCAGGTACGTAGTTTTTTACTTTCTTTATTTAATTTTTATTATCTTAAGAAATATTGCAATGTTTAGTTTTGCTTTGTTTACCATAAATAACATTCCTCGCTATACGAAATGTAAAGAAATTTTTGGGGCTAAAACAAGAATAACTCTTCATAAAAATAATAACTTTTCATATTTCATTAAAATCTAATATGAGTAATTTTTGTTCTTTACGTTTTGATAATTGACAAATGATTTATTGTATTTTTAGTGTAGTTTATTTTCAATTAAATAAAATAGAGCTGAACAAACATCTTGATGTTTTTTGCGGCCTCTGCAGATACAGTATAAATACAAAAATAACTATCCTGAAATTTAAAATAAATCATCAAAATAAATATTAGGTTTTTTACATTTTGAAAATTAACGACTGGTGCAGCATTACTGTATTTTTAATGTAGTTTATTTTAAGTCCTAATAGATTTTAGGAAAAATCAAAAAGTTTTTGAAATATGAATACGTTTTTTTAAATAATTTTCGAAGGCGCCAAATATTTGTAAAAATTGGATAAAGTTAATTTTTTAGTGGAAATTTTATAATTTACACTTGACTTTTTATAGATTTGTGTTTAAATGAAATATATATTATAGATCCACATTTTTCGCAAAATTGATTTTTTTTTTTTTTTTTGCAAGTTCTCAATGCAAGTACATCAGCTTGCAAAACGGTATTGACCAAAAGTGTCGGAATCCAGTCTACAAACTGCATTCAAAGTCATGGGTTTAGTTTCAAAAGTACGTAATTGTCAATCGTTTTTATCGTCTCCTGTAAAATTTATGTAAATGGATCTATCTGGTTTTGAAACTAGACTTGTTTATTTTGGATTCAGAAATCTGTGCTGTATTTACGTTATTATTAATTTGTTCCTCAGACGATTATTTTTAATTTCATTTAAAACATTCAATTATGTTCTAACTTTTAAAGCAAATTACGTCCATTTTGTTTAAAAAATGTGTTCTTCTTCTTGGTGACATCTTGTTTAATAAAACAGGCATGTAACTTAATATATTAACATATTAATAGTTTTAAATATCTTGTAACTAATTCTTGTTATTTATAAACTTCGAAATCATATTTTTGTAGAATATTGGATTTTTTCGAAGATCGTTAAATGTTTCCGAATTTATTATTTTTTAGAAATAATAATTTGGTTACCACTTTTATCCCACTTCGCAAATCATTAAAGAAAACTAAGTAAAGTAGCCTGAGTAAAAAAGATTAAATAAATCGACTATTAGGCTTGATTTACATCACTCAGAAATATAATTTTTTGCTGAAATATTCTTTATTAAACGAAGTACATTTTTTTAAAAAAGAATTAGATCAAAGGATTAGTTCAACAATATGTAATTTATATTTAATATCAACATACCCCACCTTACCCTACTTAATAAAACCCAATGAAGGTATTTTTGGCAGACAAAATTAGAAAATTCTAATATTGAAAAGTGTGGCCTAGGTTGTCAAATTGTCTACAAAATTGATATTGAACAAAAATTTCTTGAACCACCGTTTGGAAAAACATGACCGTGACCGTGACTCTCTGTGTTGTATGACTTCAAGCTGATTTGTATTCATAATTACCAACAAACCCATGCTCTCTTTAAATATGTTGCTACAAGGATTTTATATATTCCAAGAATATTATAGTTTTTCCTTTAACCTTACATGGTCAGATAAAACCTTTTTTAATTGTCCCCTTCCTTACAATGGGAGAATTAAGTTTTCCTTGTAGAATTGACACTTTCCTTGTTATAAATATGACTGCGAATTTATTGTCAATCGATAGGTATTCTAGAAATTTTCGAAAGTATCGATTCGATTTCTAAATAAATTAAAGTCATTATAATTCCTTGACATTGAACTTTTCCTTTATTTCGCAATGTCGTCATTTTTCTTAATTGCACTGTGAAGTATTTTAATGTGATGTTTATTTCAATACTTGAGATAATCAAACGTTTAAACCAATTGGAAAACAATTAAATCGTCTTTAGATTTTAAACAGCTAATTTCGCTTGTCCATATAAAGTACATTAAGCTATTCATTGTTCATTATTTTAATCTTTTGTCAGCTGTCTGGCCTGACGAAGTTAGCTTAATAACACACTCTCATTTTTGAGAATTCTGCTATCAAGCTACTTTTGTCAATTTCGAAAATCGTTTCGTCATTGAATCGCTTTATTTTTGACGAAACAAGAATCTTCACATTTTTAAAAGAAGATTACTTCGGTTCATTTTCGGTGGTATAAAGCTCATTCGGTTCTAATGTTGATTTTCATGTGTATATTGTCACAATTCCAAAGAGCTTTTCTGGCTCGATTGATAGCGCACGTGATTTCGGCTCAAGAGATCCCTGGTACGGGTCGAGCCGTCGATTTTTATTTGAAATTGTCCTCATTTTTGAAAAAATAAATTAATTAAAAAAAAAGCCACAAAATAAGTGTCCTTAGAGTGACGAAATATTTAATAGGAGCATTTAGCAGACGTCTGTTTCGTCAAAAATAACGAATTTTCATAAAACAGGCTGTATCGGTGACAAAACCGTAGTAGGATACATGAAATGTCTTGTGAATGCTGCAGAGAGTGTATGGGCACTATGAAAACATTTTAACAAATTAAACACTTATAAGCTCTACAACTCCTTATAAGAACCGGTTTGGGTTAGGTGGATTATACTTTCGTCAAATGCAACCACTTCTACTCAAATCCACCAACGTATACTGCCAAGCTTCGCCTCTGTGAAATACGCGTGCTAGGCTAAATTTAGTTCTACATGCGTGGCGCGGCAACGGTGCCATCCGCGCAAGCGCACTACATACTTCCATTTTAGAAAACGACACCGTATTAACCAAACTGAGAGACGTTTCACGTCAAAATGAGCATGCAGTTTTAAAAGTGCTACAATTCTATAATTCCAATTTGGAAGGTTTTTAAATTTGAAAAATATTTTTATGTAGATATTTTTTAAAAACTGTTAAATTATGTGTATTGCTGGTTCGTTTTTTTTTTCTTTCTAATTTACGTTACAATCATTTTCAAGAATAAAAAAATATTTTTTTAAATCCTAAATTATAATTGTCTGGCCTGATCCGTCTGGGCCATAAAGCCTCCCGAAGACCATACGGGCCAAAAAATTATTTGCACGTCGTCGATCAAGAAAGGGTTAAATGCAAATTTTGCTTAGTTTAAATGAAAATTATAATCTTGGGTTTCAAATAATTTTTAAGGACATGCCTATCCATTCCAACATCATTCGAAGCTTAGTACTATCACATAATGTGCTTTGATTGCAAATATTTTTCACAACTGATGTTGACGATGTCCTGTCAACACTATAGATTCTCGACGTTTTTCGCGATCCAGTATCTAAAGGTATCTCGAAAAAGTGAGATAGGGTTGATGAACGTGAACATCGAGATGAATTGATAATGTAAAATGGCGGTCGCATGTCGTTTATTCCACCGGCTTATATTCCTTATCTTTTGATTAAAGGGAAACTGAGGCTGTCAAAGTTTCCGCAAGCAATGCTTGTTTACTTCCGTAAACATGGAAGGGGTTTTCGAACTATTTAAGTAAACCAAAGCAGTTAAAAAGTTACTCACTGCATATTATACGGAAGTCATTTTTGGTTGAAATTGTTGAAAGCTAATCCTTTTTGATAACTTGAATAATGGTGATCGCAAATTGACATTTTTTTCCCGAGATAAATCGCTTTTTAAACAAAAATTTTAAAGTTATCTACGTGGTAATATTGTCTAACAAAATTTTCAAAATTCTAATTTTTTTTATGAAAGGCATAAATTATTGGGAAGTTAAGCCAGTTTCCCAAAATATTGAGTGGGGGAGGGTCTCAGGCTTAATACAAGTTTAAGCCTATATGTATAGCCATCATATTGTATTTAGAAGAATCCGTTGTGCGCTGGTTATCCTTAGCATGTGTGCACTGATTAGTAATTGAATGCGTTCTCTTCGCGACCAAAAGATATCCACCGTATATAAGGGATTGGTACACGTGAATCATGAACCGCCTTTAATAGCCCACTGTGTAGCTCTAGGTACGACATTAATTCAACCAACCATATAAAAATTTCATGCCATTACTTATCGTAGCTAAAATAGTTCTGAGAGTGGGGTGCCAACTCGTTATCAGACTGTATGTTATTCCCGTCATCTAACTGTGGTCCACACTATAAAGCCCACTGTGTAGATCTAATGCTCTTTTAAAATAAACCAAACTTTAATCGTTATCGTATTATTTGACACAACCGGAAGCGGAAACAGGCATGAGAAAAAAGCATGATTCAAAATGAAAACATTGCCTAGTTCATGAACTTTGGTAATGCATCAAAAGGTATGACTTTTTCTCAGGTATTAGTTTTCTGAATCTGTCAAAGGTTTTAATAAATGTTACTTTTCTTATCCAGTTATATTTACTATTAAAAGCATTTCATATAACTATGTAATATCACAATGCGGGTTTGTTAGTTTCATTGTTATACCGTCCCTTTTTTTGTGTGTAAATTTAAGAGATTGCAATTAATAAAATTTAAACCTAACGCGATTTATTGAATGTTTTTAAAATTTGACAGTTATTTTTGATTATTAAATAACAGGTTACTTGTCCCACTCAGGGGCGGATCCAGGCTTGGTTCTCAGAAGGGGCAATTATTGGTTTTAAAAATTTTAATATTAGAGAAGGCTATATATTAAAAGACAATTTACAAGTTTTATTGCAGAAAAATCCAATTGTTATTATTTAAAAAAAATTAGATTTTCTAAATATAATTTATATTTGTCATTAATTAATGTAGATATAATAAATTAATCGCATTGGTTCTATATCTACATTGCAAATACTACAATTTATTTTCAAAATGAACAAAAAATTCAATTTTAGTTAGTGTAAGTTAGAAAATGTCGAAAGTGGTAATTGCCCTTAATGCCCTATACCTAGATATGCCACTGGACCCACTATTGAGGCAAAGTTTGAAGGAAAAAAAAACCTTCATGAATTATTCGTTTCTTTACAGAAACTATGTAAACTTTACATAAAACAAAAGAATTAGCATAGGCTTGGTCGTAATAGTACCAAGCTCATAATCGGAAGATTGTGAGTTTGAATCCGATTTTGTGATTACAGATAAATCATGATTTAAGAGTAATCAGTTTAGTTCTTCATTGTCTGCCAAAACCACTCTTTGTGCAGATAGAACTGGATCCGAAATCCACATTCCAGCATTAGGTGCAGGATTTTTCATTCCAGGAGAAGTGTTGCCCTCACTATCTAACTATGGTTCAAAATTACGAGGCAGTGTTCTCAGGTGCTTCCTGTCAGATAGTTCCCAAACAAGCACTAATAGTTCATTCTGTAGCTCCAGTGGGATGTTTATTCAACTAACCAACACAAAAGAGGAATGGCATTTTTAATAAACAAATCAATAAATATCATTTCCAAAACACAAAAATTGTAAAATTAAAGAACTCCGTCAAATAAAATTTCATCAACAACTTTGGCTATGAAGGTCTAGGGCTTCCATCGAGATATCGATGTCACCTAAACAGGTGGAGTTACTTGCTGTAGAATAAAACAAGGACAAACACGGATATAGAAAACTTACTTAATATCATACGAAACTATTACTAAATATACAAAGTAATAAGTAATTACAAAATATCGAATGGTCAAATTAGCATATATAGGGACATAATTTAGACACCTTGGCAGATTGTCCCCTTATTATTTACTTTAACCACAAAGTTCTTTATAAGAAATAGCTTGGAAAAATTAAAAACTTTCATTGCACAAGTATGGCATTGAATTACCTAATGGAATTCAAATTGGTTTGAACAATAGTGTGTAACATTCTTTGACAGAATGCTTAAGTTTAGTCTACATGGTATAAGTAATTTAACTTTAATGACTAAATTATTTATAGATTGATAGCTGTTAAAATTTAAATTTTATTTTTAAAAATAATTAACGTATTTCTATTGTAGAAAATCGTGTTACTATGTGTGGTTGGGTTGAAGCTTGTACCATTCCTCTTATCATATAAATAATTGAAGTACCTTTCTTGCTTGTGCATAGATAAGAATGTAAGTTTCAATACACTTGACATTGGAATCTTCTAAATTGTTGACCTATAGTTCAAGTGCTATCGTTTCTTATCTAGTCAGGAGCTATATTTAAAACACAGTTTCTAATGTAGGGCACAATGTTATTTTTTAAGTTTGATTATCTTATCTTCGGAGAGCAGGACTTCGGTTTGATTTTGATGATAGCTTTTATTTGGCCAGAAGTTATTGTTGAAGGGAGAAATTTCCTGAACTTAATGTCAGTATTAAAGTTAGTTATTAGTTTTACTTAATTAACTTAAGATTTATTATTTTGTAGTATTTATTTTTAATTATAATTTGAATTTCCTTGTTTAAATTTACTGAATTTTTTTATGATTTTAATTTGAATCTAGTATTATCAATTTGTAAGCATTCAAATACCATATTGCCTATTGTTAATGGCATAATTGTATGTTTCCTGTTTGCATTGAATTTATTGCTTGTTTTCAAGATAATTTGCATAATTTTTACAAATGCAACTATTTCCTTATAAAACAATTGATTATCCAATAATTTGAATTATAGCTACCATTAATCACAAACTATTATGATTAATTTAATGACTTATAATTTACTAAAGATATATAATATAATATTGACTTATAATTTACTAAAGATATATAATATAATATTGACTTATAATTTACTAAAGATATATAATATTGAGAAGTTAAATTTGTGTTTGTTTATGAAAGCTACTTTAATTTACTATATTTTAACTGTGTTAGATCATTTTAAAAATTGTAAGCAAAAGCCTAGTTATTAAAGACTAAGGATTTGTTAAAGCAAATAAAACTAAATAGAAAATTCCCCCTTTTTTTTTTTTTTTAAGATTTTTTTTGCACAGCTATATAACTGCATCTATTACAAAAAACAACAACAACAAAACAGAATTTTCATATGTATAGATTAGTCACAGTGAAATGCTTTGTATATCATTTATGGTAGATTGTTTTTAAAAATATATAATACAGTAAATCTTTTGTTCCATTTTTTAATTTATTTTCTTTCCATCTCTTTAGGGTTTTGCTTTTTGATGTTCTCTGAAATATAGCCATGGCAGAAAGTTATTCCTACTTCCCAAGCAGTCTTCACAGCAATGCCACCTACGAAAGCCTAGGAAGGGATTTACTCAACCTATACTTTCAGCACCAAGCAGTATTATGGACTGTGGCTTTACTTACTCCTATTGTGGTAAGGCTTTAATCTCTTTTGTTTTGAAGTAATGAGAGACTGTTCAAAGATCATGCCATGTCTATATTCATGACTACATTCATTTCATGACTATATTCGCCATCTCTTCTCTTGTAAAAAGTTTTCCATTCCCGATTCAGGCTGCAGGACCCTACTTTCTGCTTCGCTAGGCTAAACTGGAAAGCATTCAACTAGTCATTGATTGTTTTGAGAAAAATTGCCTCAAAGACTCAGACTTGTTGCAATGTTATGGAAATCACAGAATTGTTTGATTTGGAAAATTAGATAAGCCTAACGACATCAGTATCTATTTCAATTAAAAGTTTCAAATTGATATATTCAAAATGTTGTTTTTTTAATAATAAAATTGCAATTTGTCTTTCTTGAACCGAGCCACAGATATGTTTAGGAACAGATGTAGTATAAAGAATTTTTTTGTGACATGAAATGTTGCCAAAAGTTCAAATAGCTAAGGATGCAGATATTTCATCTTTTCCCTTTCCTGGTCTGAAACCTATGAAATGCATTACATTTTATAGCATTTAACTGTTTTTATAATAAGTGTTTAACACTCAATAGTTGTTTTTCCCTTTTGCTGATTTTTTTTTCTTTCAAAATACAGTAGAACTCCAATTATCCAGATCAATTGGGAACCAGTTCCCATAATTAGATAATTAAAATATATATATATATTTCTTAGTAAAAAAACCAAATTTTACTTTAGTCAATGTAATTTAATGACTATTAAAAACAATATCATTCACCCATTAGAAACTTTTAAAATGTGGATTTTGCTGATTTTTTTTCTTCTCAAAGCGATTTGGATAATTGGTGATCCACTTTGTTTCATTCGGATAAATGTAGTTCTATTGTATAATTGTCATATAATAAAACAAATTTTTTTGTCAAAAACATAGAGAAACGATTATGTAATTTGTTTCACAATGATTTAGGTATTTTTTAAAGTGAAAATTTACAATTAACAGTATTTAGCACTGCTAAAATTTCGTCTAACAAGACCCCCCCCCCCCCCCCCCCACACACACACACTGATTTTAACAATTTGCATATGAAGATGTGGGTACAAGGACCAGATAGCTCTAAGCAATGACTATAGAGCAAGAAGCAAGAAAAGGAGCTGTACTTTTGTATCATACGATGCAAGAAAAATGGTTTTTCTTCTGTTCTAAACAATTTTGAAAACTGGAGCTGTCTGATTCTTACACTCATGTCTTCATATATTTTTAATAATAATGAAGACATTTCTAAAATTTCTTATTAATCTGATACTTGCATTAAGTAGCATGAAAGAAAAAATTTAATGTTAGAAACTGTCTGACCATTCTGTGATCACAAATATTTGAGTTTTATACTTTTATTAAATTTTTTCAATTAGTAAACAAATATATTGTATATATATATAAAATATAAGTAAAAATACTGAAAGATAAGTGAGAATGTAAACTACAAAAATATGAAAGATACATGCCAAAGTGTTTTCCTCTCTTCGTCCACGAGGCCGAAAAGAACAACAAAGGCTAGCAAGGATTTCTGATGGCTACCTAAGCGTAAAATTGGTAAATTCCTAGTGTACGGTGCCCTGTTGTCGCCAAGTCCGAAAATTGGCGCCAAGGCAAAAATGACGTGTTTTTTTTTTGCCAAATCAAAATGGCGATTTGGTTTGGTTAATTAACGTTGCACTAGAGCCGCACAGTGGGCTATTGGCGACGGTTCGGGGCCTATCTCGAAGGAAAGACCCGGGAACGTTGCCTCGTATTTTTGAACCATGGTCAGATGACGCAAAATGGCGGACATTGCGTTGGTCATGGTGTTTACAGGCGATCCTTCGGGCAGTCGTTGATCGTTAAATCAACATTTTATATGAAAATTGGAAACAATATCGGATCCAGGAAAAATGAACTGCTGCAAAACGTTGAGTAAAGTTTCCGATTTCCGGTCGTCCACGGCAACCATGAAGCACTTGTTGGTACCGGATTTAATCCCTCCAAACACCCACTGGCCTTCCACATGCTTGCTCCGGTTGTACTTGCGTTTGCCGAACTTCGACTCGTCCATCTCAACAACGACTTGCTCTCCACCGATAGGAACAGGATTATGAATGAACCACTCCGTACATACCTCTCGGCAGAATATCATCCAGTCAGTGACTGTCTGTTTCGCTAGGCGCATTTGCTGCATAACAATCCGCCAATTTGCCTTTCAATTTCCAAAAATACTTGCTATTCAAATAAACATCGTCAATACCGCGTATACATCGTTAGCTCAGAAAAATCAAAATCACCACGTAGCCGGCGAACGTCCATTCAAAAATGGCAGAAATGCGTGAAACCAAGGCTAAACTAGATGCGCTCGAGCAGCTACGTGGGTAAAAAATTTAGGGTTGCCATAGAACATGATATTTTCTCACGCGTCAAGTAGGGTTGCCAAAATATAAACTTTGTCGCCAAATCCCATTTGGCAAGGGCAGCGGACACTAGGAATTAACCGTAAAATTTATCCGAAACTTAGCCAGACTTCCGACGCCTGCTGAAGTAGAAAAGCAAAAATGAACTACGAAATCACACACCAAACGAAAAGCAAACACCCGACAAAAGAAGACAAATGTTGCCGAAAAGCAAAATAAATAACAGTAAACATAAAATTGTAATAAGAATAAGCAATTTAACATGACATAAAACAAAAATTTAACACACTACAACCTTTGCCTCCGCTTCAGAAGGATCAAGGATTGAAACTACAAAACCAGTAGGGAAACCGTTTAATTTTAGTTTTATTTTAATCTCTGAAATCAAACCCTGTTTAGAATGACATATATGAAATCCCTATTTAGAGTTATCACCCTGTTCAGAGTTAAATAGGAAATAATTATATTTTTATGTACTATGTGTCTCTCTCTTTCTATGTAATATATATATTTGCATTTCATATAATAATACATCACATTCTCTTTATAGGTAACCTTTTTGTTGCCCATTGTCATGCTGGCGCTAGTGTACATTTCTGCGCTGTACCTGAAAGCGTACCGATACTACTACAAAATCAATGGATACACTTTTACTCCAAAGTCCTGGGAAGCAGCTAGGTATTGGTTAGCATACATTTGGGATGCTCAAGCAAGGTTTTGGTATGGTATGTACAAATATTTAAATCAATACAATTTGAAATAATTTGTAATTGAAAATATCAGTTATAATAATCTTACATGTAAAATGAGAGCAGTAACTGTCATTTGGGAGATTTGTAATTTAGAAATAATATAATCGTAAGTCTTGTATCCGAAATCGTCAAGACTTCTGTCATTCCTGATTTCAGATCATCGCAATATTTATAAATATTCCATACTCTTTATGCAAAAGCAAGAACGGATTCCCACAGCAAATTTTAATTTTCTTTAACAAGGATACCAAATATATTCAAAGAAATCACTAAATTAGAGAAAAAGGGTTTCTAGCTGTTATTTTATTGGAAACAAAATTGCTAAATCTATCAGTAATGTTTTACTATTATTGATTACATTATTGTAGCAGAATTGAAATTTCTTAAGATTCCGTGCATTCTGGGATTGTCATTTTGTGTGACAAGAAGCAAGATGACTTTGGTTTAAATGGATGCATGTCCATTGCCCACCTAGTAAACTTCATCCAACGTTACTATTTCAACCAGCCGATTTGTTATGAATAAGTACTGACTATTATTTCTTCACATTATGAGTTTATCCATTTTGATTGTGAAAGTGAGAGGTAACTTTGTGATGTTTAAATTAATGCATGCCCCTTCTTGTGGGGGAGGGTCAACTAGTTCCATGCCCTTAATATTTACCAATATAAAAAAAATGCTAATGAGTAATTAGCCATTAATTTGTAATTAATTAACAATTGTTGATTAGCAATAATTTGTTAATCACCTAGTTCTTTGCATATATTTCATAAGAAATTAACATTTTGTTATTTTTTAAAATTAGGATTAACACAATTTTCATAAATTGTATGGGGAAAAAAAATTGTCAAAGATCTTATTAGGGTTATTGGTAGAAAATTTTGACTGGAAATCATATGGAGATACCCCATTTCCTATGCCTATGTACCTTCCCATTATTTTAACCAATGCAATATCATTAAAAAATATTTTCTGAGAACAATCTGTTAAAAATATATCATGAGGACATTTTTCACCTCGGGTGTGTGTTTTTATTTGCTATATAACTGTTGGAGTTCTCCTCTATATTACCCAATGTAACTTTAGCAAAGCATTACACAAGATTGGATCTAAGATTTGCATTTGGAGGGAATATGAGCAAAACTTATTTTTTAAACCCTCTAATGCTCAAGTTTGGAATCCTAAAATTCTCAAGCAAAGCATCCGTTTTTTTAATTCATTAGCCAATTTATGTTTCCTGTCATTGGTTAACCCAATCTGAACTTTGGATAGGGGGCTTTATTTTTCTGTCCAAAAGAAACTATATTCGTTGTTATAATGAAGAAAATAACATTGCTTAAATTGTATATCAAAATTGAGAGTTTTAATGGTGGTCACTACATCAACGGGTAATTATTGTACAGAGGGTCTACTGTAGTAAATTCTTTTGTACTCAAAACCACCTCCACAAAAAATTATGGTTGGAGCCGAAACCGCCACTGCTGGCATTAATTTTTGTCTCTCAATTTGCCCTTCAAATAAACTTATTTATGACTTGTCGGCCTTTTTAGTCTGTTTTCCTTCCTTCATTAGAATGTTGCTTGTTGTAGGTTATGAAATCAAAGGGCTCGAGAACATCCCAAGTGAAGGCCCTGCTCTTATTGTGTTCTACCATGGCGCCATGCCTGTGGACTGGTACTACTTGCTGGCCAATAGCATCCTGCACAGGAAGCGGACTATTTGTGCAGTGGGAGACAGGTTTCTCTTCAAAGTGCCAGGTTGGTTTGATTGTGCAACAAAATGCTAGTTTTATTTCAAGTGAATTTTCAAATGTTTGTTGTCATTTTAATAGTAGAAATGGATTGTTTTGTGTAGAAACAATTAACGAAGTAAGTAGCTTAAGGAAACGTCCATTGTTACTCTTGTGACGGTCAGAAATTTTTTTCATAAAAACGTACATTTTTTACAATACAAAAATTGAAACAAATTTCTCAACCTAACGATTCGATATTCCCAACTCAACAGTGCTGAATTCCCAGTTCCAACTTATAAGCATTTTTCATCTTTTTTTTTATATATATTTTAGGTAATAAACAGTTCTCTCACAAGCATTGATTTGTTGCACCCATATTCCAATGCAGTGTCCGTTCTGAGGTGTAATTTAAATGTAATCTTACAAGTTGGGCGATTTCTAATCTTCCCTAGCTTTCATTTGTTAATAATATAAATTTTCTACATTCATAAATTTCCCCAGCTCGTGGTTTTTAGAAGTTGAAATTCCCAACTTTCTGGGTTTCCAGATTATAGTTGGGTCGTGCTCCCCTCTGTGCGACGGGCCTGCACAGCATGCTAAATCAATAAATCTTTATGAATGGAAAAAATAAATCTGCAACTGTCCTATAAATTACTTTGAAAGTTTTTATGAAAACCACAAATACACACATTCCGAGAATCTGCTGTCATAATTGTTCTGTAATTTTAAAGTAAAAAAAAAATTAAAATCATTCATTTTAATAACATGAATGAATGCATTTAATTTGTTTTAAATTTACAGAATATAATTAATTATGGACAAACTACTTAATAACTTATTCTTAAAAAGGGACAAACAACTAAACTTAAATTATTGTTTTTGTTTTGGTCTGAAGACAACCTATTTTATTTAGAAATGTTATGCTCTTGTGACACAGTCATTTGTTACTATTGTGACAACACAACAGAGGATGTTCTATGTATGACATACAAAAAAAAAATGATGTAAAATATGTATTATTCCACCAAATCAGAGATTAAAAGGTTTAAAGTAAAAATGTTAAGTAGTTTTTACAAATTAGAAACTTTTATATGATTTTTGTTACTCTTGTGACAATTAAACATCGCTATTACATACATTTAAAATTTTATTCAAAAGCTAATCTAAAATATTTCAATTGCATATATATGATAAATATGGAAATAGATTATTAATTTATATATATATAAGGATTTCAATTAATGAACAAAATTAAGAAAATAATATACTATAATCGAAGTGACATTTTTGGCTCCAATATAAGTGAAGAAATATATCAACTTTCAGAACAATTTCACTGCAGACTATTATTCTTATGAAATAATACCTTACAAATTCATATCCATCAACTTTATAGGATTAAATTGATATAAAACATTTAGCTTTTGGTTAAAATTTTAATTTCAGTAAAAAGTTTCATTTTTGGTGGACGTTCCCTTAAATTTTAAAATAAAAAATACTTTTCAATGAAACAGGAAAAGATTTATTTACATTTAATCTGAACCATCTCTGAAATATATTATAATGGATAAAGTTGTCTTATATTTCAACCTTCTGACATTCAGCGACATACATCTCTAGTTTTTTAAGCAATTTACAGTAATTTTAAATTATTCAAAGTTGTAAAGAAAAAATTCATCTACATCATTGAAGTATCTTATTAATGATATGTCCATTGAAGTATCTTATTAATGATATGTCCATTGAAGTAATAAAATACACATTTGTTCAAAATATAAATTATTTTGGAGTAAAAACCTTCTAGTTTTAATATTTTTTACGACTGTCAAAAGCTTAAAGTCAAAGTTTTTAACATTAAGTTTAAAATACTTTTAACTAAAATAAAGTTGGCTTGCAGTAATTTTCAATACTATTCTTTTATTAACCCTTTATCATTACTTTGTGTATTCCCTGGCATTTTTTTTTAATAATTTATTTGCTTGTTATACTGTTGCATACTAATCAATATAAACTAGCATTCCCATGCGATAAATATCTCATGAACAACCCCCCTCTTCCACACATACTCATTCAGATGAAAAATATTTGAAGAAATTTTATGGCCAAAAATATCAAAACAGTTTAATCGTCTGCTCATAGATTTAACAAAAAAAACCTGTTAAAAAGAATTGTTTTAAATACATTTTTAAAAAAAAGTGTTCACTCTAGAAATAAAAAAGGGCCGGCGCACTGTTGGTAGTAAAAGGGCACCCCGTTTTTGAAAAGGCACTTATTGTTTTTAAAAGGGCACTTTCAAAAAAAAAGTTTGATGTGGGCGTGGCCACCATTGACACATCGGACCCGTGACTAAATAAAAAAGTTTCGATTTGTTGGTTGACATTGCGCTAGAGCTACATATTGGACTAGTGTTGACGGTTCGAGGCCTATCTCGAATTTTACATTGAAAAATCAGTGTTTTCCCTAAAAATCAAATCTGTAAGTATCCCTAATCAAACTCCTTACAAAACTGATAAAAAGGCTACTCAAATCCAAAATTTGGTTAAAAAAAATGTATAATCTTGCAAATACGCCCTAAACCATCTCCTCTTTAAAAAAACAAAGAAAAAAACTTAGCATTTCATATGTGGGCGCATGCAACCAATAGGATTCGTAGAAAGCCCTGTGCTCGAAATATTGGAATCATCGCAATTGCACAACACGGGTAGTTAAAAACGAATTTGTTTTTCTACTGTCATAATTCACTTAATTCCAATTTAAACAAAACAAAATTAATCTATGCCTTTTTTAAAGACAGTTAAGGACGCTTGTGCTTGACTGAAAAGGGCAAGAGAGGCGGAATTTTTTCAAAAGAGGGCGGCATTTTTGAAAAAGGGGCATGAGGGCGCTATTAAGAAGAAAAAAGGGCGGGCAGGGCGGACCGCCCTTCAAAAAACGCCTAGAGTGAACACTGAAAGAAACCATTGATATTTAGGAGATAAGAGTACAATTTGTCACTGGTACATGAAATTCTATTTCTTTTGATATATCAGGTGTTAAGATTCATTGCGTCTAATGGGAAGAAATCATATTTCTGAAATGTTTCACGTAAAAACCCTTCTGGCCATGCTCCAACACAGCCACAAATTATTTTTTTACCCTGATTGCCTCTCTCTAAATCTTCACAATTCAATATTTAGTGAAAATAGTAATTTGGTCTTTCTTTAACAGTATATTTTTTCTATTTATCTCATGTGCTTAGTTTTGAAATATTACTTTAATCTTACTAAAATGTTTCAAGTCTCGTTAAATTTATGATTAAACTTGTCTTTCCTGTAAGACGGTAATAAATACTGTGATGAATATTTCTTTTTCCCAGCATTTGACGCCATAATCGACTGCTTCCAAATCTACCCTGGGACGATCGACACCTGTGCAGAAATCCTGAAGAAGGGAAACCTCCTGGCCATTGCTCCAGGTGGGGTGCGGGAGGCCCTCTTTGGGGATGAGACGTACCCCCTCATCTGGGGTACGCGAAAGGGATTCGCTAAAGTTGCCATGGAGGCTCAAGTGGTGAGTATTGCAGTTTTCAAGTCTAGATTATGTCCTTAATGGTAGAGTCTGTCATGCACATTTATAAATAGTTATGAGATTTTAACCTATAATTTCTTTCAAAGTAGTTTTCAAAATATTTATGGAGTTACCCTAAAACATTACGAGTAAAATGTCAAATTCAGCAATTACTTATAATTACACTATAATTAATTATCCTTATTTGAAAGATAATTATTTGGCTAATGAATACCCTAATAAAGTGTTTTAATCATGTGAGCGATATGAACATTTCGTGTATCTCCAGTTTTCCCAGCAATACAATAAATATCCAGCATTACAATAAGTTTGAAATCCTCTTCTACTAAGATAGGGATATCATGTTAAACAGAGGGAGTTAAACAAAGGTATTTTTAAATAAATATCTGTATCTACCATAATTCTTTTTATTTTTGAATTAAAAATAGAAATTCCAAATGTGCTAATGTTTTTTTATAATTTCACTTTCATTTTTTTACTTTGTTTCAGCCAATTATTCCAGTATTTACGGAAAATATCCGAGAAGCATTTTTTACTCTCAGTTTTGGAAAAAGTAAGACATTTTTAACTTTTTTTTTGAAAATCAATAAATATTTTATTATACCATTAGTGAAATTATATAATAGAAATTTTTTTTATAATTTTAAACACCGTCTTAAGTTTATTGGGCATTGGATATGGTAAAAATGGTGATTGTAAAATTTTCGCAAATTAAAATTTATATACTAACCTGGTCTCTGACTCAGCATATTGGGGATTGGTTTGACCAATTCCCAATATGTAATTCAATGTATGAACATATATTGAAAGTTACTAGTAAGCAATTAAAATGATTAACTAAGTTTTATTTTACATTTAGAAAATATTGTATAGCTACATTGAATTGTGCATAAGATTGTAATATGATCAGATTTCATTTGCGATTCGCATTGATTTGTCAATTTGAAATACTAGAAGATTTGGATTAATTCTTTAATAAAAGTCTCATATAGATAAAATATTGAATTGAGCTATTTTTATATCTTTTAATCTTACTAGATATACCAATCTGAGTATTCCCTTTATTAATAATAATGAGCAATCACATTAAAATTTTAATTATATGAGCAATCACATTAAAATTTTAATTATATGAGCAATCACATTAAAATTTTAATTATATGAGCAATCACATTAAAAATGGAATGTAGACATTTGATTCTTTTCACGTTATACATTCAAACCAAAATTATATATAGGCTGTGAAGATAAAAATCTAAAAGCTTTTTTAGGATTTTGAAATGTCACTAATTATATTTATTCTTTATAAAATGTTTCTATTTGTAAACCTGCTCTAATGTTATGGTTATGTTTGTGTAGAACGACTTCGTAGCATCTATGAAAGTACTAGAATACCCTTAGTTCCAATATATGGAGGTTTTCCTGTGAAACTGAGGTAAATAACATTAAATTATCTTTTATACATTATTTAACTTTTCGTTCTGTGTTGTCCATAAAAGAAACATTAGCTGCCTGTGTCGGATTCGTTCTTTTTGCCCATCAAAAAATAATCTTAAATAAAAAGAGGACTGGTGCACATTAAATCTGTAACGATCCAAATGTCCTCATGCATTTGTCAGGGTATTAGCAAAGGTGTTCTCATAATCTGACCATGGATCAAAATTACAAGGTAGAGTTCCTGTGTGATCCTTCATGATAGATCCCAGACCAAAATCTGTCATTTGATTTTTTTTATTTAATCTTTAACATAATTTATCTTTATCAAAGAATCATAACATTGGTTAATAGTCGCAATATTTACAAATATGGTTTGATTTGTACACAATATTAATTAAAATAAAGTACTGTCTACTATCATGTATTTCTACTTCACTTGTAAAACATTTGGGGGCTGGTACATATTAAATTTGTCATGTTCCACATTTCTGAAGGTCAAGGTGGGGAAATATGGATAGTACCAGATTTAAGTTATTGTTCTTGTCATCTAACCATGTTTGAAGATGTCCCAGTAGTGTTCCTGGGTCTCTTCATCTAGACAGATCCTGAACTGTGACTAATAGGTCAATGTATAGCTTTAATGCAATACAACCAGCCAAGTCCATGTTTTATATAATTTGCATCAGTCTTTAGTAATGTATATCATTGCCTTTAGTATCTTAAGTAAACTTTCAGCATTAATTACCTTTTTTCTGTTCATGTTGATAATCTGGGATGATGCTGTTTTCTAGGACATTTATTGGCAAGCCAATTGAATATGATCCGTCAATTACTCCTGAAGCAATGGCTGAAAGGGTAAGCTTTCTATATAATAATTAAACAGAGAGTCTGTCTTATATGACAACCAAACAGCCTCTTGTACTGCATAAAAGTTTAACCAATGTCTTTTTATATTTCTACAACATTTGGGGCCTGGTGAGAAGAGTATCGAACTCATTATCTGAGGGTTGTGAGTTTGATTCTCCGATTGAGAGAGCAGCTAGATTGTAATCAAAGGATTGTGAGTTTGTTATTTGACATCCAATAAAATCTAGTGTAGAAGAGGCACAGCAAATCTGTCCATGGCCCTAATGTACTCTTATTAGTCACAATCTGTAGAAGTTTGTAGAGTGGAGTTTTGTCTCTGGTATTGTCCTCTTCATCTAACCGTGGTTGAAAATCACAAGGCAATGTTCTTCGATCTTTCCTCCCAAATAAATATTTAAAAAAACTGTTACTGATAGCCCAATTGTGTAGCTTTACTGAGACGTTAATTCAATAAACTAAAATATTTGTTTAATATGACCATTACCAGGTTATTAGCCTTGGCAGACAAAATCAGTTTTTACCATTTTCTGTGGCAGACAAAATCGGTTTCTACTAATGTTTTACAGGGTTGCCATTCGCATGGAAAACAGTGGAATCGTCTGGAAAAATTAACAATTATTTTATATTTCATAGATTAAGATATTTTATATTTATGGGAATATTATGTCAAACCAAATTACAGTGATACCAAGAGAAAAACAATAGAAGCAAAAAAAAATATTGTTATGTAAAATTTCTTTTCAAGTTCTATGGCTACACTAAAAACCTAAAAACTTTTTGTATAAAGATAATCCCAATTAGCCTCCCTCCCCCTTTGCCTGCCTATTTAGCAGACAAACCAAATATTTGATTTGGTCTAATAGGGATACTTAAAATTATTTTTAAATGATGAAAAATGACAAGGGAAACTTTTCAAAAATTGATAAGGCAAACTCTTTTTATACAATAAATAACAGTAAAAAATTTTTATATAAAAAAAATATATAGGTATTGAACACAACTTTAGAAAGGTGATTATCAAAACATTTGATTGTTGCTTTTTTAAAAAAAAATTTTAAACAACATGATACTTTTAATATCCATATGTTATCAGGAAGTTTTGTAATACAAACTTATCGTCACATGACATGGGGAGGAGGGAGTAAAAAATTATGAAAAATAGCAAGTTGGAATTAACATTCCCTTGCATTATTTTAAGAGAAGGTGCATCCCTTTCCCTGTATCCACCCTTGAATGTGGCATCATAATTATTTCTACGCTATTTTAATTACCAATCGGTTCTTAAAATAATTGCTTATTTAAGTTGTGTTTATTTAGGTTGCTGATAAAATGAAGGACATGATCAAGGTTCATCAAAAGTTACCTGGAAGCCTGTCACGAAGCATCGTCGAACGATTTCAGTCCCTCTTCAAGATCAAACACTCTTAATCAAACTTTTTCCAGAAATTCGGTAGCCATTGTGATTTTCTTTCTGGAATAGGGGTGGCACTGTTTGAAGGTATTCATTTTTCTAACTGTACATATCCTTCCGAAACTTCATGTGGTAACTTACTCGGTTTTTTATTCTGGCATTGTAAATTAATTACCGTTAATTCTACTGGGTACAAGCTTTACATCTGAAGTCGAAAGAAACCAGAAAAAAAATTATTTATTAACTTTGTGATTTTTTTTTATAATTGGTGAATAATTTTTTAACTTGAATCTTTATTGCATTATATTACAAAATGTTCTTTGTAATAGTATGTTAATAATACAATCGCTTTATTGCCTTTAAGGTGGCCATTCGAAACTGTGTAACCTCACTCAGTTGCACCTCATTGAAATGATATTTATTTTAAATTTAATATGCATTAATATTTATGTGTGAAATTTTTGATTGGCCACTTGCTTAAGAAAAAGCTTTACTCAGCAAACCTGTGTGTTGAATTTTTTTTAATTGACTTTTGTATCTATAAATAAATTTTCAAATTGAATTAAATTCAGGGAGTAGTTTTAAAATTAAACTTATTTTATTAGCAAGAAGTTAATTATTGATTTAATTTGTGGGAAATTTGGATTCTTAGTTTTATTGTGATGAAAAATTTGATACAATCTTTGTGCCTTTTTCTAAAACACGCTTATTAGTAGTGGTCTAAACTGACCTTCTTCCAAGTGTATCTCATGGTTTTTAATGGCATCTTATGGCAGTTTTTTTAATTGAATGTTCAATTAAATAAATGTGTACATGTTGCTTTCACAAAACAAGTTTATTAGTGTTAACAAGACTTTTCTTTTGTGTGTTCAAAATAGGGAAGATTATTTTAAAGTTTCATAATTATTTTTTATAAGGTCGATTTTTTTAAAGTGTTTTTATTGAAATAAAATTTATTTAAAAGTTAGTGTTAAGAAAGCTATGTTGTTTATGTGTGAAAATGTTGATTGGCCCACTGTATATATGCATTGTGTAGTAGCTGAAAAAGTGCTGAAATTTAGTGAGCATTGGTAATTATTATTGTTTACTCTGATGCTTGATTTTTGTTGCCGAGTTTGTACGCTCACTCATCCGATACTAATTTTTTTTTTGTATTCTTTGAAAGCCCGTGTGAAGTACTTTTCAAATGAACACTTTAGTGTTGCATTGTGTTTTTGTTTCTTTTTCGTAATATTTTTTTTAAAAAACAGATTAGTTTAATTTATTATAAACACTATTTCCTCAATATTTTTCTTTGCATAAATATATTAAAATTACTTTTAAAAGAACTCACAAAAGATTCTTACATTTTCTTAAGATCCTGAAATAATTATTGTTTTTTTCTCTTACTACCAAGGTCTAATATTCAATTTAATTTAATCAATCTAAAGTAAGAACCTGGAAAGATTTTACATTAAATTTTTGATAATTATTTATTTATAAGTTTTTGGGTTATATAGTATTGTTGATACAGCTGCTATTTACAAATAGATTGTTAAATTTTTTGATAAAATGTCTTGGGTATAAAGTATTTATGTATTGTAAAAACTATAATAAGTATTTTTTATACAAAGAAAATAACTTTGCACCTTTTTAGGGAAATATTTTGACATTTTTGCTTTAGAAATCTTCTTACTTATTTTAAAAGCACTATGATAATATCTGTATTTTTACAATGTATTTTAACCTCTTATAAAATTTTACTCAAATAATTCCTTTTTTACATTGTGGCTCCTTTCAAAATGTATGAGTAATTTTGAGAAAATTATGTATGTTGTGTAAAATGTTAGCTATTTTTATATAATCATTTTAGACTACTTGATATTTATATACAAATTTTTAATCCCTCTAATTAACGAGCCATGTTAGTGAACTGCATTCAAGCATCTCTGGTTAATAAGCAATTTTTTTAATTGACTACTAACAAATCAAGGCCTGTTGTAGTTTGTGATATTGAGATGGCACTAGTCTGGATTTTCAAAATGGTTTCAGCACCAGTATTTAGGAGTTTCATAACACGAGTTGTAGATATTTTGGTATTTTTTTATGTATATATGTTTCAATAGGTTAGTTATACATAAAATCATTTTGATATAAAAACTAATTTTTTTATGTTTTAATAATATATTTTTTTATCTTTATTCAAGTCCAATTTATGTATTGAAATATTCATGACATGACCTCATCTTCCTATCAATAAGTGTTCCCAGATATTGGAATTTTCGCCTAAGGACTAAAATTTATTGAAATTTTATTAATAAATTATTGGGGAGGTGGTATTTTTGTTTACTCATATCTCTGTAACTAATAATTTGATTTTGACAAGACTTGATAAAATTATTTTCCACTTAACAGAAGGTTTTAGGTGTCCTTTTCCATGTGTATTAAAGTGTTTAAAAGCATTTTTGTTTTTACATCTTCTCTTTTCGAATTACTCTGCATTGTCCTGATGATAGACCTTTTAGTTTTATAGAAACCATGGTCAGCATTTTGTAGTGTTACTTCCTTCCATGCTAACATACATTTTTGTTTTTGTCTAGTATAGCAAAATGTTATACTATAGATTACCATTCATTTCTATCTAAAAGAAATTGCATTTTTGCAATATATTTATACCTTTTTATATTTTTTATTAGTGACATTGATGGACGATTGAAAGGGGTTAAAAAAAATATTCCCTTTGGTTGATATATGTCAAATATTTAGCATATTAAACTTTAATTATATATGGGTGTAGGATAATGACCTTCCCTAAACCCCTCTCGAACTATATTTCTGCATATGCTACTGATCAGTTATAATATAGCTTCATTAATGAATTTTAAGATATGAAACTTACTATATTTTTAGAAACTGAGCTCTTTTTTAATGCACAATATGAATGATTTTTTTTAAATATAAGAATGATTATTATTTGAAGCAGCTGATTGAACAAAGTCAAAAATATTAATAATGTTTTAAAAGTACTAATTGAGCAACAAAGTATCTATGTGCCATTTTATTGGCCTACACAAAATAGTAGTTGAAGGGTACATGGAAAGAACAATGACTGTCCATTTAAAATGGTTAGGAAGAATGTGTAATAACATAATTCTGCTCTTTTAATTTTTTTTATATGAACTATTCCTGTTTGATAACTTGGAACAATGAAAGTACAGCTCTGTTGCTAACAGAAGGGAATGGGAAACTGATTTCAATAAAAAATGGACCCTCAATCACTTCAGTTGTCCATCTGATCTTAATACTCATGATATTCCAAATACTGCTTTTTTTTTTAAGGTTTTAGTTACCGATTTGGCGAAAGTGTAGTACTGTTTTTTATAGTTGTATCTTCTTCCTCGCCATTTTATGTGTCAAAAACGTGTTGACTGTCTATTTCAAAATATTATATTCAAGTGCAGCTGTTTAATTATCTTTATATTTTCTTAATGTGCAGTTGTAAAAAGATTTGATTAAATCTTATATTTTATGGTGGTTTATCATAATTTTTAAATCTTATTTTTTATGGTGGTTTATTATAATTTTTAAATCTTATCAACAAATATAATATTAACATTAGTACTAAGTAAATGGCAACCCTTCTAGATAAGTATTAATTATATTAATGATAACTTATCTTGTTAACCAAATGTTATACTAGGATTTAATTAAAACTTTTCCCTATATATTGTATCTAACAAGTGTGGATTCATATATTTTACTATCCAGTGATAGATAGCAAATTTCATGAGTTAAATGGATGAATTTTATCAGATTTTTAAGTATGCTTGTAACGAATATATTTTTCTACCATTGTTAACAATCTTTTTTGTAAAGCCAAGTCCGGGCTGTATTTTAAAAGTTTATAAAATTGACATTACTAAACAGTAAATATTTTAACTAATCGAAAATTTATATTTTGTATGATAATAACTAATTTAGAAAAACTGAACTTGCCTATATTGTAAAATTGTTTTTTAATAACAGACAAGACAAGTGTCCTGATCTACAATTCCATGTTTTTAATGAAAACTCAATTATTTCACTCAATATTCATGCTGGTCATGTAATCATATTTACACATTTGTTATTTTCCCTACATTGTGGATTTTTTGGTATAGGTGTATTTTGTATATCACACATAATTGTTAAACAAATATCTGTGTGAATAAAACATTTTATATTAATATTTTTTACTGTGTTTTCTAATAAAATAGAGATGTCCAATTATGAGGCATTTTGTTGTTTAAGTTACAAATACCATACACTAAAACCATCTTCCTGAAAGTAAAGAAAAATCAGTTGCATAGTACTTTTGTAAAACAAAAGCCAAACGGAAATATATAGCTAAAACTTTTTTTCTAATCAAACTTGTTTATGCTTTGGATTAAAAAATAACAACTTTCAACTAAACAGCCCTTCAAACATAAAATATAAAATCTCCTTAATTGTTAGTTATTAATCTTAAACAATATGAGTTTATAATAATTTTAATTGTGGAGAATTTTGTTGTAATTAGAGTAAATGGAAGTTTTTATGTGGGTCCGAATTCTATAAAAGTTAATTTCCTGCATGTACATTTTTAAAAGTCTCATCTCATTAATTTTTATTACCTAATATTACTTATATAAATTAAAATTATTAATTACTTAATATAAAAGTGATAGATTAATGATATAACATGTGATAGATATCTACGTAGGAAACAAATATTAATATAGAAATAACCTAACCAGCATCAAAGATCGTAATTAATTACTTTAATATTTTTTTTTAATATTTTTTATTAATATTAGATAACTCAATTAAATTTATCAATTTTTCGTATAATACTTGTTGAGTTGCATGAGGGACAACCTGGGGAGTCCTTCCCCGGAAAATAGTTTTCAAAAGGCTTCAAAAAATCTTTTGATGTCATTTTTATAGACTAGAATCGTTACGCCACTGTCCTCGTTATCTGTAAAAAAATCCGCCTTGTATAGGAGACTAGTGCACATTAAATCTATCGCGGTCCAAACGTGCTCAGACCTAAAATAATACGAGGAGTGGCAGCGCACGTGTTGTCCTATTCATCTGATCGTGATTCAAAATGGGGAGGCAGTGATCCCGGGTCTTTCCTTCGGGATATTTCACCCGAAATATTAATCCATTTTGTAGCTGTAGTGCGACGTTTTAACGCAACCACATACAATCAATAAACTTCCTTTTAACGGGAAAAGTCATGAAAATTATCTGGCGAACTTTTCGCAATAAATCCATCTCGGTAAAGGTATTTAAAGTTGTCTGAAACAACAGGCTTAAAAGTTAATTTAATCAGCTGAAGTGATTGCCAAATTTTTCGAAGTGGGCGTCCAAAAGACGTTTATGACAGGATTTCTCGACAGTTCAACGGAGCAGAGTTTCCAAATTGGACACTTTTAAACTCGAATTCGGTGAGTTCTTTTTTTTTTGTCGTCGGCTTGACGAATTAATTTACTCCAAAACAATTTAACCTTGAATTTCTCCAAAATAACAAACCATACTACTCGCTTTAAAAATGCTTAATTTTTTTAAATCAGTTGTATTTAAAGTGAACTAAATAGGGTATATGGATAGACTTTTTTTTAAAAATCTGGATAGAATTCAACTTTTCGGGTGTTTTATTCCGGAACTGTAACTCCGTGGTAAATAAAAGTGTATAATTTTGGTTCATTTTCGAACAGTTGTTTATCATCCTTCTGTTTGCGAAGTTTAGTTGGCGACTAATTCCTATTTGCATAATCTGTTGAAATGACTTTTCACTTAAAACCCTTGTAACAGTGCTCCGACACATCTGAATTGTCTCCATATTTGGCAATAAATTCACAAATTCGATATTCCAACCAAATTTGGTTGTTTGCGGGTCTTTCTCCTGGATAGATACCATTGGTGTATACAGGGGCAGCCCCCCCCCCCCCCATATATTCGTGTGGAAAATATTTAGCACAATTTTTGTCCTGTTCTACAAAATTAAGAAGTCAGGCCGGCCCAGATAAGGGGATAGGGCCGGCGTTGTCAGTCACGTTTTTGCAGTAACACAAATGTCCGCCTTGTATTTCTCTGCCGTTTGTTTGACTACTGACTTTCTAAATTGACAATTCCGCGTATTTTATCAGTAATGTTTAGCCATGCATAAGGGCAAATTCTCGGTAAAGTTCAAATTTATTTCGAAGGGGGTACAAACGGGATATTTTTTAATAAATTTTACGTCGGCAATTTTCAAAACTAATTTCTCATATATAAGCGAGAGAAAAATGGTAAATTACCATGCTCTCAAGAAAGTTGGCTCGCCAATAGCTCACTAGTGCTGAATTAACCAAATTGCATTAATTAACCAGAACCTCACTATCCCCACCAAATTTTTTTTTTGTAATTTGACTCTAAAAAAGTTGCTAAAAATCCATATTTGACTTGTCAATTTTAAGTCTTTACCCTCCTCCCCTGCCCAATCATAAGCCTTAGCGATGACCGACCCTGCTTGCAATAGAGGGGATATGTATTGTTGACATGCTATTTTCTTACCGGAACAGTTTGTCAAACTAGATTCTTCAAATTAGTATACAAAGAATTTAACAAGAGTAATACATATAATTTGGGGCCATCTTGTGAAAAGCATTCACAAATTAAATGTATGACCTGGTTGGGTAGGTTGCCGTCAAAATGTTACTTTCTTCAAAAAGAATTAGCGCGTCAAAAAATATTCTTACTCGTGTTATGAACATTTCAAAAAATGCCCCCCCTCCCCATCCCCCCATGCAGAATCGATTCTTATCCTATTTCATTTAATCTCCACACCAGGTCGTGTATAGTGTTCATTTCGTAAGAAAAATAGAGTGTGTGTATTTAGTGGAAGATTTCGCAACCAAATTTTTTAAAAACATTTCCTTTTCCTCTCCTGAAATTTTGTAAGGTCACTTGATTATCAAGGAGGAAAATACACGTTTTATTCTTATTCTTACGAGAACCAGTAGAAAATATGTTTTAACATTCTGCGTTCTAATCTTTACTGTTGAGTTGTCGATTATTATCGTTTGGCTATTTTCTACTAACCGTTTAACCATCGCACGAATTGGAATTATGTTAGTGTTTGTAAAATAATAACGAAGCTTTCGTAGCAGTACCACACACACCGAATGAAAATATTTAAAGGTAAGGTTTTGTAATATAATTTACCTCAGGGGTACCGCGATCATAGGCGTAAACTTGTATTGGGCCATAGCCCTCCCCCCCCGCAATATTTTGAAAGACTGGGTCAATTCTCACAAATTTTATGCCTTTTATTAAAAGTTAGAGCCACGATCCCCTCCCCCAATAATTTTAAAAACTTTACGCCTCTGACCGCGATGGCCTGGTCGGAAGTGTACCGAACTTCGTAATCGGAGGGTTGGAGGTTCGATCCTCCACTTGAGAGCATAACGAGCTCGTAATGGGTTGCGAGTTCGATCCTCGTCGTCCGTCGAATATCCGCGGTGTAGAGGTGCACTTTAAATATTTTGTGGTCTAAACGGTCATACGTTGATCGTGGTGTGAAAGTTTGGAACGCAAAAATGTCAAACATCAAACACACATAGAAAACTTTCTAAAAAATTAAACATGTCTATATTTTTTTTTATTATTATAAATTGTAAAAACTTTTCAAGTCAACCAGCCTAATCAAGTTCATAATTCTATAATAAAGTATGACATTGTAACTAAATTAGTTTTAAAACGCTTCGTTCCTAAATCCTCGAATACAAAATTAAATTTTTCGGCTATTGAAATATTTTTAGAACATTTTGTAAAAGGAAAAAGCTCCACTTTTTTAAAGTATAGATAGTACTGTGAATTGTCATTTTTAAAATAAATAAATATTTAGAATGATAAAAATAATTAACTAAATGCAAACATTTTCTTTTTAAACTCATGAATTAGTATTTAGTTTTGCACATATGTTAACATTTAAATTTACAGCTAAGTTTTATAAGCATGTTTATGTTGAATATATCTTTTTTAGATAGTTTTTAAAATTTGAAACCTATTGAAATTAAAGGTTACATGAAACAGACAATTGCAGTTTATTCCTAAAATATTATATTTTACTATATCTGGACAATAAAAGGTAAATATCGTGAAACATTTAAGTGAACTAGTTCATTTTTTATATTTGCGATTTCATTATAAAATTTCGTAATTAAAATGTCATTCTAAATTATTTGGTTGTTCAGGAGTAAAGGGAAATAATAGTTTACAAAAAATTATTTTTCTTTACAAAAAATATTTATATATTTACTGATTATTATCGGCCACTGAATACTGAACGATGCAAGAAGTTTCTGTGTAAAAAGACGAACTCAGCAATACTTTTTGTGAGGGATACAAGGCCTAAGCGGCTGCTTGAAGAGCCGCACTAAAGGGCGAAAAAAATGTGTAATCCAATATTCAAAATAGGACTCAATTTGTCGATTCATCCACACTCACACACAAATCGAGTTATGCAATATAAAGTGCCAAAATAATTTTCGCTTGTATCCCAAAATTTTGAACCGTCCCTAGTTCTAAAGGCAATAAAATAATCTTAAGGGGAAAAAAAAGAGCCATTTTTTTTAATATTGCGAACAAATTGATTTTTTTTTAATATTTTATACTTATTACCAACTAGTTGAAAACGGCGCAAAAATTTATGTATGGTTTTTGTGTGTTGGCACCACACACACAACTTCAAAAAACTGTAATAAATATATAATTTTTATTAAATATTAAAAAAAAATTCTAAACTTGTTCATAAAATAAAAATGATTTAATAAGAATTATTGCTTAAGAAATTAAAAAAAAAAGATTATTTAAGTTTAGCTGGGTTATAAATGAGCTGGGTTATCCGGTTTTATAAATACAAACAGGCACGTAGGTAGGGGGGGGGGGGGGGGGTTTAGGGGGTTCAAACCCCTCCCATTGTAAGTAAAAAAAAAAAAAACGAATTACTGTAAAAATCATAAAAATAGAGATTTTAGTGGGGCGGGGGGTTATGTATATTTAATGTTTATATATACATAGCGGTTATGTATATTTAATGTTTAATTTAAAATTAGCAGTTGCGATTGGATTGCAGAATTCCATGCAATTTCGAGTGTTTTTACTTCCACTATACTTTAGATCATGTAGCCTTTATAATTTATATTATTCTTTACTAGTTTTGGTCAACTAAAACGCTTATTAGATCTTATCATAACTATAAATTATCTAACTAATCGTTACCACACATATTATAAGGATTCTCAAACTTTAAATTTGTTCTCTAAATTTATTTCATAATTAAGGAGTGAGTTACTAATTTTAAAAGTACAGTTATTGACAACTGTTAAAAGTAGTTAATGACAGTGATAACTGTTGCTGCCTCGATATTCAAATGCCAACGTATTCCTTTTTACTAATGAAAATTTATAAATTTTTTTGAGAAAAAAAAAGAGGGGGGGGGGGGGAGAAGTTTGCTGGTGTTTTTTTTTTTTTTTTTGGGGGGGGGGGGTTTAAGTATTCCCCCTCTAAGGGCCCCCCCCCCCAAAAAAAAAAAAAACGGATTTCCTTAGGTACCTTACCCCCCCCCCCCCCCCACGGGAAGGGGGGGGAGATTAAGTAAAGAAATCCGTTGCTCAGTCAGTGAACCCCCCCCCCCCCCCATGAAAAATCTATACCTTCGTGCCTGAATACAAATATTGACGACCAACAACAGGCTCAAGGCCCAATAAGGTAACGAAATTATATTGTAGTAGACCATCCGCCTTCAACAACGATAATATTTCGAAATTGGAGATATTTTTTGAAAAAAAAGTACGGTTAATCGATATTTCCGGATAACCATTTTTTTTCCCCAACCTGGAGTTTTTTTTATCTGACAAAAAAAAATTTCGAAGGCGGCATTATTGGTTGGCGCGCTGAAATCAATCAAAATTAAGCTGCAAACATAGTCAGTTTCTAATTTTTTTTTTTTGTAGGATTGAGCATAAAGAATAGCAATGTAAGAATAGCAATTTAATAAATTATCCAGATCAAAATCCACCTTGTTATCATATCCATTGTTCAAAATCGAACACCGGAAACAAAACAAGTTCTCCTCGAATGGTAATGTGTCCATAGTAAAAGCACCTCCAAGAAAACTTTATATCATTGTTCTTTCTTGAACACTGAAGACGAACTGGACGTCAGACGCATGGAGGTTTACTCTGATGAACTTGTAAGTTATTAAGCATGATTTCTTATGTCTTATAACCGACTTCAGTCATTAATGCACCGAAGAAGGAAGGTTATCAATTCGACCCCTGTATGTATGTTTTTTATTGTCTTCTCATATAAATATAAGGGAATGTCTCACTTGGAAACTTTCCGTAATTCGTAACAAAAGTCTGATTATCCGGCATTTAATTATCCGAAATACTCAATTAACCGGATCTTTTTTAAAAAATCTTATACAATTTGGACATTTTTTAATGGAGTTTGAAAAAAATGCAAAATTCACTTTGGGGGAAAAAATGCAAAAAATTAGTTATTCCGCTTCGATTTATCCGGAAATATTGATAAACCGGATTTCTACGATTTGAAAACTTTATTTGTGTTGAATACGGAATGTGGAATAAAATGTAATTCTTTCTTCAGTTCTTTTCTTCATTGGATAGGGATTTCTTTATTAGAAATAAAAGGTAATTAATTTTTGGTTATCTGGCATTCAATTATACGAAAAATTCAATAAACCGGAGATATCGATTAAACGGATTTTCTTAAACATTTTCTCCTATTTAAGTAATTATTTTTTTGTTGATTAGCAATTGCATTTAAAATAAAATGCTGTACATTTTCGGTTATCCGGTTTTCTATTAACTAGAATCGCTGTCAACTGGTCATTTAATTATTTAAATTGAGTGTAGAAATTTATGAAAATTACAATATAATTTCGTTTACACGGCATATATTAAATCGGATAATCTCAAAATTTCGGGACGTGAAGAAAATTGTGGAACAACTAGTGTTCCTTGAGAATAATGACAGAGGCTAAAGTCGGAAGATCCCTGCCAATTTAAAAACTTTAAAAAAAAAGGCAAATAAATTAACAAATTTAAAACAAGAAAACCAATTTTAAGAGAAAAGAGCGCTAAAAGTAAAAAAAATAAATATATTTTTAATTTTCTTTTCAAGTGGAAAAAATGTAAATATTTAATATTATTTTAATACTTCTTACAACTTTTTGAAATTTACTTGATATTTTTTATCACTTTCAGAGACGTAAAGTTTTCAAAATTATTGTGGGGAAGGTGATGGCTCTTAACTCTAACTTTTAATAAAAAGGCATAAAATGTAAGGAAATTAAACCAATTTTTCAAATGGGATGGGGGGGGGGGGGGGGGGGGGGGCTCGGGTCCAGCCCATGGCCCCAACTCCTATATGCTCACGATTTTTTCTCAAACTGTTGCATTTGCAATGCACTAAAGTCGAATTTAAATAAATTTTTCCACGGCAAATGGCGTAGTTAAAAATCAGAAAATGTTTCATTGACATTTTAAAACCTAATTTAAAATTTAGCCTTTTAGGCTAAATTTTAGCCATCTATAGCCGGACGTGAAACTAAACGTTGCATGCAATTGGAAAAATCAAATTGTATCCGCTTACTGAGCAAATTTTAATTGCGCAAATTACCTTTTCGCGAGTGCTATTAGCGATGTTCATATCTCCATTTTGACGATTGCGAAATCTGAGACCTGTCAGCCTGAAGTTGGATACAAATTATATAATCGCTTGCATTTGGCATGTACTCAAATTATTTAAAATTGCGCTTGTTAATTAAAATTGCGCCTGTTGCGCTTAGGCTACGGCCTAGCATAAGAGTTTCGCAAAAGCACGTGGTTTTTGACGTGATTTAGTTTATCTCTAAGTTGACGGCAAGTGCATAGAATCGATTCCCTTTGCACGACTTTGTGTTGAAATTAAATGCTTGATGTGTATAAAGAATCGTTTTTGCCTCTGTGATTGATGAATAATAAACCACGTAATCATGCGAATATATGAGGATTGACACGTGATGTTCACAATATCAGTAGCCCAGTGGATGAAGGCGTTCATCAAGTTGGTTTGGTTTTGTTAATTAACGTCGCACTAGAGCTGCACAGTGGGCTATTGGCGACGGTTCGGGGTCAATCTCGAAGGAAAGACCCGGGAACACATACACATTCACACACACATTCATACATGCACCTCGTCAGTGGCGTAACCAGGATTGTCCGAAGGGGGGGGGGGGGGGGGGGGGTCCATAAATTATTTTTGGTCCGACCAAAATCAAATATTTTTTTTTATTAATAAATGATTTGAAATTTATTTAACTAATAATTTTATTTAAATTTAATTAATAATTTGAATAAAATTTAGTTAATAATTTTAATAAAAGTTATTTAATAATTTTAAATAATTAATTTTAATTAATCATTTTAAATTAGCAATTTTAATTAATAATTTTTAATTAATAATTTTAAATTAGCAATTTTAATTGATAATATTAAATTAGTAATGTTAATTAATCATAATAATTTTTAAGTAGTAATTTTAAATTAGTAAATTTAAATTATGATATTTTTTAATTTAAGCAGTAGTTTTAAATTAAAATTATAATTAATAATTTTAATTGATTAAATATTATTTATAAATTATAATTAAGAAGTAAATTAAAAGCTTAAGACACGTAGGCAGTGCCGTCACACAAAAAAAATTTGGGGGGTGGGGGGGTTGAGACAAGAAATTTCCCAACTTAACGATTCGAAATTCCCAACTTAACGATTCAAAATTCTCAACTTAACGGCGTCGGGTACGGATACCAGCTCGGGTGTTATTCTCGTTATCTGACCATGATTAAAAAATACGAGGCATTATTCCCAGGTCTTTTCTTCGAGATAGACCCGAACCAATGTTGTGGCACGCAACATTTGTTGCACGCATGTTCCAGTGCAGTGTCCGTTCTAAGTGCGATGTTAATTAACGAAACTTAACAATTGGAAATTCTGAACTCAACTGTGCTAAAAATTCCTAGTTCCAACTTATCAACTTTTTATAGGATAATTTTATTGTGGAAGTCATAAGGGGGGGGGGGGGGAGGGGGGGGGGGATAACAAATACAGCCATGTTCTGAAAATGTAACATGATCTGTAAATAGTGGGAATGAAAGGGACTCGGCAGTTGTGTCAACCCAACAGCCATTGCTAATCTTAACATAAAACATAAATAAAATAATATTCAAAAATAAAAAGTATCTACATACCAATATGACTATATTTATCATGTAGTAGTTAAATTATAATTTTTTTTAATTAATAACCATTTTAATTCCAAAATTAATCAATGCAGGAAAACAGGAATTTAAATTATTATAAATAAATTCAATAAACTTAGAAGTATTCAAAGAGAGAATCATCGAAAGTTCTGGAAGTTTCTATTTGAAACTGGTAAAAACTAAATAAAAATATATTTATTGAAAAACACACAGGAAACGCACAGCGTCAACATTACACAATTTTGTGCTTGGTTAATCACAAAACAAAATAACAAAAAAATATCCTAGACCAAACCTAGAAACCAAACACACGAATTTACGTTTAATTTTACAAGTTGGACAATTTGTTATTTTGCATTTGTTGTTTTTCGTTGCATTTGCGTTTGTTACGTTGCATTTGTTATTTTTCAAAAAAATTAAAATGACTATGGGGGGGGTTCTAACCCAAAGTAACCCAATGCTGGCTACGCCACTGCACCTCGTTATTATAGAACCATGCTCAGATGACGAGGATAAACACCTGAACTGGCACCTAACGCCTTCATAATAGACGTCGGGACTTTGGACCCCGATCAGATTTATCGTGCACCAGTCCCGTATACACGCCAGTATAATTAGTTGGATATTCTGGACGATTTTCTAGTATTTTGTAGCGAAGCTGGCAACCCTCCTATCGCAAGATCACTACTTTTTTACTTTTCTATGTCAAGTCCATTGCACAGATTCGAACCACCAATCCTCTGATTAGTAGCTGAACGCTTTACCAACTGAGCAACTGGGACTCGGCGTTCATCAAGTAATCAGAGAGTTGCTGTTTCGAATCCGTGCGATGGACTCGGTACAGAAAAGTAAAAAAGTAGTGAGTCATCTTGCGATCGGAGGGTTGTCAGCTTCGCTACAAAAATACTAAAAAGTCGTCCAGAACATCCAACAAATTATACTGGTGTGTATACGGGACTGGTGCACTATAAATCTGATCGGGGTCCAATGTCCTGACGCCTATTGAGGCTGCCTCGGGTGCCAACGCTGGTGTTGTTCTCGTCATCTGACCATTTTATTCAAAAATACGAGACATCATTCCCGGATCTTTCCTTCGAGATAGACCAGAACCGTCGCCAATAGCTCAGCTCTAGTGCAACGTTAATTAATCAAACTATAACACGAGAAACGTCACGTTAATAGAGTTCACTTTTAATTCTGAGTATTAAATGTTTAACTGTAGCTGCAACGTGGAAACTGACCCAAAGTTTACAAACATTTAACCTGTCATTATTGTATTGATCACATCATTGCGTAATTTAAAATTCCTGCATAGCTTTTTATTACAAATTATTTGCTGCTAAACACACTCCTTTCATGAGTAATTTAAATTAGTATTTATATTTGCTCAGATTATTTTTTTTCTCCAATAGTAATAGATGTACTAACTTATCTTCTTTTACGTTATTCAACAATTTTTGACGTAATGTATTCAACATATTTTTAAATTGCTTACTAAAGCGTATGTAAGAAGCATAATTTCTAATATGATGCAATATTTTTCAGACGAAAGAATTTAAAAATGGATTTTCACTTATTTCGCATTCCTTTTTATGTACTGAGCTAAGAATTCTAAATTGACATTATATTAGTCAAGTTTATATAAAGTAAGTAACATTATGATATATTCAATTTTTCTTTTTTGAAAATGTTCAATTTCATTGTTGTGTTTTACGCATTTAAAATATGTGTCTTTTAACATAATTAAAAATTCACTGCAATTTTTACTTTATTTGGAAATGAGCTCTATTAAAATTTTTTAATTTATAATGTATTTTTGTATTGAAAACATCAATGTAAAGTTTGAGAAACTTAAGTATTGGGAACACTGAATCCAAAACATTTTTTTATCGACAACTTTGTAGACCAAAGATCTCGTGTTACAATTTAAAAATCCAAATCATGCAAGTGATATAAAAATAATTTGCTAATTTTAAGCTATCAGAAATTACAAATAAACAGTTTACATAACACTATTATGGTGAAGTTTGAATATAAAACTCTTATTTCTGCACTTTGAAATTACTCTTATTTATGTCTGAAAATAAATTCACTTACAAATATAGCATTGGACTAATAAATAGATTTAAAATTGTCATTGGTGACAGTGTTCAACATACTTTGGTGGACTTCTCACAATGTCTTAATATCTATTATGGGAAAACATTGTTTTTATTATAAGCAAATGAACTAGCTTCTTTGATCATGTTATTAATTTTTTGCGAGTAGATAATTTTAAATAGTTATTAATAGAATTTATTATTTTGTTATTAAACACATTTTGTCCTTTTGAAATTAACTTGCAAAAATTGGGACAGCTAACAATAATTAATTGGTGACGAACATGACAATTTCAATTTAATTGTACATTGGTAAATACTACATGCATTTAATCAATTTTCCAAGAATATTAATTTGCTACATAATTTGTTCAATGTACTTTCGAAACGAACATTGGAGACAAAACACTTCAAGAGCGGCAGTCTAGGGGGACCTTATTCAATTCCATCCAATTGAGTAACGTTGAAGGCTTGAAATTTAATACAGTCAATGAGAGTAGAGGTTATATGGATTTAAGTAAAAAAAAAACAGCTTAATTGGTAAGGAATAATTTTTTTTTGTAATATACAAATGGAATAGCTTGTCTGATCAGGCCATTGGTTCTTCGAGAGTCGGTATTTTTAAAAAGCAATTGATACAGCGGCATTGGGAGATTATTAGAATGGGTTAAATTGGAATGTCATTATTAATTTTTGCCAAGTTAGGAGACACATGCATAGCCATTTATTGTAAATTTTCTAGTTTTTGTCACCTATGAAAGTGTACTAAAATAAAAATTAGTATAAACTTTTCCTGTTTAATAATGAACAATTTAAGTTATATTATAGTTTTTTTATTATATTTTTTATGTAGTTATTGTTGGCAAGCATGCTTGTAATCGTGTTTTTTCAGTCCAAACTATATTGATAAAATTATTACATTTCAATGTTTTGCACTCCCTCTTAAATTTTTTTCTAGATCTGCCACTTGACCATCATTATTCATATTTGTAATTCCCTATTTACCTCAGATCTTCTTCTCTTTCAGGTTTAAATGTTTTTCCCTGGTTTGATTGGTGGAAAGAACCAACACCTGCTTGCACTTCCTTATGAGACAGGAACGTCCTGCCATGGTGAACTACATCTATGACTTGGTGGAGAAAATAGGGAACTACACCTATGCCTCTCTGCACTTGGAGTACTTGGAGAAGTACATTGACATTCCATTTGTGTCGTGGCTGCTTTGGCTATTTACACCAATAATTGTAAGCCATTTTTATGCATTCTAATTTTACCCTGACAGTAACACACTTTTTTAAAAACATTTTTCAAACATCTTTTATACATGAAATGAAATATTTGTGTGTTAATGTGAACTAAGGTAGGGTTGCCATACACTTGGAATTATCAAGGAATATGAAAATGAGCTATAAAAGTCGGGATGTTGGTGTTGGATGGACAGGAATGTTGTGTTCATGACTGGCCCTTTGACGAATACCAAAGTGGTTGAAGCAGTTCTGTGGGCCTCGAATGTTTCTTAATAATAAACATTTTCAAGTGGAATACTTTTACTTTACCATTTTAAAGCAAATACTGTTTCTACTTATCTTTTATAAATAGTTAATTTGAATTCTAAATTAAGTTATTTTGTAGTATTTTGTTCCTACTCTTTCTTTTTAGACAACCATGAACAATAGTTTATTTTACTGTTTAGAGAGCTTTCCTATATTCCCTCACATTATTTTCCCCCCTTGTTTACACCCCTCCCCCAATGTCACTCATAGCCATATTAAATTTTTTATGCCATCAAAAAGCCTGTGTAGAGCAGATTACCATTTTTGTTAGATTTTTGCTAACATTTGTAGATCAAAAGTCTCCATACTACATATAAGCCCATTATTACTATGTTTAAAAATAGTTATGCCCTGCATATTATTAATGAATTATTAATCCCATTTTTAAAAAAACAACATTACATTATAGGACGTTATGTACAAAGGAAATTTTATGCTTAATTTATATTAGTTAAAATATATATCGAAAACCGACTAAACTTTCATCAAACTATAAAAGCATTTTGTAGTCATTGATGTCAAATTACATAGTTTCAATAATTTACTGAGTTATATTAGATAGACAATTTAAATAGGTTATTTTTCTTGAAATTTGCATGTTTCTACATTCCTTCCAAATTGTATAATTTTTGTTATATATTTTGGCAAGTACATATTTTAAATACCGTTTTGATCAAGTGTAACATTAGCCATTGTTTCCTCCAGTTATTTTAAATTCTATGTTAGAATTAATTTTTTTTATAAATTTCATGTACAAAATTTAATTTCCGTATTTGTTTTGTCTTTTAAAAACACAAAATTTAGACTAGAATTGCTGAAAAAATCACACAATTTAATAAAAAAAATTAATGCTTCACTTTTATAAAAAGTTGTTAAAACCTATTTTCCAATGAAATTGCAAATTTCACGCAATTGGGTAGTATGTGTCTTGACAGGAGGCCTACCACCCCTAGTCCTGTTGCTGATGCTTGTAGATATAGACTCAGTGTCAGTGACTAATACTCAGTCAGGCTTAGACTAATGTTTCAGCAGTGTAAGTGGTAACATCCTTGGATGCCACACAATGGGTCCAGGTTCGATTCCCGGCTAAGACATATAAATGTAAAATGTTAAATAATTGGTTGAAAACCTGTTTGATATTATGTGAATAAAGTTATTATTATTATAAATTGATTAAAATATTTTTTTTAAATCTCCAACTAGTGAATTTTTTTCTATTTTTACACAGGTTGCCTTTGTTTTCCCCTTTGTGCTGTTCATCCTCTTCTTCCTGTCTGCCTTGTTCGTGCGTGTGTATAGGTACAGGTACCGGTTGCGTGATGCTTACAACAGGGATGTGTGGGATGGTGCCAGAAATACTTTGGCGACAGCGTGGGATGCTCTTGGCTGGTTATGGCACGGTAACTCTGATTTTTGGCTTAGTGTTCAGAAGGGTTTGAAATTGGGGGCTATTCACAAACATTGCGAGGCACATTTTGTCTGTTTCCCTTAACCATCCACAGCCCTCTCTTTAGATCCATCACTGAATTGAAGGCTATGATTTTTCCAGTATGCAATACAGGAAAGCATGTTAGTTTATGTCAAGATTTCTGAAATGATTATTTAATTCTATTTTTATTTGAAGACTTTTTTTTTTAAAAAAGGTATATCTCGAAGATATAATTTAAAATTTCTTATTCTTGAAATAATTTGGATATGTTCACAGAAAGCTAGTTATTGAAATATTTTTGAAAATGTCTTGCTTATTATTTATTCTCTCTGAGTAACTTTAGACTACTGACCCATATACAACTCAAAGATAATGGAAGGGGGAAGATAGGCCACAGTACATGCGTAGTAGTGCATAAAAGAGGCAATCGGCGTAATGGATCTTGGGATACTGATAACAGGTTGTAGACAGCTGATAGTTGGCTAAAAGCGATTCTGAAACAGGGAGGAGCATAAAACCAGTTGATGCATACAAACAGTTCACTCTGATTGGATGCCATTTTAGCATCGTCCCACAATGCCTAGTGATTTGTTATGCACAGAACTTTGAGAACCATTCGGCAATACTTCATATTTCATCAGGTGGGAAGGCTTCTCCATTCCCTTCTCTTCTCCTTGATACAACCGGACCTAGTGTGAATTGTTTTCATGTTTTTGTACAACACCATTAGTTACCCCAAAAGCCAGTGTTAAAGTGTCTCGGTTGATTTCTTATAAGATATTTAGTAGAGTTCATAACTCAAGAAACTAAAATTTAATACCAAATTATGTTATGGACCTAGCATGTTTCCACTGCGTGGATTTCTGTGAATACAATAATTATTATTTTCGATATTTTGGAAAACATTATAACCTTAGGGTAAGTATTATATTTAAAATTGTGGACTTCTGTTTTTTCTGAAGTTTGTGTAAAAAACAAAAAGACTCAAAACTTTGTTTATTGAATTGTGTGAGAAATTTGTAATGACAGTTTTCTCTTCTAGGTTATGAGATGGTGGGCCTGGAGAACATTCCAGAGTCCAAAGAAGGAGGTGCACTGCTGGTTTTCTACCACGGAGCTATTCCAATCGATTACTACTACATACTAGCCAAGACGATCCTCATAAAAAGACGCTGCATCCGATCAGTGGGAGACCACTTTCTCTTTAAAATTCCTGGTAACCTGTCCTTTTCTGACCCTTTGAAATACTAAATAAACAACAATTTGTTTAACTTCTATTGTTATTTAACTATTTTTTAGCTTATACACTAACCTGTCAATTTGTATAAATTTTTTAACATTGTGTAAGGTTGTATGATTAGTTTATAAAATAGTGCAGATTTCAACAATTTTTTTCCTTTTTATATGCTATTTTGACCAACAAAAAATCTTCAAAAATAATAAAACTGCAAAACCTTTCTAAAAATATGTTAAATTGTCTCATTTCAGTTAAATTTTGTTTGCAAAAACGCTTTTGATACTTTTTCTGATAATTATCATGTGTTTTTCTTACCAACATAAGTATTTGTAAGACACTTTGGTAGTAAATAAGAAACAAATTTCGTCACATAGTGTCAACAATTAAACAAATTTACTGGAAGCTCTTTACGACGATGTGATGCATGAGGCTGCAAGAGTTTCTCATGCTATCCCCTCTGGTCAAGAGCCGCTTTCCAGTCTAGCCCCTAGCTTGGCCATCCTAAAATATCTCTTTCTTAAATGACCATCCCTCTCCAAGTCAACCTTGGTCTTTTCCTTTTGCTGTATGGTGCAAATATCATCGCTATTCTGATCGGGTATGCTAGTGGTTTTCTAAACACATGCCCTATCCATGTCCATCTATGTTTCCTCATTTTCTGGCTTTGTATTTGTTGATTGGTACAGTTTAGCATTTAAGATTTTGTTTGATGAGTAAATTCCTTGCATTCTTCTAAGACATTTTGTTTGAAAGGCATTAATTTTAAATTCTTGTTTAATTAGTTTCCATGATTAAATAGAGCAATATTTTGTATCCTGGAGCTCTCTTGGCTCAAGTAAATGGTGCTTGAAATTCTCAAATCTATAAGCAGAAAATGTGCCACATTTATAAAGAATATGGACAGTAGTTTCCACCCTATTCTTACATCCTTTCCATAGAGAGTCACCCATAACCAGCTAGATGCTCTAAAGGCTGTTATACATGTCGATGTTCACTCTAGGCGCTTTTTGAAGGGTGGTCTGCCCTGCCCTCCCTTTTTCAATCTCAATAGCGCCCTCGTGCCCGATTTCGCAAAATGCCACCCTCTTTGGAAAAAATGCTGTCCTTTTTCAGTCAAGCACAAGCATCCTTGCTTCTCTAGATGTCTTTAAAAAAGGCATCAATGTCAACTTTTTGTGGAAATCGGAATTGAATTATAGCAGCAGAATAATGAACTGCGAGTTATTAGGGGTGGTTCTGAATCTATCCCTCCTCACACACACACAAAACCGAGAATTTCGGACCATGATTTTACGATGACAACATCTGAACTTCTTGAAATTTTAAGTTTAAGTCCTGGAAAATATACCAATTTTAACCCCTGGAAACAAAAAAAAACTGTTCATTGACTTAGCTTACCTCTGGCCTTACTCATGTAATTCTCTAACTTGTCCCTAGTTTTACTCATACTACAATTCCCTAAATTGCCTCTGGTCTTACTTATATGATTTTCTAGCTTGCCTCTGGTTTTACAAATGCGTCTCCCTAGTTTATTTCTAATATTACTCATACAATTCCCTAGTTTGTCTCTGATTTTATGATTTCTCTTTTAGGATGGAATCTACTGATGGATGTTTGCCATGTATTTTCGGGATCTTTTCAACTTTGCGTCCAGTACTTGAAGGAGGGGCACCTAGTGGCATTGGCACCGGGTGGTGTTCTGGAGGCCCAGTTCGGAGATGAGGAGTACAAGTTAATCTGGGGGAACAGAATTGGGTTTGCCAAAGTAGCCCTAGAAGCACAAGTAGTGAGTCATTCTTTTTTCTATTGAGTGAATGAAGTGTTTTCAAATTTTAGGCTTGTGCATGCTTTAAAGCAAGTTCATAATCACTTGACATCCCAGTGGCCAAGGAGCAGAGTATTAATATTATAATTGGAAAGTTGTGATTTGAATCTCAAGTTTGAGAGTGCAGCTTGCTCATAATTGGAGGATTGTCAGTTTTATTCCAAGTCATCAGCAAAAGAAACATCTTCCTTGTATAGGGGAGATGTTATAACTGTTATGGTCCAAATATCCTCACACGTGCAACAAGAGTGTGGGGTGGCAGCTCAGGCACTGTGCAGGACATCTGACAATGGCTTAAAAATGATGAGACAGTATTCGTGGGTCTTTTCTTCGGGATAGACCCTGAACTGTCACCAATAGCCCATTGTTTAGTTATAACGAGACGTTAATTCAAACAATCTATCTCTTCAGTTTCGTATATATTCACTTTATATACCATTCTGTAAGAGTTTTTGAGCCAAAGTAAAACCAAACTGGGTTAGTATAAAAAATTAAGCATTTTATTTATATTTTCAAGGTTTCGAAAATTTGCACGTTTTTGCTTGTTTTTACAAAAGCTTATAGCTTTATTTATTGAAACAGTTTAATTTTTATTCTTTCCAATAGCCCATTGTGTAGTTCTAATGAGACGTCACTTTGTTTTTTCACGTTCAGACGTTTCTTCACTAAGTATGCAACAGTTGGTTTTGACAAGTATTGAAATAAAGTTTAAAAGGCAGCCAACTGCCTGAAAATATGATGAATAATGTGTTGATGTAATATGTTGGTCAATATTTTAATGACAATAAACCTAATTTACTTATACTTTACTTGATGTCATGATCAGTTCACATGCTTCTTTGTAACATGCTTCTTTGTAAAATTATTAAAATTGTTTTTCAACTTGTTGCTTATTTTATGGTTTCAGCCAATCATACCAATATTTACCCAAAACTTAAGAGAAGCCTTCAGATCTGTGAAAGTTGGAAGTCGTAAGTATTTTTTGTTTTGTTTTAATAATTTATGAGGTAAGATCATTACTTTTAAAAGCCATATCAAGTTGAGTTGTTGTGTATGATTTTAAAATTTTAATTAAGATTTGGAGTTTTAAATGCTGATTCAATGATAATTGTATGATTATAGATATCTGAGGTTGTTTCATTTACTATAAACCATATCACTTGGATTAAAATAATAGAAAAAAAAACTTGATATATAATTATATTAAATAAACACTGCCACTCATACTTTTAGACTACGGAAATTCAGATTAGATAGTCGGTAGATAGCTGGAGGTTTGTCCAGAAGAATTTTGGGTCTGCTTACGGTCCTTTCACAAAATTCTGTTTCCGAAAAACGAAATGAAATTCGACCATCTCTTTTTAAAATTTGTGCACTTGAAAAAAGTTTTTTGAATCTATTATTCTTACACAGAATTTTCCCCAAATAATTAAATATTCGAAATTTTTCATAAAATTAAATAAAATTCACAAAATAGGACCTTGTTAAAAAAATCCTGGACAGACTCCTGCTAATTAAAATTCTCTTGTAATGAAGATCATTGTAATAAAATTATGTTCATAGTAAATCCAATCCAGTGCAAACTTTTGCAGGGATGGCCCAGAGGTAAAGTATTACACTCATAATTGGTGGGTGACCGTTTTGAATATTGGACAGTGTAGCCAGCTCATAAATTCAGTTTTGTTCCCCATTGCTGTATTTATTCGCTGTACATAGGAGACTGGTGCACTTTAAATCTAATCGTGGTCCAATGTCCTCAGTATCTTGTCAGTTAAACATTTTATGTGTATTTGTCCCAACTTTAGGAATGCAAGAATAAATTATTTTGGCACTGCAAATCCCATTTTAAAAGATTTATTAAATGATGACCCGCATCTAAACTTGTTTGAGTTTCTGTACGACACTGGTTTGATAAACTGTATTTGAAATTTTAAAGATTCCTAAATATGTAAACGTTTGGCGCAGCTTAGCCAGTTTGGCTCTTGTGCCATTAAACACCATCCAACCAACCAATGTCCTCATGGCTATTCATGTCGCGTGGAGTGCTAGCTTAGATGTTGTTTTCATTATATGATTATGGTTCAAAATTAGCAGGCAATGTTAACAGGTTTTTCCTTTGAGATAGATCCTGAACTCACCAATAGCTCATCTGGCAGCTCTATTGTAACGTTAATTCAAACAACCAATCTAGACTTTTTTACTTTAAAATAAGCAACTATTATTAAGTTATTGTTTATTTATTTGTCTGTCCGAAGTCATATAAAATACTTTCAAAATACACCTACCAACCCAAGTTTCAAATTTTCCCTACATTTTAAATGAAATACAATTGCTGTAGATACAATGGATTCACCTGTATGAAAGTACTAAAACCTCATTTTTTTTATCGTCAAAGAATCTGACCCACATTCTTTCTTTTTTATCTATAATATTTTCATTTTCGAAGATAGATTTTTCTTTGCAATTTACTTTTTTACCACTTTTTGATTTTTAATGTCGATTATTAAATATAAATTCTCAGATTGGTTGAGGAAGATATATGAAAAGACAAGACTTCCAGTTGTTCCTATATATGGAGGATTTCCTGTTAAAATGAGGTAGGCTTTGCTTCAAAAATCTCCTCTAAATGAAAGTGTAAAATTAAAACATATGTTAAATGGTTTTATTTATACAGATAAAATAGCTGCTTTCAATAGAACTACAATTTTCTTTTATGCAATAGACATGCTCTTCTTAATAAATACATGTGCATATTATCTGTTAAAGTTCTAAAAAAAAGCCAATTAAATCCAATGAATTAAATATGTATATTTTATTGCTAAATTTGCCTATAAGTGTTGCATTATGGTAGTGCTTTTTCATAATAAATATTAAAGTTCATGAAATGTTTGTAATAAAATTATGTGTTCCAGAACATACGTTGGTCCACCTATTCCATATGACCCAAATTTAACGCCAGAAGAATTGGCAGCAAAGGTAAGGACTTCTTTTTCTTAAACATGCAGTAAATCAGGCATTTTTTTCAACTAAATTTATGACTGCCCAATTAAGATTTTATAGTAAAATTTATGACTTGCATTTCCAATTGCTGCGGAAATTTACAACTGTCTAATTGTGATCCCACATTTAAAATCAGCAATAGAAAAAAAAACATAGACAATTAAAAAAAAAGAAGAGTTTTTTTACTTGTTTTGTTTAATGTAGTAAAGGTTAATAAATGTGTGCTATGAATGTTTAAGTGAATGTCTCATAATACTGAATAATTTATAATCTAAATTAAAATTTTCATGTAACTGTTTTTTCAATTGGAATAATGTATGTTCCCTCTTGTTTTATTTTAAGAAGCAAAATAAGCTATATCCACATGGCAACCAGTCGGCCATCACATTCGTTTACATTTGCTGGATATAACTGCTTCTGCACCTGCATAAGCTTGATTAACATGGATATAACAACTTTTGTTTAAGAGTGATTTTTAAAAAAAAATTATTATTAAATAACAGATTTGGCTTCTTTAATAAATTTTAAAGATGAAGCCGAAGCTCTAAAGTACATAGATACTTAATACCAAAGTCTCATTTTTTTTATGTAACTGCTTTTACATTTGGGCTACTAATTTGAATAGCATACAAATGTGCATTCAAGAGTGAGTAACTTAACCTTCTATTGGAAGACTTAAAAAATTGACTTGGTTCTGACACTAAGCTGTTCATTTGAAAATTGAAAAGATGTCTCAAATTAATCAAAAATGGACTGATACTTTTTAGCTCTTTAACCCTCCATACATTTTGGACGTCTTTCATCGTCTGTGGATCTCTCGTTTTCCCAGCAATGCGCATAAATTTTAAATTAATAAAAATACTAAATATTTTTACATGAATAAATCTTTTAATTCGGAATGGGTACACCAGCATAAACTTCAGCGATATATTTCTAATTCTAATAACTCCAGGGGGAATCAACTTAAGGGGATAAATTACCTACCATCATATAGAGGATGGTTAGCAGTGTCGACCAGGTTGACTATTAATCCACACCTCCCTCTGACCTTTGTACCATGTAGGGATGAGTCAAATTTCAGCCAAAGTAGCAGCAGGCGTGCATACAAAGTATGCATGAACCAAACCTTATGGCACAGTGGGAGCTGTGTCTGTAAATCTTTGTTTAAATCTAAAGAGTTACTTTTTTTTTGTAACTTAAAATTTAATTAAAAAAAATATAACGAATTGGAAATTTACATTAAACTCTCTTGCAATGCTACATTACAATTTCGATATTTGCATCGTTGTCGCTTGGAGGTTTTACTTTTATGCTTCAAGGAGTTGAGAAAAATAGATGTTCCATTTAAGTGATAAGTTTTTTTTCTTTTCAGACAGCCGAGGCCATTGAGAAGATGATTGCTGCCTACCAAAGGTTGCCCGGTAGCATCTTGAAAGCTCTCCTGGACAGAGTGTACGAGCAGCCAAAGCTGAAAAACATATAAAAGCTGTGATGTTTATTATGAACAAAGTGTACATAGGATGTTGGTCTGAATGAAAGTGCACGTGGAGAGACTTCGATTTTTTTAGGACAAAACATTTCCTTTTTTCAAGTATATATTTAATGCCATATTTTTGTTATTTTTCAAACAAAAAAAATGTTATATAGATTTTTTTTATTTTAATAGTGTTGGAAATTATTTTCCAGATTTTAGATGTTGCTGAGTTGCAATTTTTTAATATTAGTGTTTTTGTACATTTTGCTATAAAAAAAGCCAGTTTTTATTACCCCTTTTCTACCAAGGCACATAAACTTGGCAGAAAACGGAATATTTGAACTTTTATCTTTTTTTCATATGAAGTCATATTTATTAACATATTGAAAAATATGCTATTTCCATTGCAACTTTAACAAAATCATTGAACCGTTGTTACATGTTAGCATTTTATATTTATTTATGTTACAATTTGTTTTACAATGTTTTTTACATGCATCTCCTAAGCTGAGTGCTTTCTTACGTTCTGCGATACTCTTTCACTTGAGCAGAAATATTGTATGTGACACATTTATAATGTATATCGAAATTAGGAAAACGGATGTTATGCTTTATTTAGTAATGTTATCAATTACAATTATGAATTAATATCGCGTATGTGTTCCTTTGTAAATAAATCGTATTTTTCTACTTGAAAATTTTATGAAATTAAAATTAATCGTTGCACTACAGAGGAAGTTTGAAAATTTTTTAAAATGGAATTAATCTTTAAAATTATGGTAGTTTTCAAAACCAAGAACCTGTTTATGTATTTTTACATAGGATTTACGGATTAATAATTAAAGGGTACATGGGAAAAACGATGAGGGTTCACTTTTTTTTTAAAAAATAGAGGTCTTGATGCCTTGTGTTGGCTTTTAATTGAACAAAGCTATGAAATGGAAAGAATGATAATAGTTCATTCGTGGTTATGGCTGCGAGACATGGAATTTAGTTTAATGATTTTTTCAAAATTGCTGGGGTTTAAATGTCATTGTTCTTCCCTTAGACTGTTAAATTGTTTTGCAATATATTTATATATATTTCTTAAATGGTAATTTTTGCATTTTTAGCATTTGCCACTTTGGGATATTCATTTTATATAAGTGAAAATCTCTGAGTTATCCTGTTGCTTCCAATACAATATGTTCATATAACTTTTATAGTTTATCTTCTGAAAAATAATTTTGAATACTTTTAAACTGATATAAAATATGTAATTCATGAGTTGATTAAGGACCATAAGTTGTGTATGTTTTTTTAATAACAGGAAAAATTGTATTCTTCAAAATGTGGTTGTTTTTAATATTAATCCCGGTGCAATTGTTATTTTTATCACATGTAGGGTCCAGGAAAAAAACGACGATAGTAACACTTTTTGTTGAAAACTTCTTAACTACTAGGCTGTACTTTCGTTATTCCAAGTTGCGACATTCCATAAAAAGTAAAGTTTAACGATGAATTATGTGTGTGTCTATAAGACATGAAACTTCTTTTTGCATTTCCTGCAAAACCACTTTGAATGGACCCTCATCTTTTCCCCCTGAACCTTACATAAGTTAGCATAAAGTGTGAACCATTCAATTGAATTAACATGGAAATAAATAAAGGAAATGGCATTTCCTACTCTTTTAATGGATGTATTAAATGTTGGAGCCTGCTTTATAGTATCAATATGGCCGCCACGCATGCGCTGTTCAAACACTCGCGCTTTGGCATTTTTTAGATTAAAGATAACATTTAATATTTTGAGGGTATGTGTTATCTTTCCTTATGTATCTAAGAAATGCCTTATACATTAAATTTTTTGAAATTATATTCATCATGACGTCTTTTTTCTTTTGGAAAATCGGTTACAGTGTTAGCTTTATTCCGTTAAAAATAGAAAACTTTCTCTTGTTTAATATTTCCATCAATTCAGCTTGTTTCTGTGTTGAGAAAACAATGCGCCTACGCTTCTTTTAAAGTGGGGAACATGTCCTCACTTTTTTAATCCGTAGAAGCCGCGCTTGACGACACTTGTTTGATTGGATCCAGTGTCTCTGAGGGAAACCAACCAATCCAGTGTCTGGGACATCGAACACGACGTCTGCAAATAAAAAACTGGGACATGCTCCCCACCTTTACATTTTGTAAGTACTTTTATACTAAATGAATGACTAAAAAAACTATGCTTTCTATTGTCGCGTTTTTTTTTAATTATTATTATCTTTATTTTTTATATGTTTTTACACTTTGATTAAGAAAATGTTTGGTTTAACCCTATAATACTAACCATGTTTGTTTACCACTGTAAAGTCAATGGGTAAAAGGCTAAAATTTAGTTTGTACATAGGATAAGTTCGGACTATAGCCTCCAGAACTGTCAGGGGAAGAATTATAATTGTGTAATCCAAATGCAAAATCAGCTTCAGTGCAACGTCACACCATATCGTCGTAGGCAGTGCAAAAGGTCGTATGTGTCAAAAAATTCAATTTTTTAAAATTATTCTTATTATTATTGCTATGTCTATCATTTTGTGATTTCCACGTGGTGCCAAAATCCCTGATATCAGCTAATTCAATAAAAGATATCTCCGAATGTAAAAAAAAGGTTCTATCATCCTCATAAGGAACCAATGATTCTTTTTGCTTTCTCTCCTAGAAAACTCTAGGGTTAGACATACGACCTTTTGCACTGTCAACGAAGATATAAGTGGTTTCACAATACAGTTGAAAGTTCAATACACACACAGTTTCAGTGAAGTTATTAATACAAAATAACTATTTTTGTTCTTTTTCGTAAGGTGGAAATTGAAGCCTCAGCAATAATAATCTAAATGTACCAAAATACAATTTTTCAAAATTTAGGTTAAAAATGCTTTCACACCTGAGGTACTCAATTACATAAAAAGTCTAATTAATTTAAGTAAATTTCACTTAACTTTAAAAATCAGGAGATATTTCACTTAACTTTAAAAATCAGGAGATATTTCACTTAACTTTAAAAATCAGGAGATATTTCACTTAACTTTAAAAATCAGGAGATATTTCACTTAACTTTAAAAATCAGGAGATATTTCACTTAACTTTAAAAATCAGGAGATATTTAATAAAACTTAATCTCGCTGCATTGATTTCCTCCTAGGCATTTTCTATTTTAAATCCATCGAACTCGAATTTCATGTCCACCAAAAGAGCACAACTTAGTATTTTTAACATTGCATTAGTTAACACCCGTTAAAGTGACTGATACTTTCGAATAACACTTGCAGTTGTAAGATATTACTAATGGAATGCAGTGTTAAAGTAACTTTAATATTTTAATCTAAAGTGATTTTCGTTCATTCTAGTGAAATCCTTACATGCTTGCTTTTAGAATGTTTCAATAAACTTTTAGATATTCCTACAAATATCTTCTTAATTTTAATACTAACCTTGAAATTGACAATCATGTTTATAAGTTCTTATACTCGCATTTAAATTATTTCCAAATTTACTCCCCTTTTTTGGAATGGGGTTTTAACGTTCAACTACGTCATCCTAAATTTTCGAAAATATCATTAAAAACAAAATAAATTTTTAAAAAATACTTTTAATAATAAAGCATTTATAAATACGTATAATGTAAATTAACTAGTAATACATATTGCGCGCCTATTTTATGCTAAGACTATTATTTCTGGTATCCACTGACCTATAGCCCAACTCGACCTCGCATAACATGCTTCGTATTTTCGGAGAGAACGTGAATTCTGCCATTTTTAAGATTAGAAACAGTATTAGTTACTTTCAAAATTCGTAATGGTATTCGAAGATATTAAAGGTCGGAAACGTGTCTTTGAGTTTTTCTTCTGTTGGCGCTTGCGCTGATTCGAGGCTCTGGATTGGTTGGTTAATTCAATGAACTAGTCTCGGAGGAAGAACGCAACCGCTACAGAAGAAAAACGCGATGTCATGTCCTCGCGCTTTTCGTCAGCAGACGCTAAACACACTAGATTGATTGGTGTCCTTCTGAGACACTGGAATCAACCCATCCAGTATCCCGGACGTCAAGCGCGGCGTCAAAGAAAGAAAAGCGAAAGAACATGTTATCAGTGGCGGATTTAACGGGCGGCAAATGGACAGTTGCCGCCTGGGCCCCCTTGTCTTGGGTCCATTTTGGGCCCCCGACTCACAAAATTAGAAAAGGGAGGAAGAGAAATAATTGTTTCTTTTATTTTTTAACATATTTTAATTTTACTAAACTTTTCACTGAAATTATCTGTTTGGATTCCTTTATCCTTATGCATACGAGTAGACAGGTGCCCCTTCTTCAACGGGCCCGGGCCCACTCCTCCTCTTTACAGGGAATTACATTATCGAATAAGTCCGTGCAAACAACACTTGTACTTGGTTTCTGAGCAGCCCCCAAATCATCTACGACGCGGGGGCGGGGCCCTGCTTTTGTAAACAGACCAAACGTGGGGCCTCTAATGAGACGCAGGGCCCTGTGTGAAGGTAGCTGCGAGAATCCATGAACTATAATATAGATTTAAGAATTATAATATTTTTAATAGATTTTAAGATTATTATTATTTAGGAGTGGGGCTAAGCAACGACTCTCGAAAAATCAACTCGGAGTTTAAGTGCATAGAGCATGAGAACGGCAGTTTCTAATCATTATTTAAAATTAAAAAATGTAGCAAAACGGTCTAATCTAAATATTTTTTAAAAAAAAGGGTTAAGAAATTAAAATACAGATTAAGTTTTTTTTTGTTGGCAAAAGGCCACCAACCCAAAGCACGGGACCCTTTGTCACAGCGCTAAGGAGGCCGGGGGGATGGGGGGGTGGGAGTATTCATACAATTACAATTTTATAGTATTCCCCTATGCTATAAAAATATATAACACTTATCAAACACGTATCTAGAAACTCGAATTGATGCTTTAGGGTCTATTTAAAAGCGTAAGACAAATCGTTGAAAATATTTCATTTAATAAACTATGAAGTTTGGGTTGAACATTGCCTGATTTATCATTAGGCACCTTAGTCTGGAGCTAAGAGCCCTGGATTTATAAGCCTCATCTTTTATTGTAGAAAAATTGCCCATGTTTTTTAAAATTCGTTTACTGCAATTTTGCATAACTTTACAGCAATTTTTTCAAAAACGTTGTAATTTCTTGTTTTTTAAAAGAATAATTAACTGTATATGTGGGATTTTTAATTATTTTAATCTATTTTTTTACGAGAGTGATGGCCCCTATCAGTGCTTTTGTGCCTATAGTAATGAATTTTTTTAATCAATCCCGGGCATATGCTTTGGGGGGGCTAAAGGTCTAGAGCCCCCTTCAAGAAATATTTTGAAGGGGCTGAGTCACCCTCCCTAATATAATAATCCCCTCTACCTTTTTTTAAAAAAAATAAATCTAATTTTAAATACCAATTGCAGGAATAGAGAATTTGTACAAAAATCCGCCTTGGAAAGGAAACCCTTGTTTATTCCTAAACGTGTTTTACGTGCGCTTGGAATGGGAAAGAGGTCGTTTTGAAAAGAACAGGAGAAGAATGAATTGTCGTAGCTTTGACAATGAAATCGCTTGCAAACCTTTTTCAATAGTTTCCTTTCGAAGACGATTTGTATGTATCATTAGTCAAATGCCCTTTTGTCCAAACAGGGAGGTGTCCAAAGCACCTGTTATGTTGCCAACTTCTTTTAAAAGGCATCCGTGAGTCGGAATTGTAGCAAGACATCTCAAGACATATGTCAGGGTCAAGGGTCACAAAGGACTGCTTTTCGGGGAATTGTAATGTGTATAGTCTACTTCGCTTCGTCCTCTTCTGTTTGTAATTAGTGTCACTTGGCCGTACTGGTTGATAGATGCTCTTTCCATTGTGACATGAGTATTGCCATTTTATGCTTGTGGAGGTTTAGAATGGACTACACTACAACTACATTGCCCCGTGAGGTCGTACGGGACTACTTGAAAAAAAAATCCCTAATTTATGAGATCGAACAGCTTCCATTTCACAGCTTCTTATTTCAGAGTAAGACGGTAAATTTAGGAAGTAATTTTTTTAGTACTAATAACAAATGTAGGAGGTTTTTTACATCAGCATATTTTACTGTTTTGCAAGTAAGTAAATATTTCTATATTCTAAAAATCAATTACAAATCATAACATCTTTCCTAATGAAATGGGCTTTTGTAATTATGTTAATCAATTGGCAGTGACTCTAATTAAAATGTTTGTTTTTGCTATACACCATTAAGTCAATAACACTAAGAATGTTTATGTATAGAAATAAGTCGAAGCTCATTTTAATCTTGAATAATATATAAATTACATATAATAAATGCAATTTCAATGTAGCGAATTATTGTAAATACTAGGAAAATACGGTTTATATAGTCTAAATTTCTAATGGCTTTATTGCATCAATTGAATAATTATATATTCAACAATTTATTATTTATTTCATTTGTTAACAATTTATTATTTATTTCATTTGCTAATATTTAAATTGATAATTTATATTTATTCAAAACATTATACAATTAAACTTTTCTTGTACTCAATAAACTCTGACTCATGCAAAATCGTATATATTTTTTATATTACTAACTTTTTATGTTTCCTAAACAGAAAAAGTTTAAGTTTGAAAACTATTTATAAAATGTATCCATTTAAGTAGCTGAAATAAACATAATTTCAGATATTTATATGAATATCTACAACACTTCGTTAAAAATGTAAAAAGTAAATATAAGAATAATGTAAAAAAAAACTATTACTTTTGGTAATTTCATTTTCGGTGTTTCTCAGAATGTGATACGTTTCCTTGTAAGAAAATTAAAACTGGACAATGAGGCCTAAAATACGGCATAAAGCCATATTTACGAACTTTTATTGTAAAATATTTTATTTGTTTTGTTAAATTAGACGAATCAAGTTTATTTAGTTACAAATATCGAAAAGTTCTATTTTCGAGATTACAACACACCGCAATTGATGCAAGGGGCTGCGGAACAGTTGCGCTGTTCTCAAAATGGGGAATAATTGCGTCGAGCAAAATATTAATTTTTGTTAATATTATAGAAAATGATCATTTAGAAACAAACATTCAAATTGTGTTTTGTCACATTGAGTGCGCTTATAGAATTTGAAGAGTTCGTGGGAAAAATCGCAAATAACTTTTTCTTACTACATTGACTGATCTACAGATTCCAAACTTTGGTAGATAAATTCAAAGGATAAAACGTGTTTTGGACAAATAAAATAGTTAAGTTCTATTAAAAATTCGGAAGCAAGTTCAAAAGAGGTAATAATCCTATTTTTAAAAATTTAAAAAAACAAAACACGTTTTTTGAATGTTTGCTCCTAAATTATTTATTAGAAAACGGGCCCTCTTCAAACATTTTTGCCGCCCGGGCCTTTTGTCTTAAATCCGCCACTGCATGTTATCCAGCTTTAATCAGATAACAGTAATATTTGTGTGGTGGTTCAAAATTAACCGAGTTCGTAGATCTAATACTGAACTTTTTTTTTTGTCAGGGATCAACTATAGGGATTAATATCTGTGCTCTAATGAATCATCGATGAAAGCTTTTGACTTGCCCTTTTTTTTTCTTTGAATTTGCTTTTAATTCATTTTTAAGAATTAAAAAAAAAATGCTTTTTTTTTATGTTCTATTCTCTGAATTCGAATTGCCTGGTCCTTAGGTCACTATATGTTCTATCCTGTCCATTGTTTGGCCCCTATAGGTGACCGTACGGGCCAGACAATGCTGGACATGCGAAGCTGACCTAGAAGGGGTTAATTTAGCATTTAAAAAGGGAAAGTGGCTAACTGAGTCCAGAGTTATAACTGCAACTGTTAATTATATATCTATATTCTTATAGATTAATAGTATTTAAAATATGAAACATGATGTGATCAATAAAAAAAATTATAATGAGAAATAGTTTTATTGTTTATTTATCTTTGCTGTATAATTCACCATGTAGAAGGGTTGGTTGCACAACGTCGGTTTTAGAGTTGCACTTTTCTTAATCTGTATAGAGAGTCGGCCCGGTGACCGAGAGGTACAGAATTCGGCATGTGGACTTGACAAAAGTCAAGATGTAGTGATCTCGTGATCGGAGGGTTGCCAGATTCGCTACTAAATTGCTAAAGTTCGCTACTAAGTTGCTAAAAATTATCCCTCAATGACCACCGACGTGTAAACGGATCTGGTGCACGTTAAATCTGATCTGGGTATAATGTCTTGACGCCTATTAAGGTTGCATCGGGTGAGTTAAGATATTGTCCTCGTCATCTGACCATGGTTCCTAGGCCTCTGTGGTGGCCAAGTGGTTAAGGGTGTCAGCTAGGAATACGAAGGTTCCCGGTTCGATGCCAGGTGATGGACTTGACAAAGAAAAGTAAAAAAGTAGTGATCTTGTGATCGGAGGGTTGCCAGCTTCGCTACAAAATACTAGAAAAGTCGTCCAGAACATCCGCAAAAATTAACGGCGTGTATACGGGACTGGTGCACGGTAAATCTGATCGGGGTCCACAGTCCCGACGTCTATTGAAGGCGTTGGGTGCCAGTTCAGATGTTTCCTCGTCATCTGACCATGGTTCTAAAATAACGAGGTGTAGGTTTGAATGAATGTGTTCCCGGGTCTTTCCTTCGAGATAGACCCCGAACCGTCGCCAATAGCCCACTGTGCAGCTCTAGTGCGACGTTAATTAACCAAACCAACCAACCTGACCATAGTTCAAAAATACGAGGCTGTTCCCGGGTTTTTCTTTCGGTTTGGTTTGGTTAGGTTCGGTTAATTAACGTCGCACTAGAGCTGCACAGTGGGCTATTGGCGACTGATCGGGGCCTATCTCGAAAGGAAGACCAGGGAACTTTTGAACCGTGGTTTTTCTTTCGCCTCGAACAATCACCAATAGCCCCAGGGGTGCCCACAGGGGGGGATCATGGCGCAAGGTGCGCCATCAAAATTTTTGGGGGGGATTTTTTACATGGCTTTTTTATTATTATTTTTAAATTTTTAGGGGGGAACTTTTTTGGGCAAAAAATTATTTAAAAAGTATAATACATTATATAACGTGCCTACATTCACTGGAATTTCGAGAAACACCTCTTCGGCACATTAGCTGACGAAATTGTAAAAAAAAAATTACGTACACGTTTACTGATCTTCGTCCTGTTCAAACATTCAAAATACACTTCAGTGCTGAGATTGAAATTAAAAAACGGTGTGAGGCAATAAATTTTCCTTTAGAAAGAATGTATAAATAATAATAAATATGAAGAGTGCTATAAACTCAGGACCGGGAATCTCATTTCATATCCTTAAGCCGGCGCCACATATGCGGTATTCGCCGAATACCGAGCTACTCGCCTTAACCCGAGCGACTCGCCATAACCCGAGCGATTTACTATTATTTGCTCGGATTACAAAAACCTGAGCAACTCGGCTTCTTGCGAGTATACTTGCCGATTTCAGAACATTTATTCGCAGTAGGAAGCATGGCCGGATTTAATAAAAATATAAATTTTGATAAAAATAGTATACTACAATATTTTTATGATGGAAAAATATTCTATTTTATTAACAGATTTGTAGAGATATTTATATTGATAAATATATTCTAATACTTTTATGTTCTTTAAAAACATATTTTTAATTTGTGATAATTACAATGACATTTTTTTTAAATTGGAAATCAGTTTTTTTTTGTTTTACATTTTTATTTTGCTCATAGCCATTTGCGAGTGCAATAATTTATTATTATTTTCATGGATTCCAGAATGCCATGCACATTTAGATTCCTTGAAACTGTTGAAATTTTGTAGCATAGAATATTGAAAAATTACAAAAAACAGTGTATCCTAATTTTGTTGGTACACTTAAAAATGATTTAATTTTCAGTTCAGGAATATATATTTTCCCTCTCAATATATTTGCTTTAGCGATAACGATAATAAAACGATAATCAGTTCGAAAAACTTTAAGTGTTCTGGCAAAATTTTTTACCGAATATTTCGCATTTTGACAATTGAATTTGCATGCTACATATAAAAATTTCTTTAGTGTCAATCCATTTTTTAACTAAGTATAAATAATGGACTTTATGCACGTTGACGTTGTCTTGGGGATCTGGATTTTATTCCGTATCTTTTAACATATTGAAATTATCGTTTGCTTTTTTCTTAGCCAATGTACTAACGATTATTTGTTTAGAAGATATAATATCGACACCAGGTCAACATAGAGTTCGTTAAAAAAAATTATATTAATATTCGACAGTGAATACTATTCACAATTTGATGTCGAGATTAAATGTATGAAGATTGACACTTTGCTTTTGCTTATCCATTTTCGGAAAAATTTCTATCGTTAATTACTGTTTTATTGGTATTTTAGCAATATGGCCCGGCGTTACTCGTAGTAAAAGCTGCGCGATTTTTGTGTTTGTTAGCGTAGCCACCGCATATCACTCTCTGTGCACTGGGTAAAATAAACTTTATCAAAATCTAGATTTATTCAATTATTTTGGGTAGTTTTCGAAATACCTAAACCTAGTACTTTTTTTTAATTTTTACGTTCATGACTTTACATGCTATTGCGATTGATATTTAAAGTAATGTTTTTGTAAGAAAAAAAAATTGTTATATTAAAATTCCTAAAATTTAAGGATTAAAAAAGCCTTTACGAATATAGCCTTGTAATATCATGTCGATAAAAATGAACTGTTCAGCAACAATAAAAGTAAAATACTTGTCGTTGTTGCTTCAATGTCAATGGTGTTGAAAACTTATATTTTTTTAAACGTTTGAAATTTTTTGTATAAAAATTAACCAGTGGGGTGCCAGCTCAGGTGTTGTCGAAGTCACTTGACCACGGCTTACAATGACAAAAACAGTGTTCCCGAATTTTTCTATGGGGATAAAACCCGAACCGTCGCTCGTAGTTTATTCTGTAACTTTAGTGCGACGTCAATTCAACCAAATATATCTTATAAAGATTTAAAATTGACATATTAAGTAATACCGATAACTAATATCTAAATAAGGTGCGTTTATCAACGAAAACCTCGCTAACAGAGGAAGATATGCAAACTGCTACGCCTGATTCCGCGTATGTTCCACGTCCGCTCTCCGTTTGTGCTTTGCTTTAGTTCAAGATTTTACACGAATCCCCTCCAAATTTCCTTTTATAACAATCGTGCTTCATTTTACTATGTTACAGTATCAGAATTTATCACCTTAAAGAATAGCTGGTTTTAAAACTGTTTCACATCAAAACCACATTTTATTTTTCAACTCAAGATTCTTCAAAACGTTTAAATCAATGACATTTCATTTTGATGTTTTAAAATACTATTTAAATATTTTCATATTCTTCATCAAAACAGTTAAATGCAAGAAATCTAAATGAAAAAACAAATAAATGAATTTAATTAATAAATAAAAAAATTATCTGAACAAATAATTTAGTAAAATTCACAACTTAATAAACGAAGAAATTGTTTTAAGTAGACGAAATAAACAAGTAAATATACGATAAAAAAAAGCTCAAAACACCAAAAGTTTTTTAAATATGAAACTTTAGATCATCGGCTGGACCAAATTTATGTCAAATGTGCTATTTTTAGAAAGTTATAGTGTCGGAATCGGTTATCCTAAAAGCGTAAAATGGTGTTTCTATCATGACTACTATGTCCCTACACACACCCTTTATAGATGGTTTTAAAGACGTTTCATGACAAAACTTCATTTTATTTAGGTCGTGAGACTTCAAATCGTTTAAACACATTGAAAACTCGAATAGAAATGTTAAAATAATATCTTCATTTTTTCGGATCTGCATAAAAATAGTTAAATGCTTCAAATAAGTAATAAAATGAAATAATTTTATTGATAAATAAATGAAATAAGTAAATGGAACACAAATATTTAAGTAAAACAGACAACTTCATAAAAATAAATGAATAAACTAAATAAAAATTATAAAATAATAGCACAACAAACACCACGATATATTTTAAAGTCAAATTGATACGAAAAGAACAATATTCCCTCTTTAAATAAAAAAAAAATAGTACTATATTGATAGTAAATGGTAATTGGCTATCAAAATATAGAATAAAATATCGATAGCCAATCACCATTGAGCTCGCTTCGAGATGTGTTCCATTTTCCCGAAATGAGTGGGAAACGCAATTATTCAATTTGCTCGCTTTAACCCGAGCGAAGTTGCTCGTGATAAGGCGAGCACTTTGTAGTGTGGTGCTGAAAATCGTCGAAACGCGAGCGACGCGGCACTTGCCGAATAGCGGGCGACCCATCCACACATGCGTCTTTAGGCGAATATCGAAGGTTTTGTTGCTCGGGATTCGGCGAATACCGCATATGTGGCGCCGGCTTTATGTCATAAATTACGATTACATTACAAAACATCTAAGCAATTGCTTTGATAAATTTGAGGGTGGGACAATTTGTTGATTCTATTTTTATGCTGATTCGATTCACTAGCTGAGCAACTATTAAAACACTTCCAATGTTCATACTACAGTTTGGAAAAGAAAACGCTGATTACAACAAATTTAACTTTTCCGCTTGTGATGAGGCATATGTTTAAAAAAAACTGCAATGAAGCAGACTGTCTCCTCATCTCAATAACACGTATAACATAAATTACGATTTTTATATACAACTCCACTAGAAACTAATTACTGTCTTTGTAGTAAGTGTAGACGATTTGACTGTATTTGGGTTTGTTTACTAGTAAGTGTAGACGATTTGACTGTATTTGGGTTTCATCTTTTCGGTCGAATCAGTTTTAATAACTTCAATGGTGTTACAGCAAAAGAACAGATAATATATTTCAGTCAACAAGAATGCTTGGTTTTTCTGAACTTACTGTTGAAATGTCCACATTTCAAAGTTGCAATATTTAAATTGTAAAAAAGAAAAAACCTTAATGAAAAGTATTTTCTGAGTTTGAGAAACTGTAGTGGTAAGTGGATAAATATTATACGGCATTTTTAAATTAAAGTTTAATTTTATAAGGTTTCTGAAAATTCGATAAAATGAAGTTTTGCATTTAATAGTCATATTTAATATATCCAAATATAAGAATGGGGGAGCTAAATTGTCTTCCAGTGTTCGAAAAGGGCTACAACCCGTTCAACCTCAAGACAGGTTTGTAGTTAGACAATATATAGTTAGCAAAAATATTTCCAGGAATGGGAAAAGAAAAAAAATAGTTTTGTTATTTATTTTCGTAGCCCCTTATAAAATTGTGTATAAAATTAAGTGCAGTTATTCAGCTCAAAAACTTCCTTTTTGTACATTATAACTGTCCGCTTTTTAACATAGAAAGTTTTACAAAATAGTAAAGGTTTTATAAATTACTTTTTAACGTGTAATAATGCTTTGATATTGAATAATAAGCTTTAAAATAAAAACTCATATTAGGAGGCACCCCAAAATCCTCCTTAATTACCTCATATGGTTGATTAATTTTATATATGATTAACAACTTTATGAAATAAATGTTTTAAATGCCTTTAGTTTAAAATATACATTATTTATTGGGTAATTTAATTTTGTTTTTAACAAAATATAATATAAAAATAAATTTTAATTTATACTAAATTATATTTAATATTTTGAAAACCTTTCAAAATAGCAAGTACGAAGCAAAACTGAAAAAAAAATGCGTATTATTGGTTAAATCTAAACATTACAGTAAATATATTCATATACTTTAAAGAATTGAATTCTCATAATTTCAAATCGTTAAAATTGCTGAGAATTTTCCCCCTTCCTCCATTTTTGCAGTAATGAAACGATATATAACGGAGATATAGCCGAATTGTTTTATTCAATTAAATGTTAATGTTAAATTATTCAATTAAATGTATCGTTTGAAATAAATTTTAAAATATTATTCGAATTTCTCCAAAAGCACGAGTGCCATTTCAAAATAGTCCGTGGTCTTATTCTTTTGTCAGTCACTATAAAAGTTTTACAAGAACATTTAATGCAAAATATACTTAAAGTACTTTTTAAACTATAAATTATCTAACTAATCGTTATTCCACATATATTGTAAGGATTCTCAAACTTAAAATTCGTTCTCTAAATTTATTTCAAAATTAGGGAGTGATTTACTAATTTTAAAAGTACGTAGTTATTGATAACCGTTAAAAGTAGTTAATGACAGTGATAACTGTGGCTGCCTCGATATTCAAATGCCAACGTATTCCTTTTTACTAATGAAAATTAATAAATTCCATGGGGAATGAAATCCATGGAGGGGGGGGGGGGGAGAAGTCACTGACCGCCCCCCCCCCTACCCCCCCTACCCCCCCTATACTTTATTTATTTAACTTTCGATAATTTGATTTTCTGATAAAAACAATACTTTCAATACAGATATATTTTTTACTTTTAAAATGTTTTTGATAAAATTTTCTAATACCACAAAGACTTCTAGAGTTTAAATGCAAAATATAAATTTACATCATCACGAAAATATTTTTCCTGAAACAAAACAATTAACGTTGAAGAGAGAGTCTATATGATTAAACAATGTTACTATAAAAGTTTTTAAATAGTTAATTTCCTCAGTTAGCATCAACTAGAAGCATTAAAAACTGAAATTTAAATGAAAAGATTCTTGTTTTAAATTTGTTTTCAACGCGTTGTGACCTTTTGATATCAAATACATGTTTAACAAAATTATACAAAAACAAGGTCCTCCACTTTACTATAATTCATCAACTCATACAACTAACTTTGCTATCATTCTTGCCGCCCTTAGCAGATTCCCCTTGAACCAGATTTTAAGGTTGTTATTTTTACAGCAAGACCAGTTTTGTACCATTTTTACATGAATAGCGTGAAAAAGCGCAATGGAAAAATTTTCTGTAGCAATGGCAGAACTTTTTTTTGCTTTTAAATAATGTTTTAATTGTTCTCTAAAATATTATTTTAGTTAAAAGTCGTAACAAAGCATTCTAATTTAATAAAATTAAATTATACATAAAAAAGGAGAAATAAGTCGGAGTAAGAATGTCATTACAGCAGATTGTATTGATTGGTAGCCAACATAAGGAAGATAAACAAGCTGTTTCGTCTGACGCCACAGTCTCTCGCCGCCCTCCTCTCCTCGTCGTCTCGTATATTTGCTTTATATCATGATTTTATACGCATGAGCACCTATTTCCTATTAAACGAAGCCAAATCTATGTCATGTGCTATTCGACACGTGTCGAAATGGAGCCTTATCATATTTCTATCCTGATTTCCCATGCAAACGATTTTAATACGTTTCACGTTAAAAACCGATTTTCTGATTTTTTTTTAAAGAAATTGTTTCCTTCTCAATGCGGGGCCCCACATAAAAAAACGGCACCTGTGGCACACCCCTAATGGAGACCCTGCTTTTATAAATGCGTTTGTTGAAAACGAATATGCAACCAGGAGATTATTGTAGTTTCTAAAAGTTGATGGTCTGGTACATGTTGAATAATAATAATAAAAATAAAAATTATAGATAGAAATGGGGAGTGAATTTACATAATGTAATTAAGATGGGGGGGAGGGGCACAATACAAGGGGGGGGGTCCGGTCATTAGAGGGAGGGGGGTTGGCCTATGACCTGAAGAAGGGAGAGGTTGTCCGAACCTTAACCTGAAAGGGGGGGGGGGGGGGTCCGGACCTTCCTCCCTGGGGAGGGAAGGATAGAGAAAATTTTTGGGGGGGATTTGCGCCATTGGGTTTAGGGGGGATGGGCACCCCTGAATAGCCCACTGTGCAGCTCTAGTGCGACGTTGATTAACCAACCTCAATTCATTCGTGGTACAAATTTCCTCGCATTGAATGTGATGTTTGTAGAATGGTGTGTCAACTCGGGTATTGTCCTCATCATCAGACCACGATTCAAAATTACGAGGTAATGTTCCCGGATCTTTCCATCGGGAAAGCCCACTATAAAGCTCTAGTGCGAAGTTAATTCAATCGATCCAAAAAATTCAGACGTACAAAGGACTGGTGCACGTTAAGTATCTCGTGGTTAAATGTATATGTAAGGTTGCATGGTGTGTCAGCTCAGATGTTGTCCATAGTTAAAAATTACGAAGCAGTGTTGTTCCCGGTGTGTCTTTTCTTCGCAATAGACCCGGTTTTGTTTTGTTTTGTTTTGTTAATTAACGTCGCACTAGAGCTGCACAGTGGGCTATCGGCGACGGTTCGGGGTTAATCTCGAAGGAAAGACCCGGGAACACATTCATACACGCACCTCGTTATTTTAGAACCATGGTCAGATGACGAGGAAACACCTGAACTGGCACCCAACGCCTTCAATAGACGTCGGGACTTTGGACCCCGATCGGATTTATCGTGCACCAGTCCCGTATACACGCCAGTATAATTTGTTGGATATTCTGGACGACTTTCTAGTATTTTTGTAGAGAAGCTGGCAACCCTCCGTTCGCAAGATCACTACTTTTTTACTTTTCTATGTCAAGTCCATTTCACGGATTCGAACCACCAATCCTCTGATTAGTAGCTGAACGCCTTACCAACTGAGCAACTGGGGCTCCGCAATAGACCCGGTTCGTCGCCCATATACAGCTCTAGTGCCAAGTTAATGCAACCAACCATCAAAATTACAAAACAGCAGTATTTATACGTATTTTCTTTAGGTCACCAATATCCCATTTGTATGGAAATTCAGTTAGATTGGATTAATTAACGTCGCACTAGAACTGCACAGTGGGCTATCGGTGGTGGTTTCGTGATCCATTCTAAAGGACAGGCCCATGAACACTGCCATGTCATTTTGAAACATGGCGGGATACACTCAGATGACGAGGGCAACACCTGAGCTAACCCTTCACTCACATGATGGATGAGGACATTTGATCAACGAAAGATTTAACGTGCACTAGTTCCCTCTGCACGGGTAATGTTTTGACGGACGATGAAAAGGTCCAGTTAAGGGTATTCGCCTTAACGGATTGGTTCGGTATCTGAATGGCGCCCTAGAGCTGCACATTGGGCTGTTGGCGACGGTTCGGGGCCTATCTCGAAGGAAAGGCTCGTTCGCCTTAACGGGAAGTTTCATGATGCATTGAAAATAACACGAATGGCAACACATGAGAAGTCTTTCTGATTAACAATTTAACAAATTTCGACAACACTCACTCCTCTATCCGACTGTGGACAATTTCTCAATCGAACTTCTAATTTCTGTTCGCTCGACGAAAATGGTTGTGAACGATTCCCAGCCGGGTCACATCGACTTGCCTTGCGGGTCTCATCTCGACAAGGCCATCGTGTTCGCAGACCTTCTGACCCGATACGTGGCCGGACACTACAACGTCCGGTGGGCGGAAACAATACCGGACAGAGATCTGTACCAGGACGATTTCAACCTCAGGTACGGACCCCTGATAGATTTCATCCTGGTCGTCGAAGCAAGGGGATTCAAGCACTTTATGCAATGCAGTCTGAACATCGCGGGATACACAGAGAGCAAGTTCGATTCCATAGCCTCCTGGTTAAGGGAAGACTTCCAGGTAGGTGTGAGTCTTTGAAGGAACGGTAGTTATTCCGATGTTATCGTAAAATATCGGTTATTTTAAACTGTTATTTAGAAGCAGGAAGGGGGACGGGGGATTGATAACTGATTCAAATGGCGCAATCATAAGAGAAAAATTTCAAAAAATTAGTACGCTGCAATTTGTTAATGCATTTTAAATTTTGTATTTTCCTTTTATAGTAGAACGTATGATTTAAAGCTTTATTTATAACTAGCAATATGGCCCGGCGTTGCTCTTGGTCAATTTGCGAATGTAAGGTTTGTGCGATTTTTTTTATTTATTAGCGTAGCCAGTCGCATACTCTCTGTGCACTGTAAAAAATAAACTTTATCAAAATCTAGATTTATTTAATTACTTTGAGTGGTTTCCGATGTACCTAAGGGAGCCTCAGTTGGTAAGGCGTTCAGCTACTAATCAGAGGATTGGCGGTTCGAATCCGTGCAATGGACTTGACATAGAAAAGTAAAAAAGTAGTGATCTTGCGATCGGAGGGTTGCCAGCTTCGCTACAAAAATACTAGAAAGTCGTACAGAATATCCAACAAATTATACTGGCGTGTATACGGGACTGGTGCACAATAAATCTGATCGGGTTCCAAAGTCCCGACGTCTATTGAAGTCGTTGGGTGCCAGTTCAGGTGTTTCCTCGTCATCTGACCATGGTTCTATAATAACGAGGTGCATGTATGAATGTGTGTATGAATGTGAATGTGTTCCCGGGTATTTCCTTCGAGATTGACCCCGAACCGTCGCCAATAGCCCACTGTGCAGCTCTAGTGCGACGTTAATTAACAAAACCAAACCAAACCGATGTACCTACACTTAATACTTCTTAATTTTTATGTTATCAACTTTACATGATATTGCAACTACAAATTAAACTGATGTTTTTGTAAAATGTTTTTTTTTGTTACATAAAATTTCATATTAATGTTTAAAAGAGGTTGCAAATTTTAATCTTGTACTAAAATGTCGATAAATGTATTCTGCATAAATAAAAGTAAAACGCTTGGCGATGTTGCTTCAATGTCAATTGGTGTCGAAAACTTATATTATTTTTAAAAGTTACATATTTTTTTTGTATAAAATTTAATCCTTCAGTGACAAACGCATGTAGTAAATTTCATTCGTTTTAATACTGGCAATGTAATAATATATTAAAGGAAAAAATATTGCATTTTTCTGAATTCATTGGCGAAGTTTTTTCTGTGTCAATGGGGAGTTTCACGCTGAGAAGGAGACCGCTGTTACAACCGAATACGGAAAAAATCTACGACGCCAAAAAAGTTCTGTAGGATTAGCATGGAACTTCAGTTCCTGTATTATAATTTTAAGTTTTTGTCTTTAAATAATACCTCAATACAGAAATATTTACTTCATACACTGAGATAGGTTACCACAATACAGTAGGTTGTACTTATATGTATGTACGGTTGTACTTATATGTATGTACGGTTGTACTTACAGTTTATGAAGTTACTAAGTAGTCGAACTAAGTGACACTATATTGGAAAATAGGTTTTTAAGAATTATTTTGCGCTCTCTTCGTTCGTTGCTTCATTTACCGCTTCGATACAAAAGCATCAGTTCACAAAGAACGGGTACAGATTTTATTTAACAATAAATTTTATTATGATTTAAAATAATTATAGCGATCAAAGGATATTGGAATATATTTATCGATATAAAACTCTTCACAATAAAGGAAAGAAGTTCACCAATAACGAATAACAGTTGATAGTGAAATATCGCAATCATTAGACAACGATCCTCCGTTATTCTGGTAAACTATCCAGTAACGAATCGAGTGGGGATCGTTTATATAACTTCTATCGACTTCTATTGATCGCTTAAAGAAATGTTATTTTTCAAAAATAATGTTTGATTATCGGAAATTGAAATAATTATAAATTTTAACTGGTATTCAACTATCGCTCATCCTTAATTCCAGGTGAACTTCAAAAGACGAGGTTGCGAGTTCACCTTTCTATGCACGTACGTGTCTATAGTAGGCGTCTACTTTCACGAAATAGGCAATGTTTCAGAGGCTACGTTATGGATGACAAGGAGTGTGCAGGAGATTGCCATGTTCTACCAGAATAGTGGGGTGCTTGCTACTGCCGTGAGGTTTCGTCTTACACCAACTATGAGCATTAGGGAAAGAAGCATGGCTGTCGCAGCCTTGTTGCAACAGCTGGAAGCAATATGAATAACAATTTACCATCTACTCGTTTTGATAAAACCATTGTCTGTTATATGTTATCATTTAAAAAAAATTATTGATTACGGATTAACTGCTATAACTTCAAAGTAAACTTTAAAAAAATAAAAGATTTGTGATACTTTTAGCATACCCTAATTTGAATGCTATTAGTGCGATTTCACACATCATGCTAAATGGGTGTTTTACTATTTGATCATTTCATACATTTGATGATTCTCTTTTGTGGTTAAAAATCATATTTCCATTGGTTTATTATGTGTAACCTGTTTTTATCTTATAAACGAACAGTGTTATGGTTTTATAACGTTTTGTCTACATTTTGTAATAAAATGAGTAGATTTTAATTGTTTCGTGTGTTAAATCTTTTTTTATTGAAGTTAACAAATGTTAATGCGATTGATCTGTTTGAATGATTAATATAGAAATTTTAAACCTCATACTTAAAACCATAAAAGAATATAAATTATTTTAATATTAATGATGGAGTAAAAATTTCAATCTTAACAAAAGTCAGTGGCGGCCAGCGACTGATTTACGGGAGGGCATTCGGGGCACTTGCCCAGGGCCCCCATTTTTAGGGGGCCCCCAAAAATGCTTATAAAACTAAAAAAAAAATGAAAAAGTTAAAAATAAATTTATTTAAAAAAAAATAGTTCTGATTTTTTTTTTATTAAATCAAATCACTTATGTTTCTGCACGTTAACAATTTTTAGCGTCTCGCGGCTTGCCCTTTTTTGGACAAAATGAGACAATAGGGTCGTTAAGTAATGGAAATTTCTTGGGTTGCTTAGAATTGTTAAGTGAGTTTGATCCCTTCCTTGCAACACATATAGGGAATCCAGGAAGTGGCAGAACGTCGTATTTGTCATCAACAACATTAAATGAGTTCATTGACCTTATGGCTCAGAAAGTATAGACATACATAATTTTTGAACTAAAATTAGTGAAATATTTTTCCATTATAGTTGATTCTACTCCAGATCTAACTCATACCGATCAGTTGACTTTTGTTATTAGGTATGTCATTAAAGATAATGAACCTGTGGAACGTTTCTTAACTTACCTACCAATTGGTCGACATACATCTGAGCATTTAGAAGAAACGATAATAAAATACATGGAAAGCATTGGACTGGATATTTCTGACTGTCGGGGTCAAAGTTATGACAATGCCAGTAACATGGCTAGTAAATATACTGGTTTCCAAGCACGAATAAAAATGTTGAATCTATTAGCCGACTTTGTACCCTGTTCAGCTCATTCTTTGAACTTAGTGGTCGTTAAAGTTGTTGAATGTAATGGGAAAGTTCTAGATTTCTTCACATTTTTACAAGAACTTTATAATTTTTTTTCCGCATCGCCTTACCGCTGGAATTTATTGTGTTCCAATATGAAGAAAAAAGGACAGCTCACTTTAAAATCCCGATCAACAACAAGATGGTGTGCCAATTCTGCAGCTACTAAAGCTTTGAAAGAAAGCTATAAGGAAATTATGCTAGTCCTTTTTCAGATGTCAACAGATGCAGATGAATCACCATCTACTAGAAATGAGGCCAAGAAACGCTTTGCGGGACAAAAACAACCGTTCCTTTAATAATGCAGTTTGCAACTATTTAAAAGTTAAAAGGACATGTCCTTTGAGTCCATGAGTATTGGTTGAATAAGTGCAACGTTTACAAGTTGCTTGCAACTAAAAGTACTCAGTTAACTCGGTAGTTACTACTGAGAATTTGGCACAGATTGCTACTGGGGAGTTGCGCTATTCCTAACTTACAACTTAAGAGTCGCTAGCAACTGAAGAGTTGATGGCAACTAAACAGTTGCTTTTAACTGAAAAGTTGATTAGAACTGCAAAAGTATTTTTTTTTTTGATATCCCTCGCTTCTATTTTTTTTAATGTTTTTCAAATAATTGTTAAATTCCGAACCGTCGTTAATAAACTTAAGAAAATAAAGTAAGTTACTGACTTACTTAAGTTCTAAAGTTTCTTAAGTACAAATCTAATCAATTAACAAATCAAGTAAACTTTTAAATGTTTAAAAAACAGGAAAAACAACTCCATAAACTTGTAAGTAGCTTTTTAATTGTACTTTTGCAGTTCTAGTCAACTTTTCAGTTAAAAGCAACTGTTTAGTTGCCATGAACCCTTCATTTGCTAGCGACTCTTAAGTTGTAAGTTAGGAATAGCGCAACTCCCCAGTAGCAACTCTGTGCCAAATTCTCAGTAGTAACTACCGAGTTAACTAAGTACTTTTAGTTGCAAGCAACTTGTAAACGTTGCAGTTATCCAACCAATACTCGAGTTGACGAAAGGTTAAAAGGACATATGTCCTTTTAACTTTTAAATAGTTGCAAACTGCATTATTAAAGGAACGGTTGTTTTTGTCCTGCAGAGCGCTTGATTATCTAATTAAATGCGAGAACCTTCACTTCGTAGCTTATTTGAAAATATAAATTGTCTCATTCTTAAGAATTATCTTAAGCTTACGTATCTGAAGATATTTCCCAATAAACTTTCAAACGTTTAAAAAAGCACGAAAAAAACTGCAACCTACTTGGTTACAAGCAGCTTTTTAGTTGCAACCAGCTTCTCTGTTGCAAGGAACTTTTTTTTTGCTAGCAATATTTAAGTTGCCCGCAACTTGTGAGTTGCTTGCGACTTTTAAGGTACGATTACACTCCGGAAACTACAGGAAAACTGATTGCCTTGCTTACAGGGCTGCCAATTCTAAATTCGCCGATGCTCGCCGTCAAATTAAGCTTCAAACTTTGTAAAACAATTTACGTTTTGTAAAAATGGGATGTTTTTCTTTTATTTTTTGATACCCCTCGCTTCCCCTCTTTTTTTTAATGTTTTTCAAATAATTGTTAAATTCCGAACCGTCGTTAATAAACTTAAGAAAAGGAAGTAAGTTACTGACTTACTTAAGTTCTAAAGTTTCTTAAGTACAAATCTAATCAATTAACAAATCAAATAAACTTTTAAATGTTTAAAACACAGGAAAAACAACTCCATAAACTTGTAAGTAGATTTTTAATTGTACTTTTGCAATTGTAATCAACTTTTCAGTTAAAAGCAACTGTTTAGTTGCCATCAACCCTTCAGTTGCTAGCGACTCTTAAGTTGTAAGTTAGGAATAGCGCAACTCCCCAATAGCAACTCTGTGCCAAATTCTCAGTAGTAACTACCGAGTTAACTAAGTACTTTTAGTTGCAATCAACTTGTAAACGTTGCAGTTATCCAACCAATACTCGAGTTGCCGAAAGGTTAAAAGGACATACGTCCTTTTAACTTTTAAATAGTTGCAAACTGCATTATTAAATGAACGGTTGTTTTTGTCCTGCAGAGCGCTTGATTATCTAATTAAATGCGAGAACCTGCACTGCGTAGCTAATTTAAAAATATAAATTGCCTCATTTTTAAGAATTTTTTTAAGCTCACGTTTCTTAAGATTCTTCACAATGACCTTTCGAACGTTTATAAAATCACGAAAAACAACTGCATTCAACTTAGTTACAAGCAGCTTTTCTTTTGCAAGGAACTTTTTAATTGCTAGCAACCAGTTGCATCTTAGAAATCGCGAAACTCTTCAGTATCAAGTACCGCAACTATACCAACTTCTACTGAATTGAGTAACTTACTACCCAGATGAGCTTCAGTAACTTTCTCTTTAGTTGCAAGATAACTGTGTAAACTGAGTAATAAACCAATTTTCAGTTACGAGCAACTTTTCAGTTAGAAGCAACTTTTCAGTTAGAAGCAACTTTTCATTTGAAAGCAACTCTTCAAGACCCCTTTCCACCAATAATTTCGAAGTACTTATTTATATTTATTATTATATTTTAAAAAGAAGAGAAAAATTTATGGGATTTAATTGTATTTCGAAAAAAGTTTATTGAAAATTATTTTTTTGAACCCACACAGGGCATCTCCGCCTTGGGCCCGTAAGGTTGCGGGTTCTGTCCTCTGGTGGCAACTACAATTATTCTTGCTTATGTTAATTTATATTTAATTTACCTATTGAGTTACGTTATGTATTATTTCTATATAAGATCGCTCCCTCGAGCTGGCGGAGTTAGTTTGTGAGTTTACAATTTGTAATAAACTTGCTTGCTTAGAAATAGCTTCTGTTAATTCTAATAACATCTACATGACAATATATATATCTGTATATATATATCTATATCTATATATATATATATATATAGATATAGATATATATATACATATATATATTGTCATGTAGATGTTATTATATATATATATATATATATTCCTTCGAAACAAAATAATGTGGTTAAAAAATAATGTGGTTTTCAAACACTAAAACTATAAGTTATTTAGACAAATATTTAAACAACTAATTCATTAAACAAATTATAATAGATCTATTAAATATAATGAAGCAGTGGTTTTACACTTGTTATAGTTTTATTGTTACACTTGTTATTAGTACACCTGTTTTAGCTTTAATGTCAGTAGTTGTAACATCGGTTAAAAAATTTGGGACATTATTTTGATTACATGTCATTTATTACAGTAGTAATTATTACCAATAGTAAATATTTACCAATAGTAAATATTTATTGTGTGTTTCTTCTTTATTCACGTGGTCCATTTTATCTGGGCAGCGAAATGCAGTGAACCAGTTGTGGTTTATAAATAAAAATGGTTTGGTTTATAAATATTCAATAATATTTTGTTTTAAATATTTATAAATATTTTGTTGTTTTGATTAATTTTTTTAAAAACTTTTTAATTTTTTTTGATTAAACTTTTTAGTTGCCATCAACTTTTTAGTTGCCATCAACTTTTTAGTTGCCAGCAACTTTTTAGTTGCCAGCAACTTTTTAGTTGCCAGCAACTTTTTTAGTTGCCAGCAACTTTTTAGTTGCCAGCAACTTTTTAGTTGCCAGCAACTTATTAGTTGCCAGCAACTTTCTAGCCAACTTTCTGTTGCCAGCAACTTTCTATATCCATATATATATTCCATATATATAGCCATTATGGATCCATACTAGCAACTATGGATGGATCCATATATTAATTTGATTAATCCATATATTATTAATACTTAATTTGGCGGCGAGCTTCGGTGCTTACCTCGAAAAATCCATATATACCTTGCTAGCTAGTCGCTAGCAAGTTGCGAGCAGTTGCTAGCAACCTTAAAAAGTTGCTAGCAACTAATAAGTTGCTAGCAACTTATTAGTTGCTAGCAACTTTCTAGTTGCTAGCAACTTTCTAGTTGCTAGCAACTTTCTAGTTGCTAGCAACTTATTAGTTGCTAGCAACTTATTAGTTGCTAGCAACTTATTAGTTGCTAGCAACTTTTTAGTTGCTAGCAACTGCTCGCAACTTGCTAGCGACTAGCTAGCAAGGTATTTTATTATGTATATCAAGGTATGGATTTTTCGAGGTAAGCACCGAAGCTCGCCGCCAAATTAAGTATTAAATTGATATATGGATCCATCCATATATATCCATATATATATGGATATATATGGATATAAATCCATATATAGCAATATATATATGGATATAAAAATATTCTCTGTGGAAAATATTGGACTATACTACTCATTTTCTTTCTCTTTATAACATAAAAAAAATAGGCCCCATCTAGAGTATGCAGTACAATTCTGGTCACCTTATCTCAAAAAGGATATTGATTTATTAGAACGGGTTCAACATAGAGCTACAAAATTTATTCAGGGTACTTCAGGAATGAATTATGAAGAAAGGCTTAGAACTTTAAATATGTATACACTCGAGGAGAGAAGGATTAGAGGGGATCTTATTCAGTTATTCAAATTTATCAAATTGGGAGATGTGGCGGGATTAGAATTTAATATTGCCAATGTGACTAGAGGTCGTGGATTTAAATTATACAAGTCACAGCTTAATCGGGATGTTAGAAAGCATTATTTTTTTTAATAGGGTTATTGACAAATGGAATGGTTTGCCTGAGTATGTTGTTAATTCTTCAGGGGTGAGTGGTTTTAAAAAACAATTGAATCGGCATTGGGGAATCGTGAGGATGATGGATTGACAGGACCAACCTTGCTGGGCCTAGAGCCTGTAGTTGGTCGACATTATTTGTATTTGTATTTGTATTTGTATTCAAAATCTATATAATAATAAAAATATAGCAATAAAATTATAATTCAAAAATTTAATAATTAAAATTTAAAATTTCCTAAAATTACAAATTTATAATTCTTTAAAAAAAATTAAATTAGTTAATTTTGAACTAAGTTAACTGTAATATTATTTAAAAATATATTTACATTTACTTTTCTAAATGAAATGCATTATACATTACTATTTAAAAAAATTAAAAACACAATTCAAAATATTTCTATCTTGTATTCCTTCATCTAATACATTAAAAAAAATTTAAGACTTAATTTGTTTAAAACATATTAAAAATAATTTTTAAAAATGAGGAAAACATAATGAATACTTTTATATTGAAGTATATGTTGAAAGATGAAGTATCCATTTTGAGAGTAAATTTGATCACCAAGCTATTGTAAATGTTATTTACACCAAAGTAAATTAGTTTTTATCAAGGTTAATGATGCTAGACTGATAAGCAAGTTTAAGAATTTTTAGTAGTCTAGTTTAATATCTTAAGACAGTTAGATATCTGCATTTAAGCAGGTTTTTGTAAACTTTTTAGCAATCTAGTTAAAATACCAAAACAAATTCGAGTTTTTTAAAAAAAAATTTAGCATTTATAAGAAATCCAAATTATCTTTTATTACAATTGTTATACACCTGTGGCATAAAATATTGGGGCCAATTTTACTTACCTCAATTAACTATTATGACTCCCTTCTGTTGTAAAAAAGAAATCTAACATAACAGGTATTGTGGAATAATTTGGATACTCCTTGAAGTTTGGATCACATACTTCATTTACAACACATTAAGTGTGATTTTCTAATCTAAAATACTACTAAGTTGGTATTTGTAGTACAACAGTTGAATGCATGAAATATTCGATATAAAATAAGCATGAAATATATTGATAAAAATTAAATATGCTCGAATATATAATATAATTTGATAAGTTGCAAAATAAATTTCTAAAAATGTGTATTGTGTTTGATGTCAGTTGTTGTAAAGAAAGTAAAAATTATACTTATTTACATTATTACTTTTCAATTTCAAATTATTTGCAATTTAAGAACCAAAAAAAAACTAACACCTAGTAACCGAGCTAAGACATTTTCCTTATAATTTGACCGTAAAGTATGAAGCTGTGTTTACAGATCGTTCTTTAAGTGTATTATAGACTAGGGATGAGCTTAATAGTTATTTTTAAATAACGACAGTTATTACGATATTATAATGAAATAACTAGTATATTTAACTGTTATTTGATATCATAAACGAAATTAAATATTGTCAACCTAGGAATTAGGCGCCGCAAAACATCAAATGCTAAATTTTCGTTAATTTTTTTATTAGTTAATAGTAGGAATTATTTTCATTAAAATAATATTTCACTTAATAATATTTCAAGAAATTATTTTTATTATATAAACATATTAATTTCTCCTAATCATTTTTATATCATTAAATGCATATTGGGGATCTCAATATACACATAACATTGCTATTAAATTTTTGTCAACATAAACTTTAAACTTCCATCCAAATTTTGTTTTTGTTTAACATAGCGCAATATACCAGACCATGATAAATAAGAAATTTAATAACATTTTTAAATTTATGCTATTTACCTTTTACAATGCGACGTGAGCTAAATACGAAACGCAAGCAAAATATCTTTCTCAGAACATATGAATAAATAATCATAAAAAAACAAATTTCATATAAACAAAATACACTCGAAAACTACTGATTCACACGTTCTCCCTCCCCCTCCCTCCACACACACACATATCAAATGAATTGAAGCAGGACCTTGAAGTCTCATCCACTCCTGAAGCAATAAACTTTCGCACACTTAAAAAAAATATCCTGATACGATACAATCATACCATAAAATAAAATTATACGATAAAAAATAAAAAAAAAGCATACAATTTTTTATCAGAATAATTCTTGAAAATATTTTGGATCTTGGATCGTAATTTTGGGACACATGCCAATAACGAAGTGACGTAAATATCACAAGAGTATGATGATTCCCTCTTGATAGTTATTGGACACCTGCCAATAACGAAGTGACGTAAATATCACAAAAGTATGATAATTCCCTCTTGATAGTTATTGGACACCTGCCAATAACGAAGTAACGTAAATATCACAAGAAGTATGATAATTCCTACTTGATAGTTATTGGACACGTGCCAATAACGAAGTGACGTAAATATCACAAGAGTATGATAATTCCATCTTGATAGTTATTGGACCCGTGCCAATAACGAAGTGACGTATATCACAATCCTTCTGCCCTTGAGATATTCGATTGATCACATCACGGAATAAATTTGTTTCAACCAGCGATGCATGTGGAATGTGTGAACAGATTGTTCTTCCTTTTCCTTTTTTTTAATTGTTTTTTTTATGGTTTAGGTATTTCTGGATAAAATTAAACAGCACATCTATTAATTGTTTTAAAAACATACGTTTAATTTTTTTATTTCGAAATACTGCTTTTTGTAGCAAATAAATAACTTATTTCTTATAAATAATATTTTTAATTAACGAATATTGAAATAATGATATTTTATAACTGTTATCGAAATATCTCTCATCACTATTATAGACTAATGATGCTAATGCCTCATTATGAGAAAGTTTAAGAATTTAGTTGATTTCTATGGATAATTATAAAATAAACTTAAGTCAATTAACAAAATCGAATACAAAAAAGACATCCATGACAATTATTTCTACCAACATTAAAGTTTACTGCAGTTTGCTTTCACTACTGCTTTTTATTATAAAATAAATTTATAAAAAAACCTTTTTTTGAGTTAAAAATTAACAAATGTTCTACATTTACTTGAGTGCCTCATGCAAAAACGTTCGCTTATTTTTAACTTTTAAAGTATATGCATTAATAAATATATAATGAAATTATATTTTAAAAGTTTTTTTTATATTTAATATTTTACACTTTTTAATAATAAATATTAATATAGTGAAAACCATTTCCAATTATTCCACTGAGACCACTTCTAAATAAACCTTATCACTTAGTGACTCAATCGCATAAGTGGTTAACGATTCATACTACTACCTCCATCATTAGTGCACAAGTGTTATTTTAAATATTAAATAACATTCTAAAAGTTATTAAACCACATTTTTATTTTAACACTTTTTACTTTATCAATAGTCTTCACATAAAAGTGCTGATCTCTTAATTAGAGTATTATGAGTTTGTTCCTGGCCTTGAATTGTCCACAAGGCCAGCAAAGAAAGGGTGGGAAAAGGGGCTGGAGATAAATCTATCATGGCCCAAATATCCTCACATTGGTCATGGTGTGCAAATTTGGGAGAGCGAGGTGCCAGTTCGGGTGTTTGTTGACTTAGCAGCTGGTATCCGAGTGGTTTCAGGCTACAGGATGTGGAGTATATGTTTTGAAAAGAGTTTCAAGCTCTGCTCAATATTCATAAATCAGGTTTCAGAACAGATCTTGGGGCTAATCAATGCGGCCTCTTCAAGTTATCAGTGAGCAGCTCTAGTGGGAAATTCAGCTAAAATAAAATAGGAATAACACATATTAAATGAAAGAGAAAAATACCAAATGCTAGATAACAAGTCAAAAATAACTGAATAGGAAATCTAGCAATTAGTTTCTTAATAAATCTAGTGATCAGTTTCTTAATGCTGTATATCATGTTGTTCAAATTTATTCCACAAACTTTTTTCTAAAAAAAAATAACACGACTAAAATTGTTTAAATACATGTTTGAGTGATAACAAAATATTACATTAAATTTCAACATGGTATTAAATTGATTTTAGCAAGTACTTCAAATGCTTTGGCCAACTGCCTAGTATACTTTAAGACAGTGGTTCTTAACCTTTTTAAGCCGCGACCCAAATTTGAGAAATATGTTCATGTCGTGACCCAAAAAAAAGTCAAAATTTTTTCATTGCTTTATTTTAGATCGTATTTTTAAAAAAATCTTCAATCCTACGATGATGATTTTTTTTAACTTACAAATTTTTTATTTATTTTTTTAATAATAAAGATAAACAAAAGTACTTTTCGATCCAAGGAAAATTTAATTAATAATCAAGTGTTTTTAATAATTTTTATTGACCAAATTAAAATATATTTATAACTTTTTGAAAATAATTGACATTTTAACTTATTCCTAAAAAAAAAAGAAATATCAATACATATGTTAAGTCTTTTAAATTTTAAATGCAAGTCATACAGTTTTAATGAGAACCTTGTGCTTGAATACATTTTGAAAGATCTTCAAACCTCGGTTGAATGCTTGTCAAGGAGCACCTTATATCTATTTCAGGATTTAACTTGTTCCGGTAATTGTTTTTGATTACACACAGAGCCGAAAAACCAGCCTCACACATATATGTTGTTGAAAAGGGCAATAATACTTTTAGGGCTTCTTTAACAATTATTGGCTTTTCGGTTTTTAATTTTAACCAGAAAGCACATAAAGATTCAGTGTTTTTGTAGAAATTGTATCGAAGTGCTTAGTCACTTTGTATTTCTATTAATTGTTCTTGAAATTGATTAATATTAACAAAGGGGAAGCGAGGGATATAAAAAACAAAAACAAAAAAAAACCCATTTTTTTAAAACGTTAATTGTTTTACAAAGTTTGAAGCTTAATTTGACGGCGAGCATCGGCGAATTTAGAATTGGCAGCCCTTTAAGCAAGGAAATCATTTTTCCTGTAGTTGCCGCAGTGTAATCTTACCTTAAAAGTCGCAAGCAACTTACAAGTTGCTGGCAACTTGCAACAGAGAAGCTGGTTGCAACTAAAAAGCTGCTTGTAACTAAGTTGAATGCAGTTGTTTTTCGTGCTTTTTTAAACGTTTGAAAGTTCATTGAGAAATATCTTCAGATACGTGAGCTTAAGATAATTCTTAAGAGTGAGACAATTTATATTTTCAAATAAGCTACGCAGTGAAGGTTCTCGCATTTAATTAGATAATCAAGCGCTCTGCAGGACAAAAACCATCGTTCCTTTAATAATGCAGTTTGCAACTATTTAAAAGTTAAAAGGACATATGTCCTTGTAACCTTTCGTCAACTCGGGTGTTGGTTGAATAACTGCAACGTTTACAAGTTTCTTGTAACTAAAAAGTACTCAGTTAACTTGGTAGTTACTACTGAGAATTTGGCACAGATTGCTACTGGGAAGTTGCGCTATTCCTAACTTACAACTTAAGAGTCGCTAGCAACTGAAGAGTTGATGGCAACTAAACAGTTGCTTTTAACTGAAAAGTTGACTAGAACTGCAAAAGTACAATTAAAAAGCTACTTACAAGTTTATGGAGTTGTTTTTCCTGTTTTTTAAACATTTAAAATTTTATTTGATTTGTTAATTGATTAGATTTGTGCTTAAGAGACTTTAGAACTCAAGTAAGTCAGTAACTTACTTCTTTTTCTTAAGTTTATTAACGACGGTTCGGAATTTAACAATTATTTGAAAAACATTAAAAAAATAGAGGGAAAGCGAGGGATATAAAAAAATAAAAGAAAAACATCCCATTTTTACAAAACGTAAATTGTTTTACAAAGTTTGAAGCTTAATTTGACGGCGAGCATCGGCGAATTTGGAATTGGCAGCCCTGTAAGCAAGGAAATCAGTTTTCCTGTAGTTGCCGCAGTGTAATCGTACCTTAAAAGTCTCAAGCAACTCACAAGTTGCGGGCAACTAAAAAATTGCTAGCAACAAAAAAGTTCCTTGCAACAGAGAAGCTGGTTGCAGCTAAAAAGCTGCTTGTAACTAAGTTGAATGCAGTTGTTTTTCGTGCTTTTTTAAAGGTTTGAAAGTTCATTGAGAAATATCTTCAGATACGTGAGCTTAAGATAATTCTTAAGAATGAGACAATTTATATTTTCAAATAAGCTACGCAGTGAAGGTTCTCGCATTTAATTAGATAATCAAGCGCTCTGCAGGACAAAAACCACCTTTCCTTTAATAATGCAGTTTGCAACTATTAAAAAGTTAAAAGGACATATGTCCTTTTAACCTTTCGTCAACTCGGGTGTTGGTTGAATAACTGCAACGTTTACAAGTTTCTTGTAACTAAAAAGTACTCAGTTAACTTTGTAATTACTACTGAGAATTTGGCACAGAGTTGCTACTGGGGAGTTGCGCTATTCCTAACTTGTAACTTAACAGTCACTAGCAACTGAAGAGTTGATGGCAACTAAACTGTTGCTTGTAACAGAAAATTTGCAAGGCCTACTGATGAAGAGCGCGAGGACTTGATCCGCAACTTAAATATGTGTCGTTTCAGCGCAAATTATTTTATCGATTTATATAAAATTTGGTATTTACGTGT